>BLKR01001336.1:0-304533 GCA_011170035.1 Teleogryllus occipitalis
AATCATTCTCGAAACAAACGTGTAGTTACAAGTTAGCAGAGAAATAACGCTGTTGTAAGAATCAATAATGAAGATAATATTGACGTTTCTCCATGTAACACAAAACGGAAAGGCACGAATTAAACGTTCGCGAATCGATAAAATATCACTTATTTTATAGGGTTCATTACTGCATATTCTTGCTCACTCCATTCATTCGATTCCACATTCATGTTATTTTATTAGTGTTTTTGTTTTCATTTCTTAAAATGTTTTCTTCTAATGTTTTTCGAAAATTTCGCAAACCTTATTTTCAATTTATTATTTCATTCCCACCCCCCAGCTACTGCCCAGCGGCCTTTTGGAATTCCTCGCGGTTCGTCATACGCCCGCCGCCCCGCGCGCGGTCCGCTCGGAGGGCCTGTGGAAGGGCGTGCATGTCTGCGAGAGCGAAGCCTCTTCCTGGAAGCGCTCTCTCGGGGGTGGCGATTGGCGTTCGATTCCTGGAGCTGCGGTCTGCCGCTTTACAAGCGCCCACGCCACACCCACAGACGCCCACGCCCGCGCCGGCGCGCGACGCTCCGCTAGACAGCGCTGCGGCCGATGCCTCTCCACACCGCTGCCCCGGCTCAATTACCGACAGCTCCCCCCTCCCCTCCCCAACGTTTCTCTTCTTACGTGGAAACGCATGATTAACTGAGTCTTTTGGCCGAATACATCTTAGTTTCCTAACAAATTTGTTAGAAAATTTTATGAGAAACATAGATCTTTTTTGTACAATTTGTTCACTTTCCAATAATTCATAAGTTATTAATTTCAATATATCATAACAAGTGTTCAATTTCTTTCCTTCCTTTCTTTTCGAACTTTTCAATTTACAAGTGAAAGCATTCTAAGTTCGAACATTTTATGACATCACAAAATGTAAAACTATCAAATTTTGATAGTTTCATGTTTTTATTTTGTTCATATTTTGTTCATATTTTAAATTTGATTTTGTTCACATTTTGTGATGTCATCAAATGTTCGAATTGACGTCAAAATTTGATAGTTTCATATTTGTGCGTTCATAAAATGTTCGAATTCAGATTGCTTTCACTTGTAAATTGAAAAGTTCGAAAAGAAAGAAAAAAAGAAATTGAACATTTGTGATGATAATTATAATGTTTTTAATGCAGAAAAGTGATTAAAAGCTGCGGAAATATTTTTTATGAGAACTGAATTTTTGAGTTTAATGATTTTATTCACTATTGCATTTGTTCTTTTAGAGAAGAGGAAGTAAGATTCTCTTTAGAACGGAGATGGAGTATCTCTTTCGCCACCGCATGCGGAGCTCTTCCTGCTTCCGTGGCTGCGGCGGCAGCGCAGCGCGCCCGACCACTGCGGCGCGACGCGGCGGCGCGCTGCGGGCTGCCTATACCCCAGGGGTGGGGAGCCGATCGGGGTGGGTTTTACGATCGGCGGATCGGCGTCGACTATTGGCCGATAGCGGATCGGCTCCGCCGCCTCCGCTGGCTCCACCGACGCCTCCGCCGCCGCCGCCGCCTCCCGCGCGCGCGCTGGCTGGCGAGAGAGAGGCGACGCGGCGGGCGGGCGGGCTGGCGCGCGCGCGAAGACCGAGCCCTGCGCGGCGTCCCCGCCTCTCGCCTTCCCCCTCCGCCGACCCCGCCCCGATGCGGCCCCTCCCCCGCCGCGCCGTCGCAACGCGCCCCTCCGCCACCGCCGCCGCCTTCAACCCTTTACTCCTTTTCTCCGCAACACTGCGCCACTGTCAACCATAAAGTCTTTGTCATCGTAATTATTATTAGTACAGTCGGTGGCAGACACGATGCGCTCCTATCGGGAGCCCGGGCTAAAACCGCGATGTCTGAATCGACGGACGGAAGAGTAAGAACGGTCGTGGAAACGGAAGCTTTCTAGGCGCTGAAGGAACAAGGATAATTTTAATTAGAAGATGAATGATACAGACACAGACACGGAATATTGACAATGATGGAACACGCGGAATTCGGGCACAGGGGAGAAAGGGTTGCGCTGCAGTGTATCATCGGTGGGGAAAGAACTCCGGGAACAGAACGGATGTGATGAAAGACACGGCGGAGGGTTGTTGATGAGTAAGCGTGCCGACGTTGACTGATCTTATTGTCGACAAACACTGACGGTGATGACCAAAGGAGAAGCGAGGTAATAACGACGAGGAGATCAGGAGAAATGGCAGCGAACAGACGGTAGACGGGTGAAGACGGCAACAAGAAGGAGCAGAGTACGGTGAACGAAGGGTAGTTGCCAACACACTCGCATTCGGACCCTCGAAAATCTTCACGCTCCACTGCATAGTTCAGACGTACTAGAATGAAAGTAGAAGGCTGAACATCTGAAGGGGAAATCGCGAAAATAAGTTCCTGCAAGTAAAAGGAAAAGTACATTTGTACTTGTATCCAAAATACATTTATTTACTTTGATCTGGATATTTCATAAATTATTCATTAAAATTACATTATATGCTTTCAGTTTATAAATACAGTAAGCGATCGAAGACGATAATGACTGTTGTTTGCTTCTAAAAGGAGCATCTTAGTATAGCAGTAACAAGTACATTTTTGAAATGATACGTAATTTTCAATTTCCTCAAACAGCCGACTAGCGGTCATTCTCGTGCCGCCGGTAACCAGCGCCAAGCCACGTAATTGAAAGTCGATCAAAGCCAATCGATTATCGGCGTTTCAACGAAACCGAATGTCACGTGATTTTTATTCACGATCAATAGAAGCGTGTAACGACCGTTCGACGGACGGCGCAATCGACGCCACCTGCGGACGACCGCCCGCACACCTGTTCGCCCTCAAATCGTCGCGGGCGGGGGGCGGGGCGGGGCGAGGTATTGGCTGAACGTCACGACAGGCGTTGCAGGTGAGGGACGAGCTTCTCCCGGGGATTGTGTGGATAAGCGAAG
This sequence comes from Teleogryllus occipitalis, assembly GCA_011170035.1. Taxonomy (NCBI): domain Eukaryota; kingdom Metazoa; phylum Arthropoda; class Insecta; order Orthoptera; family Gryllidae; genus Teleogryllus; species Teleogryllus occipitalis. The sequence continues at coordinate 2,933 of BLKR01001336.1, forward strand.
GTTAAAAAAGATGAGGTATTGGCGATATAAACATATTAGAAAGCACTTAGTGTGGTTAGCCTATTTCAAAAATTCTTGTGAGGAAAAGTGCAGTAACGTAAATGTAACTCCACTACGACCAAGTTTTGTTTACATCTCTTTAGCCTATTGCAAGAGTAGTGTGGAGCATGTTGTTATTTTGTTTATATAAAATTATACCTGTAGTTCTTTTGGCGATGTAAATACGTTTTTCACTCCTCAACTCGAATGTTGTTAATCACGCTTGTTGATATCTTTATTCGTTATTCAACTAGATCCAGTAAAATAGTTAAATAGCGTTTCTGGAACTTCAGGAAACATGCGAACATTATACTTCTCGAGCATACAACACATAAAATAAAACGTACGATGATAATCACTAAAATGCACTATTACTACGCCATGTCGTGATACTATGAAATTCTGAGATATATGAAAACCTTTGATAATATGAGAGCTGTTATCTATAAATTAAGAGTTGTTAACTATAAATTAATCATCAATGCGAAACGATCCTCCAATAAAATGACTCGTAAAATAAATATTCAATGTCATTTATTCAACATTTTTATTGTATCGACAAGATGTGTCTCTACGTAACCAAGCAATATTTTTTAGGTAACACCTTAAATACGAGACACACAAATACCAAATTTATAGATAATTCAAGGCGCTTCGGAAACTTGAGAGGCAACGTACAAACAGGAAAGTGTCGACGATGGCACAGCCGCGGGAGAGAGTGGAGAAGTGGAATCAGGCTACGAAGAAGCACAGCATGTTGTAATTACGCTTCATTCAAGACACGCTCGCCCCTCGCCACCTCCCCGACACCCCACTGCCTCGTCCCTCCCTCGGCGCCCAGTCACCCGTCTAATTAACATATTCACGGACATCGCGCTCATTGAAAGGTTGCAAAATTAAATAAATAATTAATAACTTATTTACACGAAGGATACTTTTTTCGTCGACGAAGTTGTCTACCCTCTCTATCCCAATTACAGGAATTTCGAAATAGCCTCACCCCTTAAAGAGTTTATTAAGTTGAAGCACGCAATGAGCGTTCCTTCAAAATCGCGACAACAGGCGCTCCAAGGAGGGCGGGGGGGCGGGCGGAATGGGGGGGGGGCGAGGAGAGGGACTCTGGGATTCGGCGAGGATTCTTCATCGCTTCGAGACAGGAAGACGCGCAGTTAGCCGAGGCGCGGAGTGGCGGTGGAGGCGGGGGCGGGGGCGGGGCGGGGCTGCTCAGGAATACCAACTGCAGCAGCGAAGTTGGGAGGCGACAGATGCGAGGCGGCGGAGGGACGGAGCTGAATGATGGCGGTGGCGGCGTTTCTCAGATCGAAGACGTAGGGCGAGATCTGACGCAGCGCCTGGCGGGACGGTGGTTGATGGAAGTTGGATGTACAGTCGCAGGAGATGAGTCGCGACCAAGGACAGATTAAAGTTACTTGACGCGTGGCTTGGCGAATCGCGGGAAATTTGATGTCAATTAATAAGTCGCAATACTAGTAATTCGTTAGTTCAACACACCCTGTTTTCATGGAACATCAATAAATATATTTTGTTCAGAATCTTGAGAAAGAGTTTTGTTTTCTTGGAAATTAAAGTGATTTGGAAACACGATGACTGAACATAGATTGTGGTAAACAACACATTTTTCAGAGTGATATAATTTCCATTCATTATCATTCACTGAACCTATACGCAATTATTAAGCGTAAATTATTCTTTCTGTTCGACTGAATCTGATTTATTCCAGCTGCATTTTTATGATGTTCAAAGTTTTAGTACAATTACATTTTAAAATTAATTCAAAATTCATTTTTTAAATTAAACTTAATAAAAATATTCTCTAACATTTGCATTAAATCAAATAGGTTTTATGACAAAAGATTCTGTCACAGAGTTTTTGCCTGTTGTTTACATTTTGCTCAACCTTGCTAGTTGATGTTTTACCACATTATGCTCAAAACGTCGTCTTATACGTGCACATCCGTTAAGCCAACGGTAGCTCCTTGCTTCTCCCCGAACCGATAGCGTCGCGGACAGAAAGCGGAGATGTCGAGGATGGCCGAAGGGGAGAAGGGGTGATGAGGTGATTGGGCGAAGGAATGACGGGGCGATGGGCGAAGGGCGGTGAAGCGAGCGGCCGCGAGAGCCGCGCCCGATCGAGTGGGCGCGCGCTTTGTTGGGCAGCGTTATAAATGATAGGCCGCCCACTCGCCCACTCGCCCCTGGGCGCCCTCCGCGGGGCGCACGCGTGAGGGGGGCGGAGGGGCAGGGGGAGGAGGCAAGGGACGTCGGAAACGACGGCAGCGGAGGCGGGAGCGGGGGGCGAGGGAAGGAAAGGGGTGCTATCGATTCTTGCATCTCCGGCGGCCACCCTCGCCCCGCCGTCCGCGCGCATGCAGAATCTCGAGCGGGCGAGTGAAGGAAGGAAGGGCTCGCGGCGGCGGACACAGGAGGGCGGCGGTGCGAAGCCGAAGGGACGGTGCCTTCACAGTAAGTCAGGAGGGACGAGGCAATCATGGAGAAGGCTGTGGGGGAGACGGGTGAAGAGGGAAAGGATGAAGGAACTACTGAAGGGCAGGGGGAAGATAGATAAAAGCGGAGAGGTGAAGTTGGGAGACTGCGATTGACAGCAAAGAAGAAGCGACGAAGGAGAAGAGCAGCTGGGCAGGCGAGAGGTCGCCCACGAGAGGCGGCGGAACGATGGCTGGGAGAGTCGGAGTCGATTATTGGTGGTGTAGCGGGAGAGGCAAGACGCGAGTGTGACAGCAAAGGTTAGAAGGGTGGTGGGCGGGGTCGATTCAAGCGGGGGAGGAAGCCGGTGGGTGGGGCACCGCCACACACTCTGCGCTGCGCAATGGGTGACCTCACAGCACGCTCTATTTAGGCTGAGCTGGACGGCCTGTGACGGCCCTTTCCCAGACCTTCCCCGCCACAACCCCCCCCCCTCGGACCTCGTCCCGTCCCCGCCGCTTCGCGCGCTGAGCGTCTCGTTTGATGGATGCCCCAGGCTCGCCTGGCAGCGTCGCCATCACACAAACCCCACCCCACCCCGCCCCGCCCCGCCCGCTTCTACCCCTCGAACGTCGGTTCGAGTCCAGGAAAGGCGACATCGGCGGGTGGTGTTACTCTCGCCCGCCATCAAGAGCTTCCGTTTCTTTTTTTTTTTATCGAAAATTGAAATTCTTAACGGGGCCGATGCAGATACTAGATAAGGAACGAGCCTGTAAAAGCAAAGCATTATGATGAAGGCGCAGTACCACATTACAATACTTAGAGCAACTTGAAAGGATGAAATGAATTAATCATTAAAATATTTTTACTTGATTTTTAAAGATTTTTATTTGGGTTAAATGAAGAAATTTTACTTGATTTACACATTAGAAAGGAGATGAAATGATTAACAATTTCAGAACAGAAATTCTTTGTGTTTTTCGTTTCTTGGAACATTTGCTCATGAAAATAATGTCCCATTCTCGTAAAATTTCCAGGCGGACGTCGCTAATAGGGATCGTATCAAATTAGGGATATAAAATGGAAAGATAAATATAACAATTTGGAAATTACACCGACTCCCTCAAAGTAATGACAACCTAATCGACTGTTTGACAACTATTATCAGAAAACGTCGTTGGCAATTTCACGACTTCAGCTCGCTAATTACAGTGTCATGTGAGCTAGAATTGCGGAGGGCTGCCGTGCGAAACGCGGCGAAAATAACCGCGAGTGGGTCACCATCCGGGGCTCCAAATATGGTCGCGCCGCTCCCTTCCACAGCTGCTACCGCATTCCGTTTATCCAGCCAAGGCTACCGCCACCATATGACCGGGAGAGTCGGTCCACCCTTGCTCCCGCCCTTCCACCCGCCCTTCCACCCGCCCTTTCACCCACCCTTTCACCCACCCTTTCACCCACCCTTTCACCCACCCTTTCACCCACCCTTTCACCCACCCTGTCACCCACCCTGTCACCCACCCTGTCACCCACCCTGTCACCCACCCTGTCACCCACCCTTCCACCCGCTTGTCCATCCGCCACTCTTCCAACCAATCTTTCACTCATTCACCCGCTCGCCCATCCGCTCACCCGGAGCACGCCGCATTGCTGGCAGAGCCCGCCCACCAGCTCCGGATGCCATCCCAGGCAAAGTAACTCTATCTGCTAATTTCATTAACAGTGAGTCATTCAACGCGGCGCCACTGCCCGCGGAGGCGTCGGCGGCGTCGGCGTCGGCTGCGAGGGTCCCGCGACGAGACAACGCGAGGCCGCCGAACAAAAGCGTCGAAGAAGCGAACTCTTCCCTCGCCTCCAAATCCTTTTCTCAGCGGCTGAACGCCTCCCGTGGGGTGAGCGCAGCCTCGCCGCCGGCGGGGCGCCGTCACTTCGCTTCGAGAGGCTCAATGTCTCTCCCGGGCCCGCGTCTGTCGAGAGGCGTTCTTTGCAGCGATCGCCCATTGTTACTTTCGCCCGAACACCCGCCGAGAGCACGCGGTCGAGAGGGAGGGACGGGCGGACGGGAGCTGCCGATCGCACACAATTCGACGTTTCGGCGTTGCACCTTCATAATCGGGAGTTTGTTCTTCCGCCCACGCCCAGCCCCACAATGCCTCGCGGGGTGGCAATGGTGGTGGCGCGACGACGGCAGCGGCGGCGGAGGTAACTGCGGCGTGTTAATCCGACGTAATGGGGCTGCCGACAAAGCCGATGCCTTCGTTTGCGATGGGCGGAAAGATGTTTACTCTTTGGCGGCCGATCGCGGCGGCCGAGGTGGTGGTACCAGAAAGGAGGAGGCCGTGGAAGACTTGTGGGGATTTTAGAAGATCCGCTTGCGTCCTATCAAAGCAAACAGATTTCTCTATCTCGCTAAAGGGGCATTCAGCTCTTCATTGTCAGCACGATGTTTCAAATGTATTTCTGTTGAACAAATATGATTTTATGACGTTCGATACACTTTCTGGAACCGAACTCTCATCACAAGCCACATGTATTATTCAGTAATCTTCGCATGAAATAACATTTCTCATGAACAGAATTAGCGATTTCAACTATTCCAAGTTTTTTATTAGTGTGAAAACCCACATTGTTAATTTTTGAACATTCAAAGAAGTTACAGTAATTAGTTCCTTCACTCTTCCCACATAGCTTTAAATTCAAACTTGTCTTCGGTGAAAGGTTAAATTCAACCTTAGGTTCAGACTGCTGCAAGGTGAACATGTGCACACAAATGAGTATTATTTTCACATCGAACAGCCAAGCCTATTTTTATTTCGATCTACATTTTTAAACGTATTGAAACCAGCTACCACATCCCTTTCACCACTGGCAAACTCCAACGTTCTCGCGTGCCACCGAAGAAATGAAATTTTTTTAAAAAAAGAAATCTCCTGGGTAACCCCATCCGGCATCTCGGCGCCTATCAGACCGGCAGCGTGCGGCCGAAGAAATCCGTGTGCGGTCAATCGGTCGCCTGGGGAAAAGCCAGCAGAGGCGCGCTCTTCCGGCCCGGCGCGCCGGCCGCGTCCAGAATAGTCCGGGCGCATGCGCGATAATCGGAGCCAACGGCTCCTGCTTCCGGCCGCGCGGAGACGCACGGCGACCGCAGCGGAAACCAAGATACACTCCGTGCCGATATACTTGGCTCTAATAAGCGGAACGCGCGCGCGCGCGCGGCTTCGCACACACGCCGATATTGTTCGGAAGGACGTGCCAGGGCCGGCCGCGGAAGGAAAGCGGACTGCGTGGAATTGTGGGGTGATAACGGGTTAGAATAGCACGGAGGTTGTACGTGTATACAAAAGCTGGACACTTGGCGATCCTCGACTCTTGATTTGATTTATTCTCTTGGGCTGCATCTGCACACAGGATCTTAAGGAGATGCGTCCAACGAAACACGCTGCTTAGAATGTCAACGAAATTGCACGAAATGAATTTTTACTCTTTGAATATTGGTATTGAATTTAAAGAATGAGTGAACATCAGTCATCAAAATGAAATTATTGAAAAGCAATCAACAGATAATTTTAAACGCAACCAACATATTATTTGTATACATTTTATTTCGTTACTTGAAAATTTGATCCAACGTGTGTGTTTGTTTGTTTCTGTTTCTGCCCTCAAAACGATCTATGATCACATATTAGTAAGTACGAGTGTCACCCAAGTCCTTATAACGAGATTCTGGAGCAGGAATACGAAATTACGAACAAAAGAATTATACTTGTAATAAAAATTCTACCATCTGCCTCTTCACATTTATTAATATGAGTTCAGCAGAATACGTGACCTACAGTTTGCTAAGTAGTTGGCGATTTTTCAACACCCATCTCTCATCCACCACGCTAACGCCAACCCCAAACGTATTTCCCCCAAACAACCTGCGCCCGTCTGTTTTCGTTCGAAGAAAACTCCGATGCGACCGCTCCACATCCAGGCCAACGGGTCGGGCGCTCGCCCGTTCGCCCGCCGATGTTCATAAAGCTCATTTCTTGCATATCCGGTGTTGGATTCCACCGTCCCTCCGCCGGGGCAGAAATAGGTCACACACTCGTTCGCGAATGAACGAACACAAGGCAAGTTGTCACGTGGGTGTTTTCCATTCGTCAGGCCCCGCGCATCCAATTAAAACGACCCAAGCGGGTGGTGACTTCATCTCGCTATCTGGAATTCCTGAACGCGCCCTTCTCGCCCGCCGCCCGACCTCCACTTGTTTACAACGCTATTCATTTGCCTCAATTGATGCAAACGCCGATACACAATACCCGCTTCAAGTGCTGGTGTCTTTTTTCGCATATACACACTAATCAAACGGCAGGACATGTGTTTCTGACCGTCTGTCTCACTCCCATCCTATTTAAAGCAAATGATCAAAATGAAACTACTGTTGAAGGACCCAGATGCCTTACTGGCCTGACTGGTGTATGAAATGTCTGGCGTCTGTTGCAATGTGCAAATCAACAAAAGACCCTTCTCCAAGACATTACTCATGAAGTTTTATTTATTTACGTCTGAAGTTTATATTTATTATATTACAATTTACTTTTATTCCAAATTATTGTATTTGAAGATTATTAATTACACAAGTAACATAGTGACTCAGTATGTACCATCCAAGTCTCGCTAATATTCGAAGTAAATAAACAAAAGGCAGCATTGCACGGCAGATCGTAACGAGAAACAAATACCAGAAATTGCATCCATGACATAAGAAGTGTTAAACCCAGTGTTGCAATTCAAAAACGAAGTTTCATCTAATCTCTTTGACGACTAGAAAATCTAACGACAAGCTGATATAATAAAACGAATTCAATTTTATGAGAATTTTCGAGTCGAATTTTACGAGCTCGTAAGGCAGTCATGGCAACATTTGCTTCGTAATCGCTCCTCTTAGTAAGGGCTTGACTTATCTGTGCGAAAGTATTATACGAACTATGAAAGATACTGTAAAACAAACACATTATGCAGGTTAACACAAATTCGCACTTATCCGCACCATCTTGGCATACAATAAAACTAAAGCAGCTCTGCCAACACGCGAACGCCGCGATCTGGTGGAGGTGAGCACGGGAAACAAACTTCGCTTGCGCAGGCGAAGGTCGCAGGACGCGAGGTGTAGGGGGCGCCTCGCACGGGGGGCCTAACACATTCAACTATTAATATAATAAAGAACGCTACAAATTTACTGTCCAGAATATTATCATGGTAAGATGAATTTTAAGTAGAAATATTTTTATTTCCAAGTTTTTTTTGGTTCTCGTTTTATTTACCAATACCTTAAAATTATACACAAAGTTGACGAAGACTGAAATACACTTTTGACTTGAGAATGATCAACCTGTTTATTCCTAACACGTTCAATTATTAGTATGATAAAGAACGATAGAAATTTACTGTTCAGAATATTTTCATGGTAAGATGAATTTTAAGTAGAAATATTTTTATTTCCAAGTTTTGTTTGGTTCTCGGTTTATTTACCAATACCTCTAAAAAATTATACACAAAATTGACGAAGACTGAAATCCATGTTTGAATATATATTAAAACTTATTTTCTAATTATGACTATACTAGTATTTCATAATTAGTAAACCTGTCCCACGTAAGTTTACATTTGAAGAGGGGAATAATGGAAAAAACGAGATAATGAATACCCACATACTGAACTAAATACACGTACGTTGTACACAATTTCGTACACCGAATAACGTACGTTATTAACGTTACGTTACGTACGTTATACGTTAACGTACGTTATTCGGTGTACGTATCAGTTTGCCATTTCATGCCAACAATGAGGAAATCCAACTGAATGGCAATTCGGGGGTGGAGGTGAAGGCGGGAGGGAGGGCGGGGCAGTGGCGCCGATTCGCCCATTTGCGTCTCGTGGCGAGAGCGCTGCGGACCGGCGGCGGCGTCTCTGGCGCAACATCCGCGCAGGCGCAGAGCAGACGGCGGCCACCACATCCTGCGCCTTTCGATTCCCGCGAAACGGGAATACATCTCTGCGCACCCGATCGACGCGTCACGTCCGGCGCAGGGTTATCAATAGCACCCGATAGCAGCCTATCACTCATGGCGGATATTGCTTGACGGGATATCCAGGCAAGACGTGAAAGACTGGCAGCTGCGCCACTTGGGCATCCAGTCAATTTGAGCCAACTCAAACCGACCAACGTCGTGACAAGTACGTTATTTCGAAAGGCTGCGCAACATCTGTAGGATGTCCTTGCAGAATTCTACTCAATTCCAGTAAGTAAGCGCCGTCTTTTAGCTTTTTATGGGGCTTGGTAGGTGACGAATTTCTACAAGTTCAAAAGAATAATAAAAAATGAAAGTTTCACATTCATGTGGTTTACAGATAATGTGCATTCTAAAACAATCTCATGAAGAAAAGTGTTAAAATCCGCGGAACGACTTACGCCATTTTTAAATAACCCCTTTATATACCAACTGTTTAATTACCACAAAATGCTTCCTGGCATGAACACAGGAGTGATATAACTACCATTGTGTACGTAGTGTCATTTCCTTTGGTATTTCCATGCATTATTCATACTTAGACCTACATTTGTACAACATGAAAATCCCAAAGACGTTCCTAACAGTTGGTACCGCTCCAGAGCTCCGTAGGGCTGCGACTGGGCAGCGCAGAGCCCTGGCGGGCCCTGGGCAGACCGACGGTACCTCGCCGGATATCCTGGATATTGGGTGACCGCAGAGGGAACGGAGGTCGTACCAGGCGAAAGAGAAAGGGGACGCGAGGAAGGAACACGCCGATGGAGGGTGGAAGAGACGGAATGTTCATACGGGAGGCGGGAAGAAAACGAAGGGTAGAGGAGGAGAGTGAGACACGAAACCCAACGAAGAGCGGGGAAAAGGAATGGCAGATGGAGCAAACGGGCGCCAGTGGAGTGATGCAGGAGACAGCGTTGGAGGAACAGTGACGATTAAAATGAGAAGTGTTGGAGAGACGACGGGCACTGACATAATCGATAACAAAACCGGGTAAAGGAGATGTTAGAATAAGCGAGTTGGGGAGAAGGTGAGAATGATCCAAAAGAGGAAGAAGACAGTATATTACTGCGGTATACAAGAAACCCTTCATATATTTCCCGTATGATTATGGCACAAAGAGTAGCACAAAATCGTGGCGGAGGGACCAGCGAGGTGGCCCGGAGAGGGTTGGGATACGCAACACGGCAACACACGGCGGGGAGGCGTGGCCGCGGCGGCCGCCGAAGGGGCCGAAAGGGCCGGCGGGCGCGGGGGCGGGGGCGGGGCCGGGGGCGGGGGCGTCTGGGCCGCGCGCGCCACGCGACGACCGGATGCCGGCGGCGTCTTCGCACGGAGATCGGGTTCGGCGTCGGTGACGTCACCGCGCGCGGCGAATGAACGCGGCGCGGCGGCGGCGTGAACGAGGCCAGACGCGGAGTTTAACACGCAGCAGCAGGCGCGGGGGCGGGGGCGGGGGATGTCGCAGAGAGGCCGATGCCCGGTGGCGGACGCCGAACGACAGCCAAAGAGACTTGTCACGGAACGTGACGCTTTCCAGAGGGCGGCATGGAGAAGACAAGAAGCCCTTGCGTCGAGGTGGAGACTAACAGAACGAACCCTAAGCAGAAGCGAAGCCACATGCAGTGAGATAGACGGCTTTCAAATGACAGAAATACCGTGTGAAATTTGAAGGACTTAATGCATGGATATTATCACAAGAATCATTAGTCATGAACGGTTGAGGATTGTCAGTAAATGAAAAAAAAAAAAAAAATAACACGATAATTTTCGGAGCAGTCAGTATCTGCGCTGGCAATGTCGTGAGAACGGGTGCAACGAGCACGCGAAAATAATGAAAAAAGCCATTAAGATCAAGGTCGACGAGGAGGCCGGCAGCGACGACGCGGTCGTACAGAACGCCAAGGATGACGGATACCTCACGAAGATAAGAAAGGCGGGGTAAGAGACGAGAGCTGCGAGAACTTCAATTAAGTGTACTCGAAGCTGATTCCATAGCAAGACGGACGAACGTTCCGTTGTAGGAGCGCAGGTTAGTTATGTTGTTGCCTGACCATTCAGTCATCATACCATGTCCTTCCTCAGGTCCACGTAATAATCTTACGATACAAAAATACGGATGAATGTAGGTACACGTTTCTACGCACATCCACGGCCAATCCACTTTCCTTATTAGCTGACGGATTTGCCAATCACGACCAACACAAAGCATATAAAGATGAAATAAGTAAACAGGCATTGATCCCTGAGGTACACCAGGGCACGACGACTGAAACTTCGCTCAAACTCTTTACGGCGCCACATCACCCGGACAGGCGAGAAGGAATTCAAGTGAAAACGCAGTCCGCGTCGTCCACATCGCGAGCAGGGCGAACGACGTGTGGGAGAAGAGACGCGAGGGCGTCAAACAGTGAATGAACGACGCGCGCGCCACTATTAACGGCTCTCGCTCACTGCGCGATACTACTGCACTTCCGCCACCGTCACCCCGCCGCCGCCGCCCGCGGGCGCCCGTAAACGCGTGGGTTTGCGCGCGCCCCTTGCGGCTGCATACGACAAACTCCGCCGTTTTATTTCCCTCGCCTTCAGGACACTTGTGTGGGCATCAATTGCCCTACCCCGACGATTGATTTACGGCCACACAAAAGACCCAGAAGCATCCTCGTAAACATAATTTCTATTGCAAAATATAACCGACCCAAAAAGCAACAACAACGACACTGAACTTGATAATGAAAATAATAACGTGCTTTTTATGATGAATGAAAAAAAGAAACTAAAGATATCTTCGAAGCGTGTCACAGAACAGGGGTAATCAAACGCGTATTCTGGGTTATCCGCCAAAGGGAATTCGCAGCTCGGAAGAAAGATTTACAGATCCATATTATTAGAATGGTCGCGGTGCGGTGTGGAGAGGCGTGGGGCGGCGGCCTTTCCGGTGACGGCACCGTTTTATTTCTGCGCTGACGGACGAAGAGCCCTTTGCGACGCCGCCGAAGGAAGCACGCGCGGGAAGCCCCGCGGCGATCACGCACATGCGCACGCGCACGCACCGCACATCTCTGACCACCCACCGCCCCAGCCGCTCCATTGCTCCGACTTCTCCCACAAATTGTGTGCCTGAAATTTTAAATGTATGTTTTTAAAAATTATTTACAAATACAGTCGTTCGGGGTGAATACCAGGCTGCCGGGTAGCGCGCAAACATTTGGAGCAATGTTATTCAATTCAAATTGTTTCTAACTTTCGTCTATGAATTTATAATTCTTCGAACAAAATTGACCACATTTCTGTGTATATTCAATAAATCATTTTTCTTTTTTAAAGTTGCATTTAAATTATTCTTGGTTTCTACTAACTACTTTACAACTTAAATATATTTTTACATTTGTATATGATATTACATGTTCGCTCTTTGTATACATCTGACATGTGGTTAGGCGCAAGAGCGGGCCTGATGGCCCGAGTTCTGCCATATTAATAAAGGCATTATTTTTTTAAATATTGTTTATTCATCTTAATTGTATTTGAGGAGGTCTATAAATAAAGAACAACAGCATGAAGTAGAGGAGCTTAGGATGAGTTGGCTCTGAATTCTCATTCTGAGCTCACTTCATATTCTGAACTGAACGATCCGATACACCTAGTGTAAGAATTCATGTAGTAGCATTACAATAACAACGGTGAATCCTCGACAATCTTTCAGTGAATCTATTGAAGTACCATTTCTGTCGCAAAATAGAATCAAATTAATGTATTAATATACGTGCAAGTAGTAAAATGTCGTCTCCGGAAACATTGCGGGCCCTGCGAGTGTTTCGAGGACCGAGTCGCGAGGTCTGAGGGAGAAATTAAAGGGCGAGCGCAGCGGCGCAGCCAGGGGCAGCCGGCAGCTGCGCGGCGGGGGCCCAAGACGCCGCGCCGTCCGCCGTGCACGCGCGTGACGTCGCGTGTCACCCGACGCCGTGCCCCAGCCCTGCCCCCTCCGGCCCCGTGCCCCTTAACGAGCCGACAAGTGTCGCGTGCGCGTGCCCTCCGCCCCCGCCGCCCCGCCCCGCGCCGCCGCGCGCAGGAGATGCAAATGAGGCGTTTCCCGTCCAAGAGCAGCTGCCGCCGCCGCCGCCGCCGCCACCGACTTTCGCGCTCCACCTCTCGCGCCGGCGTTTTCACACGTCGATCACCCGTCGCAAAGGGCCGGGGCTGCCACAATAGCCTCCGCGTGCCCTCTGCGCACCTTTGTCCGCCCGCCGCCTTCCCTCCGCGGGGCTCTGACGACCTCGCGCCCCCGCAGTCCTTCGATTGACCTCCCACCCCTCTCCGCCCCCTCCCCGCCTGTCCTAGAAAACAAACAAACATAACAGACGTCGCCGGTTCTCTCTCCGAATGAAAAGTATTGTGCCTCTCCCGAGATGTGTAAAGGCGATTTGCATGCTATCAGCCGTTTTTGTGTGCCGTGAAGCGAGTGGGAAGACTTCAATAAGTAGAAAACAAAAACCGAAAACAAAAAACGCGCGGATTGGCTTTGTGCGCCGCGATCGCGCATTATAATAAGCCTCAACGCTCGCAGCGCGACCTGGCGACGCCAGCCGTCTCCTCGCCTCCCCCGCCACTACCCACCTCCGACGCCTTTTCCTCCGGCTCGCTCATTATTAAATTCTCAAATAAGCGCGAGGCGAGATTAAAGAGAAATATGTCGCTTAGACCGGAAAGGGAAGTCAAACGAGATGAAGGGAAAGGGCGGAGGCGAGTGGGAGGGAAGTGTGAAGGCTTCTTCCGGTTCTTCCCCCGCCCTCCGGCCCCTGCAGGGACGCCCCGCCCTCGCCCGCACCCTCGCCCCCACGCCTTCGACAGCCCGCCGCCGCAATCTTGGCCTTCTGGTATTCATCCCCGATCCTCCTCTCTTTTTCCACGGCCTCCCCCGCGGTGCGCCGACCTCCGGATTCTTTCGCGTTGTTTCGAGGCTGCCTGCTGAACAGACGAGCGGCAGGCGGAGACGGAGACGGGGTCGAGGGCGTGGGTGGAGGTAGGGGCGGGGTCTTAGCGGAGTTCTATTCTCCGAGGGCGGGACGCGTACCTCGATTAATATAAATATATTATCGGGCTTTCCGAAGTCACGCGGCGGTGCGGAAGGGTTGGGAAAACGGAGAAGGAAGGGCGGAGGCTGTTGGATGGGGAGGGGTGGGGTTCTAATTGTCATGCGGTGGGGCAGCTGCCGATGCCGGCCCCTCTCCCCGGAGTAGCTGCCCCGGTAGGCTGCCACCTGGACGAAGCCTTACTTTGGTTGGTGGTCGTTTCTGAGTAGTCCACCTAATGGCAATAGAAACAATACCGTAGGAAAAAATATCAAAATATACTTTGCAAAATATACTCCGCATACTTAGCCCTCCTCTTAAATGTCAGACTTGTATTCGAGTGTCCATGTCAAAAACAGTGAAATATAAATTTTAGAAAAAAATGCCTATTTGTTCTTTAAATAGGGAACGTAGTCGAACAGCTAAAAAATACGAACGTATCTCTGGGATAAGGGGCGCAAAGCCACATTTACAGGCAAACGGTTTAAGGACGTCTTCTCCTTTAAAGTGCACATAAAGCCGTTTTGACAGCATATAACTTAGTTATTAATTTACTTTTGACATCTGTCAAAATCTCCCAGAGGAGCTATGAAATAGTAACAAATGTGTCAAAATATCGCATTCTAACACCAAAGTGACAATGTCCTTTACGTCACAAGCACAAAGACGGAGCTAACATTTTTGAGCGACTTTAAGCCACTTCTATACAATAGTATGAAACGATTCCTAGTAAATTTTGTTCAAACTGGCATTCCATTCCGAGCAGCACTCGTCGCAACCATCGCACTATTAGTTGCGGCGACGGTGTGAGAAGGCGACGCGGCGCCGCGACGCCCGGAAGCCCGGAACCGACGCCGCGGCCGCGGGCGATCGCGGAAGCTGCCCGGACCATTTCCCGGACGCGCGCGCTGTAAACACCGCAAGGCGGCGCCGGGGGCGGCTGCGCAGGGCGCGGCGGGATGTGCGGTTTCGGAAAGAAAAAGAAGAACAAGAAGAACGTGCGAGTGCCACATTGCCAATTTGTTCCTCCCGTTTCGCTCGTGGTCGCCGGGACAAAGTTGCCGCAGAGTATGCGTTGTGTGCGAGGAGACTGACACTGAGGACTCAAGTTACGGAGCACTGCTCTGTTATTTAAAACAAAATTCTGGCTTAAAAGACCATCGATAATGTCCAGTGAAATGGTAGGGGGTGAATGAATACAGATATTCAGTAAAATTCAGATATGATCCGAATGTTAGAGAGGACAGCGTTCTCCAAGAAACCATACTGCCACGTCATGTCAATCTGAAATTTCCCTAGCGGTTGGTGGACTTGTGTCACAGCATCCTGAACCACAAGATGATATGTGGGCTTCTATTATCTAATATATGATTAAGAGGAAAAGAGAATCAGATGAAGGAGGAGGACAAGGTGGAGGCGGATGGCGGTGATGAAGAAGGAGGTGGAGAAATTAACGGCAAGAACAAAGAGAAATAGAAAGGTATCATGATCAAACCTAGAGAACTACCAAACAAGGCCGTAGAGAAGGAAGTTCTGAAGATTGTAATGAGCAACTAGTAAAAAAGAAAGCGAACATTACAGCAAGGGCGTGGAAAGGCTGCCTCCTGTCCAGTAGCGGTCGCGTACGTGATTCTGGAGGGGAACAGCGGCGTCGGAGACGTCACGACAGGAAAGAACCCGTCCAGAAGACAGCTCGACGATGGATGGGGCAGTCGCGGCCACCATAACTCAGACGGAGCGACAATGGCAACATTAACACTGCGCAGCAGGCAATGGCACCGCGCGCGGACACCGGCGACTTCAGCGGAGGGGAGGGAGAACAATCACTCCGAGGAGATTCTGGGGAGGAGGGAGGAGGTAGTGGAGGGGCATCGTATCGCCCGACCACATCCTCTCCCCACTCCTCCCATCGCTTACCCCTCGCCTGCCCGCCCACCGCGCTGCTGCTTTGCGTTTGGTAAAGCCAGCGACATAAAACAACGCACTTGTGTCACACCTTCCTCTTTCTGAACTGCGGACAGCCATGGTGATTTAATTTCGTGGTCACGGTTATGACCTCATAGCTATTTTTAAAGATTCGTTTGCTAATTTTTTAGATCTGCTGTTGGTTAATTTAAATAGAATCTCAGGGTTCTTTGCAGACTGTGTTAAGATTTTTTTTAAATTGTATTAAATTCACATTAGCAAACAAGACATTCTATACTCGAGATCCGTTTCAACAATGAACTTGAAAACGGTATTGATTTATTGTCAAGCAATCGAATTGATTCACATGATAGTCATGACTAGTAAAAAATATATACTTCAAGAGCAGAGGAAATAAAAGTATCCAGGCTGACAGAAAAATTTGAAAAAAAAATACACATCCACGAAAAAAGTCAGTTTTACCCGTACCGTTTTACACGTCAGTTTTACCCGTACCAGTTTTACACGTCAAAAGTCTGTGAGACAAACCCGCAAATATAACTTCACGAACGGCCATCGCCTCTTTTTTCTTTCTGTTTTGGTAGACAGTATCCTGTGCGTGTAACCTACTCTGGTTACAGTCCACTACGGGGCAGATTGCGAAGAGCCCTTGACCGTTTACGTGAAACGGACGGGCCGGTTCCACAGGGGAGGTACAAGCTTATGGTCGCTCGGCAGAGAGAAGTTGCAAAGCCCAATGAGTCACCTGAACGTCACTGGCATTCTCCAGATAACCACGAACGGGTAAAATTGCCATATTTCCCGAATTCTCTCTTTGTCCACCACATAAAGCCATCGGGTTTTTAACCCCGGCACCCAAAAGCGAACATGCAGCACGCAAGCCGCCACGTTCCGGGTCGCGTGGACGTATCAGGAAAAGCACACACTTTCGCCTCCCCCTCCTCCTGCGCCGCCGGCGCGATAGCGGCACCTGCCGAGTAGGCGAAGACGCTCGCCGCCACACCTCCTGTCAACACGCCGCGACGCGACGCGACGCGACGCGGCGCCTGGCGCTGATAGGAGCAGCCGCGCGGAGGTCGCCATTGGCGCGCGCCGCCTGGGTCCCTGCGAAACACCTGAGTCCGCAAGGCCAATTAGCGCGACGCGCGTCATCGATACGCGGCGACGAGGAAGCGACAAGCCGCTGCTCTCACCGCGCTTCCATTCCCTCAGAATGCTCTGCTTGGGAGACGGTACTCGCATTAATAAATACCAAGTTGGGTAAACGCTTCTGATTTATTTTATTTACTGAAGTTTGGAGCCCATTTAACGGCGGAGGTTATTTAGGCACATGAGTGATAATCTAACGAGTAGATCGGCTGGGAAAACGAGAACCCCAAAAATACCTGCCGAGAGCTCGGTTTATCGACCATATATTTCGCACGGAATGGCTGGGAATTGATGCCAAGCAAGGCGTATGCACTGATTATTAAGTCACGAATCCCTGTACGTTTATTAAATAGCATAATGTGTGCAGTAAAATAATAGTGTTATGAATTTGTTATCAATAAACAAAAATACATTTCGCGGGATAACCTTGATTGTTCTATTAACGCAACTTTTACGAAACATAAAATTGAGTTCGAGGAATATGTGAACAATACTGCTCTATACTATATAAATTAAATGGCAACGCTCTTTATAAAGATTATTGAAATGTGAAAAAAAATTATCTCTGAAACCTCTTTTCAACGATCACGATTAGAGTAAAATATTAACATAATTTTTATAATATACCATACAGTGAATTTAATTCAATTCCCATCTACAAAATAATTTATATATATGATCAAAACGGAACCCAATACCTCCAGGCAATCTCGTAGGACCTGAGGAAACCTCCCAGAACCCATCAGAGTTGGGAGTCTCGGAAGCACACGCCGTTGACACCGTTTCCGCCAACGGGCCGGGCCGGGCCGGGCCGGGCGTCTGCCTCTGCGGCCTGGGCCACCTTCTCAAACCCATCGCTCGACGCGTCACGAGATTTATTTCGGGAAAATCCTCCCCCCCCCTCGTGTGGGGGTGCGCCGCGAGCGGCGGCGGCGGCGGCGGCTGCGAGCGCGAGCGGCGACCGCGAGCCCGGAAGCGGGAAATCAGGCGTGTCAGCGGCAGCGCCTGCCCCTCCGCCGGCCCCGCCCCCGCCCCTTCCCCCGCGCCACCGGACAGTGGCGCCGCGCCGCGTCCGATAGGGTGAGTGATGGCGGCTCGTCGCGCTGACGGACGGGCTACAGGTGTTTCCGACTGCTGACATAATGACAGGTCTTCAAATATGTCACGCACCTGCCAAAGCCGACCAGCTGTTCCTGGCGCCGCGTCACGGGGAGGGCCCGAGCCCGCCTCCGCCGCCCAGGACGACGGCGGCGGCGGTGGGGATTATTTAGCATTTGGGTCGTGGTAGCGGGCGCGGTGGATCGTGGTAATCATGTATAAGTTGAAGCGTTCTCAGATATGAATTAAAAATGTGTACTAATCCATACGTTATAAAACGGCGAGCCAGGTGTACGAGTATTAATCAACAAATTTTAAAGTAAATCTTAGTTCAACTCATTGTTAATTAAATAATCAACGATTGATAATATCAAAGTTTATACTAACGTTCGCCCTGCTTTTTAAAATTTACACGAAGGGCAAACATTCAAGGTAGGGATTGTGACTAATAATGAAAAACAAACGTAGGAAAAAATGTGAGGAATAAAGTAAAGCAGAAGAAATACGTATGTATTAGCAGGTCACATAGAACACAATTACAGAGAAGGAAATTATAAAAATGAAAAATGAATCCATGAATATTAAAAAGTTAGCATATTAAAGAAAAAATAATTTAAGCTTTGATAAGATGCAAAACTTCCCTGAGGTCAAACGGTCCAATATTACTCTAAGCTATCCATAATACTTTATATTTCATACTTTTTGAATTTCCAGAGAATTATAAGGAGATTTTACAAGAAAATAATTTCATCTCTATTACTACATTTTACAACTACTATTATCCAATCGAAACTCCCAGGAACAACTACTTTGCCAACCACGACGAGAATATAACAAATTCTGGTAACACTTGTGAAAAATTTCACACCGCGAACTTCCCCCACATTTTAAACCAGGTGGCATCCCAAACCCCCATCGCGGCTCAGCCGTGTGACGCGGCTCATTAACCCCTTCACCCGCCCCGCGAGGGCCCGGGTACCCGTCTCGGGTGATGAACGCGCGGGCCGGCCGACGCTAACGCGGCGATTCTTACGATGATCATCATCGCCGTTAATACCGCGCAACGAAGCGGCCGCCTGCCCCGAGGAGTCTGATTACAAAGCGTCTGCGCCGACGGACTCACCCGCCAGGCTGCAGGGGCGGGGAGAACTACCGCGTGCCACTCACCTGCAACAGAGCAACGACACCGTGAGAATCGTACAGACACATTCAATCACTTCACAAACTTATTACCTTCAAATGGTACAACTATTGCCAAGGTATACAACTAAATGCTAAGCTCATAACGAAACAATGATGCTCTCTCTATCTGTTGTTAAGCATCCATAACACAACAAACATGTCCTACTATAACAGATATCTAATTTAATCCATTTCTTAGGAGCCTATTGAGAGTATCATTACATCATAAACACGCACGTATACCCAGGTATGTAGTTGTACCACTTGACGGTGTAATACTATTCATTATGTACCAAGCACTAATGTCACTTACGTATATATCATTTAAATCAATCCATTCATGATTACCCGATTTTCTATCTGGCAAAACGTTTAAGGCACATTTCACATGATTTATCTCAGAGTATTGTTAGTTGAAAGACTGTTGTTACATTTGTACGTCATGTAACGTGTGCACAATCCATCATAACTTTAAAAGTATTGGTTAATATTCAACAAAGCCTCTTAGATTTAGCAATAATAGAATTTACTTCCATGGTGGTTTAAAATGAATCAGTGTTCGAAACAGCATCGCCTACGCACTGATTTTCGCATACCTCCATTGCATTACAATACATTAAATAGCCCAACCGTCACTTCAACTGTCCAAAACACCACGTGACATTCAGGCGTGCCAACCACGTCGAGAAAGGCCTCGTCGCCATCTTTGAGTCACACGAAGAAGGTCACCTCGGAGGGAAATGACACTTCAGATAATTCTCCTCCATTACGAGGTTCTCGGCCACTAAATAATACACGCGTTGAAATACGCGCCGCCCCGTCGCCGCGCGCGAGCCTCGGGACGCGGAGGAGTGTGGTGGGGGCCGAAGGGGTTAGTTGGCAAGGGGGGTTCGGGGGGGGGAAGGGGCGTGCCGTCGGTAGCCGTGCCCCGCGGTCCGCGCGGAGGCGAGGGTCGGGGGCGGCGCGGGGCAAGGCGGGTGTGGAGAGGCACGCGGCGACCACCCAAGCAACCTCTTGCGGCCACCACACCTCCTCCAGCTCCCCCTCCACTCCACCCGACGCCCACAGCGCAACAAAACCCAATATAGACCACAATGCTTCATTTCTTCAGCGTAGGAAGAAAAACAATCCTGCTGGCTTTTTATGAAGGAATAAAGAATGGGGCCCGCGCGGACGCGGAGGCCACGCCGCCGGGGGGGGGGAGGGGGGGGGCGCTGGAGGAGAAGGTCGGCCCCTGCCCCGCTTCCCCTCCCGTTCATTCAGAGAAGACATAGCGACTGCAGGCGCGGGACGAACGAAATTGGACAGCGGCGCGGCCTCCGCGCGATCAATGATCTCATCGTTGGCTCCATCGGCGGAGGCGGGCGAGGGGAGGTCAGGCAAAGGGGTGCCAGTGGGCAGCTGATGGCGGCAAGTTAAAGAAATGAATGGACATCGTTGGTGAATGTTGCAGATGAACGAAACAACAATCTGCAAGAAATACTTGCAAAATGATATTCAAACCTTAACTTTGATTGAGTGATGAGGACCAGAACATCTTAAATGAATCGCTGACGTGCATTTATGCCATGCATATTTTAAAATTTTTTGAACGTCAATCTACTATTTCTCCCCCGAAATATTTAGAAATCGTCTCTTAAATGTTTCACCGTTCCATCTAGTTATGGTCAATCCCCATCATAAACATTAAAAATCCTCTATTCCCATTCAATCAGAAACCTCAAAATCATATGTCCACGAAGACACTTCGTTACGACGAATCCACGCAAGTATACTTCCCCGACCAAAGAGCCCGCCCCCACGTCGCGTACCGATTTCTCACGCCCGCGACCCCCATAGAGGCATCTGCACCGCTCGGGCACTCTCCCCCGGCCGCCCTGCGTAAACACCTCCACCCCCGCCACTCCGAGGCCCTCCACGCCCCCTGGCGGCGACTGCTCCTCCGCTTTTATTTATCGTGGCGGGCGCAATTGTTCCATGGCGTTTACATCCCGGATGTGCTGGAGAGGCCGACGCACAAGGGGCGCACTGTTGCCACCTGCGGGGGCGGGCGGGCGCCGCGCCGGGACCACCCCCGACGCCGCCCACGCCGCACGCCTGCCAACGTCGCCGACGGAATGACTCTCAAGTACGGGAGCCACGCCGGTCAATGGAATGGAGTGTTTCACGTACTCGCTGTCTACTCACGCAGCCGTTGCTTGCGAACCCCGGGGAGATATTTAACGCTGTCAGTGTGTATGACTGTTCTTCGCACTAGAAAGCCAGTTTGGATTTCGTTTTCACGAAATAATCCTGGTTAGAAAGATGGTTCAAAACCAAAAAGTGCAAAGTTTGGTTGTATCAATTTTCGTATTTCTTATCGCCGGTAGGTCTAAGATTTTTTTACAGGGTAAAGTAGTGATCTCATATTCTGTAGGAAATATAATGTTGTACCTAACAAAAAATCCTTCAGTTATTTCAAACGAATTCACGCAACTAGAAAATATGCTGAGCGCGTATAAGATAAAATACGAAGATTGACAAGATAAAAAACTAACATGTAGAATGAGATATTGCTAGGTAGCAAAGTTGGAGAATTGTTAAAGAGATGAAATATAAATGGAATTATTATGCAAATAACATGCATAAAGAATGTAATGTTCAGACCGTGGAAATAATGTTTGAACAATATGAAGGTTAAAAGAGAAACGATTTTTAGAGTAGAAGGAAAGTATACATACAAAAATGCTTCATTTAACATATCCCACTTTCTGTGACAGCCACCACTTAGAAAGAGCGTAATTATCGAGTCTAGTATGTGCAGAAAGACTGATTCCAAGGAGTAAATATGTTGGCAGATGGAATTGGAAGTCTGTTGACTCAACTAACGTACTTTTATGTACCAAGAAAACAAGATTCACTTCATTGAACTGAAGGAGTGAGTGTTTCAGTGCGTTATGATCCAGGGTGGAGGCGAACACATTGGCAGCATTGGCCACCGGCTACTGATGCGCCGCGGTGGTCGTCAACAGCATGCGGGCGGGCGGGCGGGCGGGCGGGCGGGCGGGCGGGCGGGCGGGCGGGCGGAGCAGTCCAGCAATCCACCCGCCCCGCCTCCCGCCGCCCTCCCGAACGCATACATCAAGTCAACGACCATTCACACTCTTAAGGGAAGGCGCCCGTCGACTCCCAGGGACAATGCCAGGTTTGTCCCCCGCCCCTCCTCCACCCGTCCTCTCCAACGTACCACGGGCCCTCCCTCCCTCCCTCCCTTCCTCTTCCCCTACCCCGCTCTCCACCTCGCCACATATTGGTTACACCCTGCGCCAGGGGTGTCCACTGGGCGTGCGCCTCGCGTGGCCGCGCGCGCTCGCGTCGTCCGCCGGAGATCATCAGCGCCATGTGGGTCTCATTATCCCGCTCCTCGCCGCGGCGGCCACTCTTGTTTCGTCGTGTTGCCTTCATCATCATTTGGAGGCAAGAAACGTTCGGATTTAGACACAGGTAATTTCGGATTCGGCAGGACGTCCGTCTTATGCGCTGTGGAAAATGGGCTCGACGGCCACGGCTGGCGATGCAGCGACGGTTGAGGCAATCACGGCGGAGTTAACGGGCATAAAAACACCTGCAGCTCATGTACACTTATTTCTTTTGATAGCGCGCATTATCCAATACTCCAAAGTGGCTCTTTGTGTTGTAAGCATGAACACAGAAACCACAGGTAAATAAATATGCTGTGAACAACACGTTGTCTATTTAACAAAAACATTGGCATGCCACGCTAATATTATATTTGTAATCGCTGTGCTGTAATGGACACGAAATAAACAGATCTATAACTCACTTGTCTCACAGCAGTATCTCATTTGCAAGTGCTGAATTCAAGAAAGACTCGTAGGCAACCTAGAATTCATTACACATTCATTTACGACCATGATCCAGGCTAGTAATTCAACGCTAGCGCAAGTCTAGTTCAAAGCAACCTATTACAGTTACGGGCGTGACGGAACACATGGCTAGGCGAACAAGAGGCATGAAGGGACACGCTCCGGGATGAGCGACGTTAGTAAACAGATGTAGCGTCTCATTCGGAGTAATCAGAAGCAAGGGGATCCGCTCTCACGGCCAGGACTGCCGGTCGCAGTCGACAGCGGCCGACAAAAAAACAGCTTGTCGGCTGAAGCCACCAAGGGACTACGCAGCCAGAATTACAGTAAAACATACATTACTACTCACGAAAAAATATTGAATTTAGTTTCAAACATTATCAGTCAGACATTCTCTCAGATGAAAACGATAAAAACAAGATACTCATTTAATTGAAGAGAAAAAAACCTTTAAATGAAACGATGGCACATTACTACAGTGAAAGAAAAACTTATTATTCAGTTTATGAAACGAATATTTTTGTAATTATTTTTTGGGAAATTTTAGTGAAGTATAATATTTCAAGTATTTTTGAAATGAAAAGTCATTTAAAAATTTATCGGTCTATTTCTTTTATAAAAATGAAAATACCGTAAAATCTTCAACAAAAAAATCCTGAGTAACTTACATTTCTATTTCTTTTATAAAAATGAAAATCCCGAGTTATTACACTTCTATTTCTTTTATAAAAATGAAAATACCGTAAAATCTTCACCAAAAAATCCTGAGTTACTTACACTCGAACTGCATTCTGCTATCGCCCCGTTCGTGTTACAGGAGCAGCGCAACATCCCGCACGAGTCGGCCGCTCTCGTTCCAGATGGGACGTGCCCGCTCTCTCGCACAACCCACATCGGCGGGCACACCTCATTAAACGCGCGCGCGGCAGGCGAGCGCCGCGGGGCGACGACAGGGCGGCCGAGCGCCGTCGCCCCACCGCGCCGGCGCGAGCGCACGCGGCGGCACGCGCGTGCGGACACGCCGCGCACGGAGAGGCACGTCCGCTCCGGGAGTCAGCGGCTGACGTCAGCCGCGAGCGTTCGCGGAACGCGCGCGATCGCCGGACGCGATCCCCGGCAGCCGCGCGGCGGCGGCGGCGGCGGCGCGCCCGCCAAATAAGGGGATTCCCCTCCGGGCAGGGCGGCGCGGGAGGCTTCCCGGATCCGCGTGGGGCGCTGCGGTATCGGCGCCATCTCCACCGCTGGCCTCGATCGCGGCCGCGGGCGACAACGGGGCGTTTGAGAGAGCCGCCGCAGGAATTTCCATCGGCGCGGCCAGTGTGATTCCCGCGCAACACATGTGAGATTCCGTGCTAAGGCAGATACTTAGATTTCGAAAAAAAAACAACAAAGTATTGCTGTCTGAATTAAGAGATAAAATTCTTCTGTTTCTCATCAACGCACTCTTACACGCTGCTATTATTTTTAAACTAATAATATTTGATATGGTTTCCTGAAGTACAATAACTGTGGAACAAAATAACGTTAACAACAGGGAATAATAACTATTTTATGAGTATTTAAAATAATTTTTAGTATTTACCTTTTATCTTCAATATACAATTGCAGTTGACAATATTATCGATGTAAATATTCCTGTGCACAAACTAACCAATAAATTAAAATAATAAATTATTTCATGACATCCGGTAGACCGACATACGTATTCACAAAATTTGCTCAGATGATCTTCCAAGTAAATTACATAGAAAGTGGTCGGATGTGAAAATGCCTAGCTCTCGACAAAACCGCACTGAGTCTTCCTTAGTGCCTATTTCTACCGCGCTCTCTTTTACGGCGCACAGTGACACAAATTGTGCGGTTGTAAAGGTTGAAGCATTCCGCTCCTAATTGCATGCAGACCCGGGCAATCGTGAAAGCAAGGCACACGACTCCTCTAGCTGCTGCCCGACACGCGGTCAGCATTACGCCCTGGTTGCGAGAGCGGATTTGAAGTCCAAGGCCCGGAGCTCGCAGCCCGGAACATGGGAAATAGTCACCGGAATCGGACAACACCGATCCGGTGAGGCTAACGTCGCTGACCCTTGAGATTAGAGTTCCTCAAAACTCATGTTCTTCACATGTGGGTAAATGCAAGAACTAAAACCATACAGAAAATACTTCTCAAATAAACGTGTCAACTGCAATTGTATGTTGAAGATAACAGGTAAATACTAAAAAATAGTTTAAATACTCATAAAATAGTTATTATTCCCTGTTGTTAACGTTATTTTGTTCCACAGTTATTGTACTTCAGGAAACATATCAAATATTATTAGTTTAAAAATAACAGCAAAGTGCAAGAGTGCGTTGAGGAGAAACAGAAGAATTTTATCTCTTAATTCAGACGAATATTTTCTGACATAGCTTCTCACGATATCTTCCTGATATATCCTTCTGTGATACGATTTGAATAAGTGTTAGACAAGAGACTCAATGTTAAGGACTAATGTATAATTATGGATCATTTCGTTTCCCTTTGATATAATATTCTTTTGGACTATGACCCGGCAATTTTCAAGACTTGTATCTTGTGAATTAGAACACTTTTGATGAAGGTACCGAAAAAATTAAAAAGAAAAAATTAATGACGACTATTCAATGCATATTACATCACATGGTTTTGAGTGCTTCAAAAATGTATCTACTAGCGGACGATCCCACACAACAGCAGGATTCACGAGAATCCGCAATCGCAAAAGCTTCCGCCTGTCTCCTGGCAGGGATTTTCCACTTCGGCGGTGGTCACCGACCTCCAGCAGAAGCTTCGACTCACGCCGAACGATGCCTTGTCACGTTGTGGTCACTATTATCGAGATTTCGTGTCTTCAGTGTGTTGTTACACTCGGCATTTGCTGTTTCCTGGCGCAAAGCGGATTTAGAATGCAAGTGTTGTAGAATGCTCAAGTAAACAACCTAAACGATTCACTTTTATTGGTTGTTCATGTGCGCTTTTGGAAGATTTCTCTTCTAAATTTATTATCACGGAAATGCAAATTTATTCTTTTGATTGGGTCAATTATCACTTCATAATACATTAAGTTACTTTCGTACATTACATTACCACATTACCATCTTCAATAATATTATTTGAAATATAAATAGTATTCGTAACATTCAAGTGTGGCTTTAGACAGGGGATCTAAAAATTGAAACAGCCTCTGGTGCCACCCTCTGTAATATTTGTTGACATTTCTTTGAAAGTGATATTCCAAGCAGAATTATCTTTTTTCGAAACAACGACCAATTTAATGAAGAGTACATGAGAAATAAATGCCCGGACTGCCCTTCAAATCGTCATACGGAGAACTGACTAACGTAACGGTCGCTTTCCCAATGGGAGCTGCAAGTCAGCACCTACGCGACACGCCATCTCTCGTCAGAACTTTCAGATTAACAGTCGACAGGCGGCGACATTTCCGTCAAGCGGGCACACCATGAAACTAGCGCAGGGAGACAAGGAGGGCGGGCATGTCGCAAGGACGTCGGGTATACGGGTTCCAAATGAGCCGAAATGGACGTGAAGAGAATTGTAAAATACAAACAACACAACTTTTTTAAAAAATCGACGAAAAAATATTTACGGCACAAAAAATATAGTACAGAAAGTATAAGAATAATAATTTTTGTTTTCTGTTAATGTGTTATTGGTTGTAATAAGTGGAAAATGAACCTGGCAGTCTTAACTGTAGTCACCTGCTGCTCAGAGAACGCTAATGTCATTTATAATTCCATCATGAAAAGAGAACGTAAAAGTTCGCTTCATGAAAGTGCACAAAAATAATCGAAAACGGTCATTATATTTACATTTTTTGTATAAATAAAAATACAATTATTAATGAAACCCGGGCTTCCCGTAAAAATAAAATTAAAAAAGTAACCCCTCAACATTAGTTTCATATTTTTGTCTACATTTATTAGCCCAAATTGAATAAGGCATGTCGTGGAATTTCTACGATAGTAAACTTGTCTTAAAATTATTTCGTAATGGTATAAAATCGACTAATTGTTGTTTTCCATACAGCCTACAAACATTTGACCAGGCACACCTCTTTGTACACGGGGCATTAATAAAAAAACATTAAAGTTATACTTTTTTAATTCTATCTTTTAAATTATCTAATTTGAATTCTATCTTATCAACAAACTATCAAATCAATCAAGTGGGTTAAATATTGACTTTCAAAGAGCAGAATACAGGCTTCGTCATTTCGACCCAGTGTGCGACTGCAAAAAGGGCGGCCAGCAACAAGGCTGGGGCGAGGTGAGGCAAGGCGAGACGAAGCGGGGCGAGGCGAGGCAAGGTGCAGTACCTTGCGGTGGCAGGCGACAAGGCCTGGCGGGTAGCCGGGGCGCGAGG
Organism: Teleogryllus occipitalis; assembly: GCA_011170035.1. NCBI lineage: Eukaryota > Metazoa > Arthropoda > Insecta > Orthoptera > Gryllidae > Teleogryllus > Teleogryllus occipitalis. Next base: position 30,162 of record BLKR01001336.1, read on the forward strand.
CGGGGCATCCCTGGCATGCGAGTTAAGTGTTTCGTCAAGAACGTCACCCACGCTCCCCGCGATGTACACTCGCGCCCGCTGCCAATGGGCCCCAGCCCTCCAAACGACCGGGCTATTATTATAGCTCAACCTCCTCTGCGCGTGCGCGCACATTTTGATTGACAGCTTGCGCCCCGTGCAGAATCATCCGTTGCCACCGCGCAGATTCGCATCTGCTACTCGTCGTGGTGTCGCCACGCGTTCAGTGGCGGTGACGGCTGATGCTCTTCGGGCTCGATTGCACCTGCGCGAAAGGCGCCAATCGCGTTGCACCGGTCGACCGTAGCCCCAATCGCTGTCGCAAGCGGCCACCAACTCACCAAGTCGTTGGCCGACGGAGATGAGACGAAGAGTTGGGAGGCGAGAGTTCTCTATGCTCGCAACGCAAGTCCTGTCTTCAGTGATTTTTTCATCGCTTTGCTTGCTGTTGAAAGTTCAATAGGACCACGAGGCGAGTCTATTGCTACGTTGTTACTCACGCTGCATTTTCTTTGCCTAGCATCGTTTTAACTAAAAAGGCTTATATAATTTTGTATTTGTTTGGAGCTTTAAAATATTCTGAATGTTACAGAAAATAGCGGTGTATCAACACTTGCTGAAGCTGAACGAACAAGCATGTTTACGCAATTATTAGTTTCACTGATATCTCATTAAGTAGTTGGCGGAGAGAACGATACATCTAATTCAATTCACGAGACAGAGGTATACATTCCTAAATTTGTTAAACCCCTTTTCGAGCAGGTAGCGGTCATTCTCAGGTGTGGTTTGCAGTCATTTGTAGTGAAACACGTTATTCTGATTCTCATATCTCAAGCTTTAAAATAACTTCTTTTGTGTCAGCTTCAAAGATGACGTATGAAAGTATTCTAAATTAAGCCCCGGTAGGAGAAGTTTTTATCGCAAGAACGACAAAAGAAAAAATGAGAGTCGCTTTTCTTTGTAAACGTATTGGACTTCCACGAAGAAAGAGTTAAACATAAAACTGCAGAAAAAAAGCGTCTAAAATTAATTCCGACCCGACATAACTCAATTACATAACTCAAACATTATGTAAAAATCAATAAGCAGGCTCAGTCATTTCTTTGCCATTATTATTCACCGTACCCTTTTCCCCTTTCTCCTTCGATTCTGTTTTTCTCTGTCCGTCAGTCCTTCCTATCCTCCAGGATTCTGGGAAATATTTACTCACTTAATCACTGTTTAATAGAAGCTAATGAATTTTTCCTTGGTTTTCTGCTCGTGACATTTGGTGTGCAACCAATTTCTGCCATTACCAGTAATAGTCATGAAGGAGGACAAGTGTCGATGACGTTGGAGAAGGCGATAGATGATGATGAGGGTGATGGAGAATAGAAGCGATCGGAGTGATGGAGGTGACGCGGCATTGTCGCCCCCTGCCAGCTTCAAGAAGACTTCAAGATTGAGATAGAAGCATATTCCACGCCAGCAGTGTAGCTACTAAGGGATAATGGTAGGAAATAGTGCGGCGTTCACGACATTTGCACCATGTAAATGAATGCCAAAATAAATACATACGACGAAACAATGCCTCAAATTCATTTACATGCTAAGGGATAATATTCTTCGACAATTGTGACTTCAGGAAGGAGTTTGTCAGACTTTGGCAATTAGTTTTTACATTCCATGACTGGACACCTAAAAATTACTAAACAATGAAAGAACTTATTTTAATCAACTTGAAATCTGATTGATAGATTACCGATTTTTTCTCTGAATAATTCCGAGTATATTAGAGTGAGAAATTAAGGCAGCAATTTAAAATATGCTCTAGAGGTGAAGTGCAACCTAAAGAAATAATCCACGTTTCAATTTCTATATTCCCTCAATATTCATTAATTATGCGGCTATTTTCGTGAATACTATCCCCAAACTACAGTAAATGCTTTCAGATTCCAATGCGGGGCCGTCGGAGAAAGAGTCTACAGCGGCGGTGTCCATATCAAAAGAGCATTTAATTTGAAGTACTAAGAAAACTTATTACAAATGAATATGTTCATTCCAATAGTAGTAAATTAAATAAACGGAAATAATACGTAATTGTTTTCGGAATTTTGGCGTCTGCTCTTGGATTGACTATGTTCGGAAATACTCTCTTAATTGTAAATTATTATATGAAGCAATTTTTAATAAAATATGGTAAATTATGGTTTAACCCTGTAGACATAATATTCCTCTGGGTAATATTTTATTATTTTTTATATTTACTTACGTCTTTTTCAATAAAATGCCTTCTATCAAACAGGTTATATAAACGGGTGTGGAGTGCTTTTGCGAACGTGCCCCCCTCCCTCACCTCGCAAATTAAAAATATTTGAATACAGAAAATGATTATTTTTTTCTTGTTAAAATTGATATTTGATGCACTGCTTACGATATTCCATTGTAATTCAATACTTGGTTATCCTAAAATATAATTTTCCATTGAAAGCACTTTGCGTGCCAGTGCCAAGCAGGAGACCAACGGCTGCGCGGTCCCCGGCGTCCCATCGTGTCGCGTCGCTTCGCGTCGCGTCGCGTCGCGTCGCGTCGCTTCGCATCGGGTCGCGTCGCGTCGCGTCGCTTCGCGTCGCGTCGCATCGCTTCGCGTCGCTTCGCATCGCTTCGCATCGCTTCGCGTCGCTTCGCGTCGCGTCGCTTCGCGTCGCTTCGCATCGCGTCGCGTCGCTTCGCGTCGCTTCGCATCGCATCGCGTCGCTTCGCGTCGCTTCGCATCGCATCGCGTCGCTTCGCGTCGCTTCGCGTCGCTTCGCGTCGCGTCGCGTCGCGTCGCGTCGCGTCGCGTGGCGTCGCGTGGCGTCGCGTGGCGTCGCGTGGCGACGCGTCTTGCCTCGCCTTGCCCACGCGCGCGCCACGCGCCTCATGACCTGGGTCACCCCGCGCGTCCAGCGCGGCCCAGCCCCAGCCCCAGCGGCCTCAGGCGACAAGGAGGCGTCCGGGGTCACGGCCGCGATGGATGGGGCCGGCGGCGGCGCGCGCGATGCCACTCGTTAGCGACGCCGACGCTTCAAGACGCCGGCTGGCGCCTCCGCGGCGCGGCGCGACGGTCGTCGTGATGGCGGCGGGGAGGATATTGGGCGAAGAAAACATGTCACGAGGAAGCGATGGCGTTTTTGTGGCAGCCCTGTTAGGGCAGAGCCAAGGGGCATACTCCCCGGAGTAAGCGCTGCCATGTTCAGTGGGGCGTGGAAGTTATCAGAAACTGAGGAAGACACATGGCGAGTATTTCAAATCCATAAAAAGTAATTAAACTTTTTATCATGGTAAGAACAAACACATTCACAATTAGGTGGTGTTCAAAACGACACTGTGTTCAATACACTCCTACACAATTCAGTTCGTCATTTAAGGTTAATCGAAATTATGAAGTTAAATGGAAATCGTGTCCTCGTAGAAAATTGGACGTTCATATAATGATTGAAATACAGATGAAATTTTAATGAATGAGGCTGAGTTTGTTCAATATTAAGTATTTTAAGTTATTAATTATTCTATATTAAGTTATTATTATTAATATTAAGTAAATTTAATAAGTGATTTGAAATTAATGTTGTAATTAATTCCTTTCACAACTCATAACCGCCACTGTATTGGTAGGATAGGCGCTTATCGCGAATATCAGTCAAATCAAATTTATTCAAACTTATTCAAACTCGTTCAAATTTATTTAAACTCAGTAGTTACAATAATAAGAACCATTTTGGGAATCTCTGGTGATGGCAACGGAGGCAGCGAGCGAGTGGTCCATCCATCTGCGGCTGGCGGCGGAGATGTACCAGATGAGATGTTGGCAAGTGGGGCGCGACCCGCGAGGACCAATGAGACTCCAGAAAGCGCGCGATGAATCACAATGTGCAGGCGACAGCCATTCAAGAGAAACCCGGCCTCGCATCTGCACCATCAGATGTTCGAAGCCCATCGAAGAGAGGAGTGCAGAATTCCAAATATGCATGAAACACAACTGCTGGTTCGGTGCAATGAGAAAATACGTTCTCGGCGGTTCCAACACCGCCTTCGGCAAATGTTAGTATTCTTGCATGCATCGCACCGCTGATTCTTTGTGTTCTTTGTCCTCGTGATTGTTCACATTATTAGTTTTCTTGTTTGTGTTGTCCACAAATTGGCGATCAGCGGTAAAACATATTTTATTTACCAATAGTGACTTTGACTCAAAACGATCAATACGAATCGACCCAATAAATTAAAGTATTATATTTGTCAAATATTAAATGTTACCTTACTGACATTGTGTTTATTTCCTACTTGTGTGGAATAACATAATCTTTTAGCAACTCGTCAGCTTGACAGTTTTTTATGAAATGTGATCGATGGATACGTAATATGTTTGGATTTAACCACGTAGATAATAGACCGTAATTCCATTAAGGAGACAGTCTTGCAAATTTTAGAGTACACTAGAATACTCAATAAAAGTTGAGAATTCAATCGATTTTTTTAAATTGGTGATTTTAAAAGAGCATACTTTTATTTACTGAAATTGACAAAACATGAAGTGCACATCAAATATTTAATTATTAATAAAGAGAAAGAATACATGCTAATATTGTACAAGATCATCCAGGTGAATATTTACGATTTCTCAAAATGGAATTATTAATTTGTGGGTCACTTGCTATTATCACACCCTAAATAAAAATTATTTACCGGAATCTACACGGGTGGGCGCCATACTATAAGAAAACTAATAATATGAACAATCACGAGGACAAAGGAAGCGGCCGATCCAGCGGTGTCGAGCATACAGGAATAGTGCACCGGCGTTCCGAAGGCAGTGTTGGAACCGCAGCGAACAATGCAAATCGTAGGGTTAATTAACATTTTAATCGGATTGTTCCCGGGACCTCACGGCGCCGCGCCGCCTCCAGCCGGAGCCCTCAGCCCTTGCCGCCCTTGCTCCACGTTCTTTACGAACGTCAGTCTCAATTAGTAGAAACCCGCGCGGGCGAGCACGCGTTTTTATCTTTTGCGCGTAATTATCCTCCATGTCAAATGGGTAAGACAGTTCCTGCACACAGCCCTTCTAACAATTAAAATAAATACGAAAAAATCATCCCTTCCACTTGTCAGACGTGTCTATTCAGTCTCCCTTTCTCTTTGTGGTAGTGGTCCCTCTTTTATTTAAAAATAAAAAAATAAAAATATCAGGAGGCGGTGGCGGTGCGCAAGGCAGAACGCATCAGACCCGCCTCTCGCGCCTTGCGAGCCGCGAACATCAGAGCATCGGACTCTCCTGGGCGGAGACCGGCAATAATTATTCGCGTAAAGCCTATAACTCACACGGAGCACTTACATATAAAACATTAGGTAAAAAAGACTCCTAGCTTTTTGACATATCTAATAAAAACAACACATTTTGAGCGGAAAATAAAGTATTTAAACACACGGAGGAGGAATAATCAGAATGCACACAAAACAAACACACAAAAAAAAAGGAGGCTCGACGCGTTACAAAACGCGGAGGATAAAAAATGAAAGGAGGGAACGGAGTAGGTACGATTTTTGTGGCCGTCCTATCAGTTGGTTCGGTGGACGCCCGGTAGGCGGCTCTCTCGCGAGACAAGCCCCGCCTCCGACCCCCACCACGCGGCCGCGCGCGCGCGATCGCCACGCCCCTAGCCACTACCACCGGTACTAGCGCGGCCGGGTAACTGCATATCAAAAACTGGAGGAAACCGGGCGGTGCGGCAGCAGACTTGCTCCTCCAGTCAGCGTCTCGCCAGATAACATCGGGACACGTTTTATTCTTATAGACGGAGGCGGCGCCGGCGGAGAGAGCGCGGGCGGGCGGGGGGAAGGAGGGGGGCGGGGCGGGGCGGAGCGCGGCGGAGAGAGAGGCAGCGTCGGCGGCGGTTGAGGCGGCGGCACGGGTGGGGGTGGGCGGAGGGGAACGGGGCAAGGAGGGGGGCCGCGGAGGTGGGTGCGCGCGCCGCCGACAGCCGGGTGCTCGCCACACAAAGGCACGCGCGTGGCCGCGTGGCGCGCTGTGGCGAGGCGAGCTGAGCCGAGCCGAGCCACGCGTCGCCGGCACCGAAGCGGGCCAACGGGCACTTCGCACAGCCACCGAACCGCCTCGCATTGCACGAGCAAGGGCGGGGGCAACAATGAAGCAGTTGCAACAACGAACTGTATAGTTCGTGGTATTGACAGAAGGAACAAAAAACAAAACACTAGAATTAGAATCTTCTAACAATTAAATTGCAATATTTTAATAATTGTATCACAATGTTTTAAACTGATGAAAGTAGGAAAAGCATACAGGTTTTGAAATTGTATCTGTTTTATAAATGCGACTAAAAGTCTCATAGAATTTAGAATAGTGAATTTTAAATCCTTTTACAAATTCTTATCGGAATTTTTTTGTTCGAAAAATCATAGATTTTTCGAAAATCATAGATCGTCGATTTCCAGAAGCATAAAAATCAGAGAAAGTTTTCAACACATTATTTTTGACGTCGATTGGTCAAAAACTCTTTCATAGATAACTTGAACACATCTCTCAATGTTCAATGCGTAAAATGGTTTTAAAACGTTTGTCCATAGAAAAAGATTCTTTTACATTTTTCTCTTTCGAAAATCGAAATTTCGATAAATCAAGGGATTGCATATTTTTTTCGGATTTATTCTCTGAAACAAAAAGACGCATGAAAAGACTATTTTGAAACAAAAAGCAACATACTTCCAGAGACAAAAACAAATACGAATTTTTGTGCGCAACAGTTCACACTTCATCTCACTTAACATTTATCACTTTGTACAACTAATGACCATCTAGTTAAGATCTAATTCCATGAGAAACCACAACGACTTCATGATCAGTTCCAGTTCTCACAGCTCAAGAACTGTTAATATGAGCAATTTGAAGAATCATCGAACGGTACTTGTCGCATAAAACGAGCTCTCAATTCCCAGATTAAACGCCTTGTATAAGCGATGAGAACAAGAATTAACAAACCCCTGCGAGAACGTCAATGACCAAGGCCTTTGTCATTAAGACGCCTGTCGACTAATTCCTGAGAGCCTAGAGCTCGCTCTAATGCTCTGGATTTCCCATTGTCCTTTGTGTGCGCTGGAGGTCTTTACACGATGACGGCTTGATTTCCTACGTATCCTTTTCGCGATCCCTGATAACAAACCTCTTCGTTCCACATCCGGGATGCGCTAAGTCAATAGCAAGATGGAGGAGAAGCGATAAATAATAGGCTCTTCGCGTCACTGTAATGATTCAGCGAGTGGTTCACCGACAATTTTAGACATTCTGGACGATAATCTACATAATAACATGTTACCTGTATGATATGGTATATTCAATTACCGGTGTTAAAGAAAAGTTTATTTAGACGTTATTTTATGAAGTAATTATCTCCATGAAAAAGTATACAGGTTATATAAAAATAAACTGTTATCTATTGTATTTCCTCTTGAAGCGGATAAGCAAAGGTTCCACATTCTCTCTAATTTTCATCACAAATTACAGGTTATGAACAGTAGTTACACTAAAAATACAATACTGCAGATATAAAATAGCAGGTCTTTGAGACAATGAACACGGACAAGATGAATTGCGGGAACAACGAACAAGATGTCAGAAAACCACTAATTTGTTGTGACTTGAAATTAATGTTAATTTTGAATATGCCACATCACCTTATCAATGGTTTAAATAAGTATTTTAATCCTAGAAAAGAACACAAGAAATGGAACAATTTAAATCCTTCCGATAAAAGAACGGGCACACTAGAGGTTGAGAGGGGTGTTGAGAACAAGTTCTGGAGGGTGCACTGGCGAACAGGGAAGAGAAGGCCCTTTTATTTCTGGGTGCAATAGATCCCCATTTACCCTCAACGCTAGGGCGAGTCTATTCTCCATGCCCCCAAAGATTCGGCGAAATATGCGTCGTTGTCGACCGCAGCTCTCACACTACAGAATTTCGCACTTCCGGACAGCCAAAAAATAAAATATTTGACCAAAGTTCTAGAACATCAAAGAAATGCTCGTAAATCCTTCTTTGTTTTGATTTGAAGGTCGAGTAAAATATTCTAGGCAGTAAAAATGTCCACATTAATTTTGTAGTATGTGGAAACAGATTCTAATAAATGCCACAAGGATCACATTCATTCTGCGACATGAATTGATTAACCATGAATTCCACATTTGTATATTTTTGATATATTGTTGAAATAAAAATATTTTACCAACAAATGGAACATTGAAGTGCTTGAAGCAGGTTCTAGAAAATTATCTTCATAGTACGACAGCGATTTGGCCCTAGTTCTGATTATTATATTGCAGAATGAAGTACATATTTATAAATGGATAAGTATAACAAGTATCTAATACAAAAAAAATCGCATAAAACAAAACAATCACCCAATATATTTTTAACAATATTATTGGAACAATTGGACAGTACGCGTTTGTAAAAACATTCCTCGAGGCTTTATTGGCAGTTTATGGCAGTTGGTGTGTTTACTATAGTTTTGCAAGAAAATTATGTAGTAGGCGTAAATTGAAATCCGAAAAGTAACTCAAAATCAGATGCTAGAGATATTTTATTAAATTTCATTAGAGTTCAAAGTGTCTTCCGATCATCTAAATTACGATGTTATTCGCAAGAATGACACTTCCAAAGCGAAATAACGATAAAAAAAGTAAGAACAAAGAAGAAACGAAAGCTTCTAAACAGTAGGAAGCGCACACGACCCGTCGGCGGCGGAGGCGTCCATTTCAAAAGCTCGGCTCGGCGCGCCGCGGCCGACCGCGTGAGATTCGTCGGCCGGCCAGCCGTTCGGTCGCTCGCTCGCCGGCGCGGCGGTGCGAACATGGAAAACGTGACGGGAAGCGGCGTGTGGGGTGCGAAGAGCGCTCCTCCGGGTAGCAGGGACGGGGGAAGGGGCGCGTGACTCACGACGTGACTCAATTGAGCAACGCGACGCGCGTTCGGACACCGCGCCGCACCAGCCCAGGCAGACGCGTACGCGCTCGCGGCTTTCATAACGCGGCGCGGTGAGAGTAGGGCATGAAAAATACAATATGTCGTGATGGACGACTTCGAGCAAGGTCTTTAATGAATTTCAAGGAGTCGACGGAACAAGTTTACTTGAAGGTTTCAAGATATCAAATTTTCTTCAAGGAGTCGAGACGGCAAATTTTCTTCAAGGAGTCGAGACGGCAAATTTTCTTCAAGGAGTCGAGACGGCAAATTTTCTTCAAGGAGTCGAGACGGCAAATTTTCTTCAAGGAGTCGAGACGGCAAATTTTCTTCAAGGAGTCGAGACGGCAAATTTTCTTCAAGGAGTCGAGACAGCAAATTTTCTTCGAGTAGACAAGAGAGAAAATTTTTTTTCATGGCGAATCATGAAACTCACGAATCACGAATCTCACGTGGTCGGTCGCGAGAGAAAATTTAGTCTAGAACACCGTGCAAATCTAAACTACTTTTCTTTGCATTACGAAACAATTTCCATCTACAATGTCACAAAATCACATCACGAAGAAGACTGCCTTTACTTTTTTCCAATAAGTTTATTCCAAAATCTATTTATAAAGTGTCTTTCTCCCAGGAATTTTCCTTTGAGCAACCAGCGAATGAAAGAAATTAATTTTCAATCACACACAAAGGTTCTATTGAAACTTAAGCGTGGAATTTTATAAACCCATAAAGAATCAGATCCAGCACATCTATTTACATAAACCACTCAGCGTTTCTTGTAGGCGAATGTCCCCGCGACTCCTCCCCCGGGGACATTCAACCCCTACTAAATTGCTCGCCCACTTCCCCCGCGCGCAAGTTCGCGGGTTCGATCCGGGGCGGGGGCGAGTGGGTGGGGTTGTACGCCAAGTGGAGACCGGGAGTGCGGACGAGCGAAATGGCTGCGTGCTCGTGTGTGCGTCCGGAATTTATTGCACCGTTACGAATTGTGCGGCGGCGGGGGCGGAGGGAGAGAGAGGACGAGTGGCGAGAGGGAGGAGGGAGTCTGTGGCTTTCTGGGCACTGATGTAATGCCCTGTTGGTATTATCGTTATATTGGCATGCCGTAAACGTGTTTTGATAAACGCCGGCGCGCGTGGGTTTTGGGTCGAGGCGGCGGCGGTGGCGGCGCGCGAGGATCTTGCGGGCAATCGCCCGGCGTCGGCGTGCGGACCGCCCGCCCGCCCGCCCGCCCACCCGCCGGCCCGCCCGGCGCCAACGCATGGGCTGCTACCGCCCGCGGGCTCGCAGCCGACCATAGTGCACAGCGCAGAGGAATGCGGAGAACCGAGCCTCAGGAAATGCCAATTTCTGCCAAGCAGCTTTGTTTTCTATTAAGTTTTCGTTTTTACTGCTAGGTATTATTGTATTGTTTTTTTTATTAATTGTGGACAATAACGTAAATACAGTTAATATAAAAAAAGTTCTTCTAATTCAACGTCAGTCTTGTATGAAACCACGCGTATCCATAAAACCATGCTCTAAGTGTATGTAACCTGTTTTGAAATCATGTATGAATTTGTAAAATTAAATTTGTTCGCAGAGCCTTGTAAGTATACAAAAATGTTACAACCCAACATACGTACATTATAGTAGACAAATTTCTTTTGAGATTAATGCTATTTTTTTCCTTTCTCCCAAACCACGTATAGAGAAAAGATAGTAATTTTGCAGCAGAAAACAGCGATTATTCCACAGAAAAACTTGTTTTCTGAATCTCTTACAACGAAAAATCTCTTACAACGAAAAATTCCTTGCAACGTATAATGCTCGTTCTTATATGTAATTACAACTTCCTCTAACACGCTAGAACCCACGTTTTGTGGGTCCATGACACCAAAAAATTGGTTTATACATCTGTCCGTGAGGGGACACTAGCGGCTAAAGCGTGCGAAAAATTTTCACCAAAACTGATATTCTCTGATCGATCTGGCTGATGTCGCGACCCCTTGCATTTGAAATGGATATTATGATTTTGGGGGATACTTTACATTAAGTCTCAACGACATTTTAAAAATTTTCTCAAAAATGGCTCCATATTTTCTCTATTTTTTCATCAGATAGAGAAAAGTCTGCTTATAAAAATGGCGCAGATCCGATTTTTGTTGAACTCTCTGCATTTTAGAAAATTTCAAAATTTTACAACTTTCGATGTCTTTCTAAAACTGCCATATTGAAGATAGAGATTTTTTAAATAAAACCTTTCTCCAAACTTACATCTTTAAATGAGGCCCTGTACACGTTTTTCATAATATGAGCATTTTACATGAAATTTGACATGAAATAAAAGCAATTTTAAAAATATTTTCTCAGAAAGGGTTCCAAAATTTTCATTTTCCTCCTGAATTTCTGAATTTTTAAAAATATAAAAATTACACATAATGAGAGAGTGTACTTGCTGATGTAGCTCTACTTAATGTTTTCAGCGTCTTCCTGTAAATGCAATATTGAAGGTTTACTTTTTTCTTAATGAAATCTATGCTTCAAAATTAAATTTTTAAATGAAAACCTGTATATTTGTTTTCGAAAAGTTATTAGTTGAAGTTATGTTTGCATGAAATAAAAGAAATTTTAAAAAGGAAGATTTTCTCAAAATCTTCTCCAATTTTTTTTAATATTTCTAGTCAGATATGGTAAAGTACCTTATAAAAAAGACCATTTTTCGCTGAGCTTTGTATTTTCGTATTTTCGAAAGTTGCAAAATTTACTAATAAAGTGAGATGTTGTAACCCCATTACATTCGTTAAAATTGTGAGATATTCATCTTACAATCTAGTGATAAAATCTCATTTCAAAAATTTTCTATCGATATTTCTTTTTTCACAACTAAAGATTGCGTTCAGTATATCAATTTTATTTCTCCATTTTTTCTCGGTTGTATCACGAAATGGCTCTAGATTTTTTTAACTGAACAGTAATCTCTCGTAAGGAAACCTGACAAAAAAACTTCTAAGAAGAAGTAATGGGAGAACGTGGATGTGAAGCGATTAACAAGCCCCGCCCACCAAGCTGAGAGAATCTCCCCGCCCCGCCCCGCCCCGCCCCGCCCGCACAAGCGCGCATCCACCGAGCAAATCTGAAAGTAAAAGTAAGTTATATTAGGCGCAGCGCGCGGGCCTCGCGCCCCGAGCAACAGGTACGGGAGACCATAAGCAATTAAGCCATTAACTCTTAGTTCGCCTGCTCCGCCACCGCCGCCGCCGCCTCCAGTTATAATTAGCAGCGCCGAGGTGGACTCCGGGCGCGCGGCGCGGCACGGCGGTCGCCTCGCGACTCGTCCCATCGATCGATCGATATTTGGGCAAGAGCGACGCCTCCGAGCCAGAGCTCGAGAGTTGCAATCGATGGTGAGCGCCACTGAGAGAATAGGGAATGATTTCGGCACCGCATGTCTGATCAGGGCGGGCGTGAAAAGCGGCGCGGTAAAGAGAAACGCGGATGAGGTGCGGTCGCGAGGGACCCTGCGAGGTGTCGGGGCGGAGCCTGCGAGCGGCAGGGCGGCTGCACGGACGGGTGGGGCGTTCGGAGGGATAGCTTATGAGATGAGACAGGAAGATAGTGGTGTGGTAGTGGTAGTAGGTTTGTTGTTGCCCGTTTTGGAAATGTTGAGGCAACAGAAATTCTATGCTACTCAACTCAGGATAACCTACAAGTGAGAATGAAATATGGGAATATATTCTCAAAATTAATGGCAAAAATTTAACCTTAAATTTTATATATGAAGAGAATTCGCATGTGTGTGGAAGGGAAACAAGGAATAGTTCGTACCTTTAGCTCTTAAGGCACGGGTGGCACAACAGAAATTTTGATGAGACTCGGGTTGCTAAGAAATACTCGGGAACATAAACCTCAAAGTCTTTATTCAAACATTCTCTCTTCATTTTAGTCTGACTGGACTGAAGGCAAGTCCGTCGAAGGCCGGGTCACGTTCAATAATAAACAAACATCGAATACGACGACCACATCAAACGTATATTAGGAGACTGAACTTTTTCAACTTCAACTGCCAACCTATGATGCCAATATATCTAAATTTCTGGATCAGTTTCTAAGGGACTGAACAGTTTCAATTCCTTCTTATTCCTTCTTGTGTTGTTTCACTGGTTTATGAATCCTTCCATATTTTCCATAGTCTTCCCGTCGCCCTTCTTCTGTTTCCAAGTTTGCCTTTTAGGGTAACATGCAACAGACAATTTGTTGGCACTGCGTTGACATGTTCATCCCATTTGTTTCGCCTTCATGGTACCCATTACCTTAGCCAATTCTGGTTTAGCCAACAATGTTCTCAGCTTTATTTTTAAAGTCTCTAGAAATTGTTAAATTCTCGCAGTTTCGATTGGAGTAAGGAAGGATAGATCTAATAATGAATTTACATGCATTATTACTTTCTTATCTTTTCTGAGATATTTTTTCCTATAACGTACCATTTAAGAATCTAGAAAGCTGGGGCGGTTTGTTTGCGAACCTTGGGGAACTTCTTTCTCTCACTCTCCAGAGCTATCCAGTTCAACACTAAGCCTATGAAAGGTTGGTTGTTATTATTGTATTCTTAATTTCGGTTGATACAAATTTTCAAATTTCCGACCCCTCCAAGAGCACGCCGCGCTTTTCGCTCGCGGTAGGCGGGCGGGCGGGCGGGCGGGATGGCGTTGTGGGCGGTTTGGCGGTGGCGGGTGCGGAATGCTGTGGCGATGCGTCAGCGGCGCTGGGCCGGCGCGGCGGTGCTTTGTCGGCGGCGCGATGGGGGAGGCGAATTTCTGGGCGGCGCTTAAGCGGAGCCTGGCACACCGCGCCTCCCGACTAGCCGCTTCCCCTCACCCTCCCGCACATTACTCTCGAAGGTGATCTGGGACCTCTGGATATGATCATGTTTCTTTCAATGCAATGTACGAGTAAGAAGAGAATAAATTAATTAAATTAAATAGAAGATGATTTCATGTGTACAAAATGATGGTCAAATGAGAGAACCCCGAATAAAATACTAATTATCACACTGCGTCCCAAAATGGGTTAATTGTAATGCAGAAAATCAGTTCCACAATCAGGAAAATTCGTTGGACTTCAAACGGTTTGCAGTGAAATAATCCTTCAAAATATGATGGGCCCTAGATAATTGGGAAGTAAAGTATACGTTTTGAAATGAAGATCTTATTTAATGGAAGAAAATCTACATTAAAGAAATAAACCAATAAAGAACAACTTCAACATGAATAACAAAAAAATGGTTCACAAAAGGGCCCCCTGAATGACTCCATTGTAGTATACGTATTGAAATGAAGATCTTATTTAATTGAAGAAAATCTACATTAAAGAAATTAACCAATAAAGAAAAACCTCAACATGAATTAAAAAAATGGTTCAAAAAAGGGCCCCTGAGTGACTCCATTGTAGTGCTCCCGCGATCGTATAAGTCAGTAGGTGATGTTGTGCGCCCGGCTGCAATCGCCGAGCCCCTGTCCGGGGGCGGCTGCGCGCCGCTGCACGCGCAGTCTCCCAGTCGGCTGCGCCGCATCGCCGGGAGCGCTGCGCTCCGACGCGCGGCCGCGCCGGACGGCCGGACGGCCCGACGGACAGACGGGTATATTAAGAACAGGTTCCATCGCAACGCCTCCCTTCTCCTCGCGGGTTATCGCATCGTTTTTTGTTTCCACGTTCATTTTTTTCCCATCTGCCGCATCCATCCAGCCGCCCGCGACGCCGCGCCGCTCCTCCGACCGCCTAAAGCTCACCCATTGGTCACCATAAAACTCGTTCGAGCGACCTGGAGGCCGCGTGCGGTGAGCTGGCGACGGGGGCGGGGGCGGGGGGAGGGAGGGCATGTAGACGCGGGGTCCGCGCCCGCGCCGCGGGCGGGGTCGTCTGTCACTGCCGGGGCTCGCTCCGCGGCCTCCTCAAATGCCCTCGCCGAACCGCAATTATCTATCTTGGTGGCCGTGACAATGCGCAGGCTTGATCGTTTAGCTCCAGGCGCCTTTGCGGCCGGGAGGACGCGGTGGAGATTACGCCGGCACAATGGACTGAGTGGGAGGCAGACACAAGATAGTCTTTGTGTCGATTCCACGCTTCGTTTCTCATTCATCACATTTGACGAAGGAATTAATCTGATGAATATATATTCAAATTTCACACTAGGAAACGAAAGAGAATCAATTTAGTTTTTCCTGTGTACGATTGTATCGTTCGTCTGTTTTATTGCGCACAGAACAAAACGTTGGTGCAGATGGAGCAAAGTAGCGTAAATCAAGCAAAATGTTGAGAGAATAGAATATCAATATTCGTTAAAAGCGCTGGAGAACAGATAACGCATGATGTGATGTTAAAAATTCCCTAAAATTCCTAAAATATTGTTGATGGGTAATTAATTGAAGAGATCCACAACTTTTCATTTTCGGTTCTAAACGATGACCTCTATTGCTACAATAAATTAATATGGGGATCGGCTAATACATATAAATAAATTACTTTGCACATTATACGAACAAGCTCTGGCTTGGTTCTCGATGGAGGGATAATCTACTCACCGAAATGACCACGAAATAAATAATGCTTTATTTTAAATGTAATCCAGAGATTCAAAACATGATTCAGAACCCCGAATCAACGTGGTATCAGAGGCTCGACACCAAACGAATCGTTGTGGATTCTGCGACGAGGACAAATTGCGCCAGAAATCACCGTTACACTAAATTAAAATGACTTACCATCTGTTCATTCTTCACAGGATAATTGCAATAATTCATTTTTACTATCCTGTCTTTAGTACACGTGCGGTTACACAGTCAAAGAAAAGAAGTACTGCTAGATTTGGCCTAAAAACGATAATTAATTAATGGTTCATAACTCTTGAATATATCCCTCATTAGGAATATTTTCGTACTAATAAATAAGAATCTAGTTTTTCTGTAATTTATAATGCTTGTTGATCACAAAATAATAAATTATTGAGAATTAGGTGCTGTATATCCTGCAATAAAACAATTAAATATCAAAATAAGAGCGATTTTAATCGTTTTTAGTACCTACAATTCGTTGGCAAAGATACACTATTAAATACCTCGAAGGACATGAGATTGGAAAAGTTCAGAGGCAAGCCTTCGTTTTCAATAAAATTATACGAACAATCTGAAAAACTTCTCCATGAATTTTCTACCAACACAGAGACATTAAAAATCATTGGCATGACGAAGGAATTTATATAGATACACGGAAAAAATTGAAATTTTGTGAACATCATTGAAATAATTGTGCAATCTGATTGTGTATAATTACACTCTTCATGATCACATGATGTTCACACATTAATCGCATATGAGAACGAACTCAATACTCTTTTTGTTTCATTGCATTCAGAAGTTCCAAGTTATAAATTTACTTGCTGAGCTTCAACGAAAATTCGTTTCGCGTGTTCTCAACCAAAACCAACTCGATACAACTTTCTTCCGGTCCAAACTCAAAACGGCGGTGATTTTCGCAGCTCTTTTGTCATCGCCAATGCGAATCGCGTAGAATACTGAGGAAAGACTTGAGGCGCCACCGCACATTAACGGAGTCGTTAATCAATTATGGAACCGACTCTTCCCCAGTCGTCCATTACGCCGCCGAGACGACACGTCGCGCGGGTATTCCGCCGCAGCTGCAGCCACACGGCGCGTGGCGCCGCCACCGCTGCTTCCAAAGACTTTACACGATTGAAACTCGCCTCATAATAATAATAATAATAATAATAATAATAATAATAATAATAATAATAATAATAATAATAATAATAATAATAATAATAATAATAATGATAGGTTCTTCAAGAACTTCCATTTTCTCAGACTTTGTGGTTCATTATTGTATAGATGGTGAGCAGTTATACATTTTAAGACGAAGGACATTTAAAAGCTCTTTCAATTTTTGGGTCCATATTATTCAGAATTGTCAAAGTTATATACTGAAATTTTCTCTCATCTGTAATTTTTTCAACGCCCAAATCAGCTTGATTTCTCATCCAGAAGTTAACAGGCAGCAACTAATCTAGGTTAAACAAATGTATCCTAGAACCCATCAGTCTAAGAAAGTCATTGTATTGAAGGAAGATACTTTTGTCCATCCACGATTCAAAACTCGGTCGACCCTCACAGACTTCATAGGAGACAAAGCGGGTTCTAGGAATGTATTCTCATGATACACCATTTCCCCTGACTCTCACTTCACTTCATTAATTACAATTTCATTAATGCAACTAAATTCGGGTTGCCACGGCACCTTCAAGATTAACGGAAACCGCACTTGGTGTGAGAGGCATTGCGATTAAGGACTGCAAGTAGCCCAACGCCCTGCGCGCGGAATAAAAAGCGTACATTCTGCGCGCTGCTCGTCGCCGCGCTGCGCCGCCCCGCGAAGCGTTTGCGCCTGGCTGACGAATGAGGCGCCCTCCCTTGACTTATGTTAACATTCGCCGGGCGGACGCGTGGCATTCGCCGGCGGGGCGAAGCGCGGGGACTGGTTTCACCAACTCGCGTCGTGGGCCTGGGCACGCTCTGGATGCGTTTCCTCGCGCTGGAATGTTCCTCAGCGATATCAGCGATTGGGCTTCTTTCTTTTCAAAATTCATTTTTGAAAGGAAATGTGAAATTTTTGCATAAATGGTTAAAAGTCCTTCTGAAAGAATTGTGTCCACTTCTCTGAAAACTACAATGAATTACGTAAATCACAAAACGGTTAGAAAAGTATATCTCTCCAGCCCAAGAACTTTATGTTATGAAGAAGGCAGTATGTATACTAATTTTCAATTCGTTGTTTCCATATAACGTGCGGCATTTTTGAGCAATTTTATCTGTTTTCTGTCATATTTTTGAAAACATCCATTGTAAGAAGGATATTTTTTGATTTTTTTTACAATATCCGCCCTTGAGGCAGTATTTCGAACATTTCTTCTTTGCCTTTACGGAAAGCGCTTAGGTAGAACCAATCTCTAAAAACACAGAAGATATTTTTTAAAATTAAAACATTACAATCCTCATAAAATATTACCCATATAATGTTACCTACATAATATTACCCATATTATAACGCGTATAATATTAACCAAATAATATGGTTATAATATGTATAACCATAATAAATCCGCTAAAATATTATCGTCCCTGCGGTTTATATTATTATTATTATTATTATTATTATTATTATTATTATAATTATTATTATTATTACTATCACTATTATTACCATTATTATTATTACCATCATTATTATTACCATCATTATTATTACCATCATTATTATTACCATCATTATTACTACCATCATTATTACTACCATCATTATTACTACCATCATTATTATTACCATTATTATGATTATTATTATTATTATTATTATTATTATTATTATTATTATTATTATTATTATTATATTGCATTACAAAACGGCGCTTCGCCGAAGGGCGTGGGATGCTCCGCACTCATTCACTGTGCAGGGCCTACCTCGCACCCAGTGGTTCGCTCGCTTAACCGCGGCGCCGCGCCGCGTGGAGATGCGCATATGTGGCTTTCCTTGGGCGCGTCTCCCGCAAGAGGCCATAAAGCACAGCGTCCCGTCGCGTCCCGTCGCGCGTCGCCACCGCGGTTCGACGCCCGGCCGCGCGCGCCAGACAAAGGCGGCGGCGGCGCCGGGGGGCGCGAGCGGGGGCGCGGGCGGGGTGCCCCCGCGACAAAAAGCCGCCTTGTATTAATAGTTTACACGGAGCGCGGCCGACATGTGTGTGGGAGAGCGTCGGAGGGTGACACACGTGGTGACCAGCTCCGCGCCGCTCGCAGCCGTGCCCGACCCGCCGCGTCGGGTGCCCCCTCGGTCGAGTCGCGATCGGTATAGGGGGGCTCGCAATCTAGGGCTCGGAGCGCTGGGTGCGGACGGGCTGGTTGGTTTCTGATCGTTCTTACGTCTGCGAACGATTGTTCTCTAACTACGAAAACGCTATTGAGCAAATCTGTAGTAATATTTTGAAACAGAGTTTCTGAAATAATTCAAAATACGTAATTAACATTTCTTTGTGGACCCTTGACTTGTCCAGAATAAAGATTGACGAATCATTCTTTTATGATATTCATTTTTTTTCATTTTATAAGTTTTTATTTGCAATCTGTTACATCAGAACAACAGGCAAATTTTTTGACAGAATTTATGACATAATTATGACGACGTTCACTGAAATATCTGTTTCAAAGACAACGAATTAAAAAATAAAATAACTCCCAAAATGTTTTGGATTACTAAACAAGACTATCATCAACCCCACCAATCACAAACGAAGTTTAAGAATGCAAAACCAACACTCAGTCACTTCTTCCCTGTCACGGAGTTCCCTGCTACACCTAGCGCCGACCAAAAGCCTCCCGCGCCCGCCCTCCCTCCCTCACCACCCACGGCGCCCGCGATCACCCGTCCAACGTCGCGACGACACTCGATCGCGAGCCTGCCAGTCCACGACGGCCGGTGACTGTCAGCAGAACAGCGGCGGCGGCGGCGGCGAAACGAGCAGTCTGGGGCGGCCGCCGCCGCTGCCGCCGGGCGGTGTCTCCACATGTGCGTGAAGAGACAGAAATATTGTGTGCGCGCGCGGGCCCTCCTCTCTTACTCCTCTCCCTCTTTCCCCTCCTCTTCCTCCTCCGCCGCCAACAAAGAGGCGACGCGAGGCAAAAACCGCCGCCGCCCGCCCGCCTCCCGCTGAGCGCTCTTCGGCGGCGACGCGTGGGGCGGGGCCTGTTTGCAGGGCCGCGGAGACGAGCCACGCAGCTTTCTCCAAGGCACGGCCTGACCTTCATGACACGACCGTCGATACAACGATACAAACACGTTACTAAATACTACTTGATAATTCGATTGCCCGGGTAATTATTTATTACACCCAAGCGCCAGGTCTGCCCCTTCTACATGGCATGCATCACGAGTTGCATTCTTATTTTATGTTACACGACATCAATTTTCCTACGAATGCTAAGAATGCCTTGTTTACACGTTTTTCATATTACAACTCATATGTGCTTATCGCTAGTTATTTAATTTAAAACTAAGAGTTTTACATACATTTTCGGATCACAATCATTCTCAAGTTACACCTCACCTCATAATTGCAGTTGTTTTATCTTGTTTTTCACATTTATTTACGTATTTTTATTTCCTTCTTCTTTACATATTCTAGTATTTATTTTAGTTCTTTTTCACGAGTATTCAATTTTGAAACATTGAACAAATCATTTCTAATGTTACCTATAATTTAAAAGACAGACGAAAGAACACACGAGCTAGTAATTCTATTCGCGGTTTATTTGCGTTAACTACAATAGACATTACACCTTAAGACACTCATTGGTGTTTATTGTGAACGAGACAGGAGAAACGTCTGGATTTTGTGTAGTATGCTAAAAATGAACCACATAATTCGATCGACAATCACTAAGTGTTGTAGATGTTAATACGGTAATATTTATAAAACTACGTGGATGTGGTTTTTACATTATATTTTTCCTCCACAGAATCATTATATTAAAAATAATTAAGAGAATAATAAAAAAAGAGATAATGTATCTATGCAGTTTATTTGGGTCACACTGCTTCCTGTCTTTCCCAACAGCTGAACAGACACGTCTCGCAATCTCACACAATGCGACGTACAATGGCTGTCTGTGAAATCACATTTCTGATCATGCTTGGCGACTGTAAATCAAGAAATGAGGACGGCAAAGCGCACGTACCGCACTGTCGTAGCGTTGTATAATGCGTTCACTCATTCTTTTCGAGCTTTTTGCTTCAGGCGGAAGAAAATTCTTAACTGTGAGACACGGAAGTACATTCTCAGTCACATTGCGATCATGATTAAAATTTACTAGGGCATTACTTGCTCATAGTTATTCCCATGTAAATTACCATATTTTGTGACAGAAATGTGGTTTGAATACTACTGATCCTTTGGTATATTGATCGATAAAAATAACGCATATTGCATACCTTATTTTCATTACTTCCATTATTATTATTATTATTATTATTATTATTATTATTATTATTATTATTATTATTATTATTATTGATGTTATTACTCTCATTACAAAGAAAACCTTTATTTTCTTCAGAGAATGTGGCAAATACCAAAGGCTATTTACCGAGTTATTCATCCCGCGACCGCCTTAGCGGAAACCCTGACCCTCAAGTCCCCATGAGTCTCCCCGAACGAAAGCGGTTTCCGCCACCGGAAACCGCCGGCGCTGGACAGCCCTGGGTTATAACTCGTCTGCTGGAGCAGCGACAGATGCAGCGGCGGTGGCGTCGAAGGGGGAGGAGGGGATGGACGGGGGCGGGGCGGTGTAGGGGGGATGCAGCCGCCCCCGCAGTCTCGCCCTCACCCTCTCCTCGCCCCGCCCTTCCGAGAGGCGTCTTCGTAAAATACTCCCGAGGATCGTTTCCGGGAACGGACGCGGGCGGCGCGGGGCGGGGCGGGGCGGGGCGGCGCGGGGTCGCGTCCCCCCGGGAAGCAGGGGCCGCGCCCGCGGGCGGGGGTGTCTCGCCGGCCGCCCCTCCCCCCCTCCGCCCTGCAGGTGTGGGTCAAACGGGGAGCGACTGCAGCCAGCAGACAACGCCGGAGGATAATAGAACAGGCTATATTTACACGCCTTGAAGTACTCCAGAAATTCTAATTACTATGAAACATTTCTCTTTAGGTGCATATGTAAAATGAAATCTACTTTCATTTATAGCTAATCATAAATTTTTGGACCTAAAAAATACAGAATAGTCTGTTAATGTAAAGTTACAGTTAACCTTAATTTAATTTGTCTTAAACAAAAGTTTATTTTTCATTTAATTTTCATTTTATACATAATTGTCATTCTCTCCTATTCAGAGTTAGTCCATTTGGTTTTTGTTGCCTCTTTAAAAGTATAAAAATATTTTAACAACCTTGTAAAATCTTTGTAAACCGGTACGGGTATTTATAACAAGATTATTATGAGGATATCCATTCCAATTTGTACGAAGAAAGTCTTGTATAGCTCATAAACTTGTGGGATATGACCGGCTAAAAGTAAAGAATTAAATAAAAATAATCATAAACCTTTCTATAATTTTAACAATTTAACCAAAACTCCAATTTTAACACTTTCAATAAATTCCACCTAAATTATTTTTCAAAAAATCCATAAAAACATCTTTAGTAAAATTACAAAAAACGCAATAATTCGAAGTCTCAAATATACAATTAAGAAAAAGTATGTATAAAAAAAAATATTTCTAGCACAGTAGTATTGTTGGTAATCCCGATCCAATATCAGTTCCTTTTCAATGCAATGGTTTTACCATGTGATGAAATTTTAAGAAGTGTGTCGTCAGTGAGCAAGCCCTCTCATTCATCGTGTTCCCACTCACGAACTATTCCTGTGCGGTGGCTACCTCGCGCCCGCGCAGGTCCGCAGGAAGAGCACGTGCTGCTGCTACTCGGCTGCGACCTCACTGCGCAACTAACGACTCACGCGAAAAATCATCGCTTCCTTGAACCGCACCACCACGATATTCCTGCTCTTCTATGAAGTTTCTCGCCGTAAGGTTCGCATCCCGGGTCTACCGGACATCCAACAGGATGTACAGCAATGTGTGGAAATTCAATTAATTATTACACATTCAGTGCTTGATTTAAATTTAATAACGCTGAATGTATATTACTGATATTTTCATGTAATACGTAACTTCGATGAATATGGTTAATCATTTTTCTTATCATATAACTTCGAAAATAAAAAAAAATCAGGCAATTAAAATAATATGTTTAATAAGTAGTAGAAGTGTCACTTGCATAGGTTATATTTAATTTTTATTTTCGATTTCAGTAAGTGGACAAAAAAGCAATTGTTATATGTGACGATTGTTATATGTGACGATTGTTATATGTGACGATTGTTATATGTGACGATTGTTATATGTGACGATTGTTATATGTGACGATTGTTATACGTGACGATTGTTATATGTAACAACGGTGTAATTGAACTCCCTCTTTTTGTTGTTGACTCGCTGATATCGGAAATAAAAAAAACTTAGAAAATGTATTTACGAAATTACAATCTACACCTTTGCTTCGGGATTTCTCCTCTTCCAGGCCTCCACCTGAGGTTAACGCTCTCCACCCACGCGTTAAGGAAGCCACGTCAGCGGCTAAGGACGACGGCAGCGATCAACAAACGGCCGCATCCCCGATCCTTCAACTCCTCCGATGTGACGCCTTCACTCGCGAAATATTTCCTGAAGCGCGAATCTACGCTCGAAATCGCGTCTGCGGCTCGGTCTAATTGGATGAGAAGATTTCCACACAGTGCCGGTTGCTCGGTATCACAGGAACCACGATTCGCTAGCATTGCAGAGCTTCCCCCCGCCCTTCCGAAGGGGCGCCCTACCACGCCCCCTCCTTCAGGAAAACTGCGACGGGAAAACGACGCACTTTTTCGTTTCGAGATTGGCCCGGGAAAGCCGGGAGGGTGGGCGAATGTTGGGGAGGGGGCGGACGAGCGCGTGGGTGGGTGTACCGCCAGTTACCCAACCTCCGCCAAATATCTGATTATCAATTAGCGGAATATTACAACTGGCTTGAAACCGCCGCGACTTTCCATCTCCATTATGTACGCAATCCGGTGAAACCGAGGGCATTCCTTTCTGGGCGCGCAAGCAATCGCAGATCCACTTGGATCCAATTACCCGCAATTATTGTTAATCAGTACATATATAGAACGAGGAGTAGGTATCTTTTGTGCGGTTAATCAAAAAATTATTCGAGTCTTTTTTCTTTTGAGCTCGCTCGGGGAAAGTTCAGAGTAACACAATGGAACGCACAATTGAATCAAACTCTTTGCTTTATTAATTAACAATGGAAAACGACCACTTCAGCTCATTGGCCGGAATACGATCGGGTTTCGGGGAGGCTCCGCGGCGCGCTGGGATCCGGGGCTTTTCGGAAGCGCGTCTGTATTGTTATTATCGGTCGTTGGGGAGGATTTCCAGGGAGGGGTTGCGGAGGTCTCGACTCCCTCGCCCATCACCTCCGCCCGCCCGCCCGCGCTCGCAAACCGCAAGCTTTGCGTCCCTCTGGAATCGGCTAAGCCGCCGCCGCCATCTTTGCTTCATTTGTTAGCAATTTCGTGATGAGGAGCTCGACCGGCGCGCGCGCACCCGCCTCGAGGAGGTAATGGACCGTGGACTAACAACATCGAGGACCGCGACGAATAACTTTATGAGGGGTGTAGACTCTGCCATCCTGAGGGTTTTTCCGATGAAATACCGCACGCGGCTCAATAGCCGGGTCCCGTTCACTTGTCTCGTTAATGCCTCGAAACTAAGAGGAGAATCTCAGACACGAATTTGGCATTGCTATCGCTCTTGCAAAGGCTCACGAGCTACCTTCGCGGCGGAGAGACTAAACGCTGCCGTAAGGATGGATTTATGAGAGCGAGTAAGTCACGGCTCCCGACCGCTAGCGAGAGAGAGTGTAGGGAGATGCGTCCTAAAAAAGACTAATACTCGGCTGGCACGTTGGCAGTCCTGTCTCGCCTGGGCAATTTCGTAAGTGAATTCTAGGCGCTATCTTTTATGAATCAGGCATGACGATACAAGAATATGAAAATATTTACAATATTTATGCTTCTGTCATTATGCTAAACGATAATTCTAACATATGAAGTATAAATCACGCGAAACGCGTAACGTACACAAGCAGATAACGTACGAAGCTGACTCTCTGAGAAATATTACAAATGGGCAATAAATTATTGGACAGAAAACAGAGAGCTAATAAATACTTCATTATTATAAAAGAAGCGGCCAAAAAGGTACAAACGAGACGTGAATTTTATTATCGCAAACAGCGAGCACTGACAATACACTGTTATAAATTGTTATGTCATTAGTGCTGGGCAAAGAGTAATAATTATTTACGAGTATTTCATTACGGAACCATCAGTATGAATTACGTAAAACGTTAAGCCTGCGATGCTAACCTGAAAGACGTTCTAGGAGGCACATGGCACCATTATTGAACTTTGATTTCCCGAAAGATCATTGACCGCAAATGCTAAAGAAGGCATTCGATTCGGGGGGCGTTCTCGTTTTCAACCAACCTTCTAAGCCCTCTGCAACCTCGAAGCCTTGTTGCTGAAGTCAATAACTGACACCTTTCAAAGTGATAAATCCAAAATGCCTTTCAAGACTTACGAAGTGAGTGGTTGACTAGACATACACAATCACATGTTCCGACACTTCACGCCTGGCAACCTGATTGCCGATATTGATTTTATCATCACGGCATCGGCCGTGTTTTGTCGCGTTCTTCGGGTTCAGTAATGTCATTAACAGCGCCTTTCCTATCTGGCCTTAACGATTTTCAAGTTTATTATCCTCTCGCTAACTTCCTCAAAAACTATAATGTAGTTGAAAGGAATTTCATTTGGTACCGCTTGTTATCGCTGGGATCACCGTCGTTTTTCCTCAATCCTTGATGAAAACTAACGACCAGAGAATAGGTTGACGAAACGGCGCGGTACACAATGTATTAGCGTTGCAACGCGCTACAAGAAAGCCTTCCTTCCATACACTCTATGTCACCTACAACGTACTCTGTTCTTCGCCGAGAACGAAACACGACACAGAAGAAAAGCGAGAGGCGGTGAGCTGGAGAGGCGTCCAAGAAGCAATAAACGGAGAAAAGAACGCCAAACGCTATCGGTGGAAAAGTAACAACTGCAATGAAACGAAGTGGAAATCAATAAACCAGTTTTATGGACTGCTCAAAATAAACCTCTCTTTCTAACGATAGTCGGTCGACACACGGTTTACGTGAACAGAAGACAACGTGCCTTTGGTTTCCAGGCGGCCCTGAGCTAACAAACATTCGCGGAGGCGGAGGGGGCCGGGCCGGGGGAGCGGAGCGGAGGAGAGGATTTGGCGGCGGACGCGTTACTGGGCGGCGCGAACCGCGCGCGGGACGGCGAGGGGGGAGGGGAGGGGGCGGGCAGGCACCGGGCCGGGTAACGAGGTTCGATTCTAAAGCGGGTGCCGGGACCTCCCGTGAGGTGCGCGACTGCGACAGAGACAGCGACAGGGAAGGCGGGAGCAGAGGCAGGGGGCGAGGCGGAGTTGCCCTGACTCAATAGCCGCGACGCGCAAAGCGGGGCGGGGCAGGGCGGGGAAGGGCGGGGTGTGGTAAGGTGTGGTGTGGGGTGGGGCGGGGAAGAGAGGGGCGGGACGGGGCGGAGCGGGGCGGGGCGGGGTGGTGTGGGACGGGTACAGCCCGCTCCGGGCGAGAGGAAGAAGAAGAGCGCGGCGCGGGGTATTTTATTTAAGGAACAGCCCGGCGAGTGACTCACGAATACAAACATGTCATTGACGCGAGAAGACGCGTCCCGAACCCGCCAACTGGCACGCGTGCAAGTCTTCCACCTGGGCGGCCCGAGCGAGCAACGAGAGGGCGGGCGGGCGAACAAGCGGGTGAGTGAGCGAGTGGGTGAGCGAGAGGGCGAGCGAGCGGCATAGGCGAGCGGGTTGAACCAACGCTACAGCAAGCGGGGGATGTCACGTACTAAAGAGCTTGGGGTTGATTCTTAGTCGTAGAATCGGAAGGGGTGGTACTGCGATGTAGCAACAAGAGAAAAAAAATGGAAAGAATGAGCGTGATTGGATGTGACCAATGAGAAGATGAACAATGAAGATTGAAGAGAATATTAAGTAAAATATACGCTATCTCTAGAAATAGAGCGCTAATGGGATAAACAAAGTGGCAAGGAGTAAGAAACCACCGTTTCGATCGAATGACTCCCGAAGGAGGATGATTGCATACTCGACAAAAATCGCTATCTCTAGAAATAGAGCGCTAATGCGATAAACAAAGTGGCAAGGCGTACGAAACCACAACTCGATCGAATGACTCCAGAAGGAGGGCTGCCCGCTCGGTGAGAAGGCGAACGCGCGTGGGCCGGCGCGGGGGAGGGCGTGGCAGTGGGAAGGGGCTGTGGGCCGAGTGACGTGGGAGCGTCGCGCCCGCGCTGCCACCCACGGCGCGAGGGGCGCGAACCCGGAACAAGGCCGGCGTTTACTCGGCCCCCGCGCGCCGAGGGAGCAACCCTGCCCTTCGACGAGACGCGGAGGGCGCTATCGACCGGCGCGCCCCACGCGGGGATAAAACGAAGCTTACGGGGCGGGCAAGTGGGGCGCCAAGAATACACGAACGTGAGCGCCATCAAACGGGGTCACTCGAAAATCAAAAATAATCTTTAAAAACAAGAATAAAAATTTTAAAAAATATAGACAGAAGAGACGACGCCGGTAGCCCAAATAGCTTGGTTGTAACGCCCTAATTACTTTAGTTCGTAATTTCAGGGGTTCGAATGGATGGTTGTTGTGTGCGTCAATGTCTGTTCCAGCACCAACCACCCTGGTCTTATCATAGGTTTGGCACAACACACTTCACTCGCGTAAATAGTTGCGATGACTGGGAAATTGACACTGGAACAGACATGATTGCCGTCAATAGAATCTGAGAGCAATGATAAAAAGAAGAGTGTCTGAAACCAGTTCAAGAGAAGGGGGTCGAAGATAGCACTTGAGCTTTATAAGCTGCTTCTTCGAGATACGAAGCACTTGCAAGTTTATTACGTGTATTGCGTACGTATCCTCAGAGCATGGAATGAATCCCACATTTCTGCCAGTTTACTTAAAAATTACATTTCGGAACAGAAGATTTTGTCCTAAAAAGCTTTGTGCCAACTGTCACTCACTCGGTTTCCGTTGAGAGTGTGCCTCAAATATGAGCTGACCCGCCCAGGGACCCATTCACATCTCGAACACCCCAAAGAATTTCGAAGTTAACAGTCTGACATCCCCCCCTTCCCCACGCGGTGCACGGATCCGAAACGCGATGGCGAGAGCGAGTGTTGGAATAAGGAAACGCGGTGGGGAAATATTGACCGGAGCTGTTAGCCGGCCTGCACAAAAGAGTGTAAAGAGCTGTGTCAACGCGGGGAGGAGGCGCGCGGGCGCGGGCCCGGGTGACGGACTCCGCGCGCCGAGGCGGCGCCACATTTCGGGCGCAGATCACCAGCGGCGGTGACGACCAGGGCCGGATTTAGGCACTGCGCGGGCCCATATCTAGAAAAAATCCCGCTCTAGAAAAAATCCTCCAGATGCATTAATTATAATGGTTGATTCACGTTTCCGGGTGTGTCAACTGCTAAGGTGATTAATCCTGTAAGTGTGGTGCACGTTTTATTGCGGAAGGTGGCGAAGATCTTCCCCCCGCTGGATGGCGAGATCCGGCGCCGACCCACACGTCAGCTTGCGGGATATTTCCCAAGCTGGAATCTCCCACTCGCAGCGCACCGCCCCAACCGGGACAGGTTCTAAGCTCTCCACTGTCTCTCGGTATGTGTCATAGTGTAGAGTATATAAGTGTAAGTGTGTAAGTAAGGGTGACGACAGAACAAGGAAGAGGAAGGAAAGATCGTGTACGGTTTGTAGGCCGTTTATTATGATATTGGTCCGGCATTCGCCTGGTGTGGATCGCAGAAACAACGCAAAGCTACCGATAAGAGCAGCCGACCGCTAGAATTTTCCCCTCCAGACCTCCTCTTTCGACTAAGCTTTCTAGCTAGTGTTTAAAATCTTTCCTCCGTCGGGACTCGAAACCTAGGACCTCCCGTAATTACAATGAAACCAACTTTTTCAGCGAATACAAGTTTAAATTAGCAAATTGCATAAATAATTTAATATTTACTCTTTTTTATTTAATCAAATTTTTACTTTCTTGAGCACAAAAATATGCTTAGTTTCTTACCGCTTCAATCAATTTTTTACTCAGGACTGCAAAAAATGAGTATACTTTATGAAAAGTTTTCCGGGTTCCAGGACTCGGCGCCGACGGATGGGTTCTTTAAGCTACTGCTTATATTTCGCTTTTAGGTTAATCGGGCCCTGGTGACGAAGGGGCGGCCGGTGCCGGTGGTTCGTCGCTCGAAGTGACGTCCAGACCGAGAGTTATTATTACCTTCCCGCCGACGTGACGGCTTTCCGCAAGGTTGAGGGTTCCCGAATCAGCGAACACCTCACACTTACTCGACGCCGTGAATATTTATAAATACGGCGTAGAGAGGAAAAAACGTGCAGGTTTGAACCCTTGATTTAAGAGGTGAAAAATGAACAGCGGCAGATATTAGTCATAAATATGCTCATCAAACCACCTGAAATAAATCAACCGTTTCAGAAATAACAGATGAGGCCAAATACTTTTAGAACTCTTCAAAGGAACGTGTCCATTTGCCAACATCATGAGAAAGTGCCTGCGACGTTGGTTTTCCAACCACTTTACTCGATTGTAACAGATGTGTTCTGGGTGAGTGGTTTACAACGCACGCACGAAGAAAGACTGCGTAATGATCCGCGACGCGAATCCACTGGATTGCAAGGAACAAGGTCGGAAAGTGGCCTAAGCGGAATCAAAAATCGACAGCCCCCGTCGCGCTCTCAATCCATCCCTGCGAGACCCCTTTCAGCCCGGGAGGCTGTCGCCTCGCGCATTCCGCCACTGTGCGTCAGAAAGCTTCTAGATCCACCCCGCCTCTGCCCGACCCCGCTCCGCGAGCGCGCGCTGATCTCGGCGGCCTCTTTGGGAATTTCGTTATCTCGATGCGGAGCGGAGCGGCGCGACGGGACGCGACGGGCGCTCGGGCGCGGGGGTTCCCCGGAGCGAGGAGGGCGTCAGGGCTGCCACAACACACGGCGCAAGACGCGGGGGAGGTGCTCGCAAAAATCCAGGCATCGGGGGCGGGGCGGCGCGGGGGGGCGTCGAGCGTGGAGAGGATCGCCGGAGGCGGCGGGGGCGGGGCGGAGAAGCAGTGCGCGAGCGGCGTCCTTTGCAGCGGTAATTAATAATACATATCGCATCGGGACGCGCGCGGGGCCCCATGTCACGACGTGATGCCGCGGCGCCCGGGCACCGCCCCCGCACACGCCACCGCCTCCAGCCGCCCGCCGCCGCGCCCTCGCCCTCGCCCCGTCCGGTCCGGTCGTTCCCGCCCTCAGCGCCTCCCCTCTCCCGCGCTCTTTCTCTCTTCCTCGCTCTCCGCTCCGGACTGACATAAGCTGTCTACTGTCAAGCGGCGGCGGCGGCGGCGGCAGTCGAAATGTAATTAACAAACGCGTTCTTGTTATTGGGGGAGGGAATTCTTTGATCTGCTGCTGCCTCTCTACGACTAGCCTGAGTCAGAGCTTAGGCCGCGCTGCCGGCCCGCCCGGGCGCGCGCGGGCGATCGGCTGTTCCTCTTCCTCTGCGCGCTCTCTCTCTCTCGCTCTTCCTGTGTTCTTGGTCGCCACCGCCGCCCCCGCGTTCGCCGCCGCCGTCTCGTTCGCTTGGAGGACGAGCGCGACGCGGGCGCGGGCGCTGCTTGGCCCCGCAAAGAAGCGAAGCACGCGCATTTACACGCACACGCGTGGCACGGGCGAATGTTACAGCGACGCGACTGACCCGGTAGTGAAGCCGGCGGTGGCGGTAACGCACTTCGGTGCTGGCGTTGGCGGTGGCGAAGGAGATGATGAGGATGGCAGTGACGGTGGAGGTAAAGTTGGATTGACTGATTGGTTAGTGATTCCGGGCGCGTCAACTGCTAAGGTCATTAGTCCTCTAAGTGCAGTGCATGCTTTTATCGCCGGAATAGGAAGTGATCTTCGCCCGCTGGATGGATTGGTGAATTTTCGGCTTGAGGGATTTTCCCAACCACTTATCTCCCACCAACGTGGCACTGCATCAGCCGGGACAAACTCGAATCTCCCGATTGGCCTCCCGACATGTGCGGTAGCGTAGTTCATGTAAGTGTGTGTGTCAGTAAGGAATTAGGATAAGACAAGGAAGAGGAAGGAAAGATTGCGTGCGGTCCATGGCACGTTTATTAGAGTTCTGCTCCGGCCCCTTCATTTGGTGTTGATGAGAGAAACCACGGAAAACTACCGATGAACGAGCGGCTGAATCCGACCTAGCTACGTAGCTACTGTTGAAAACCCTGCCATAGTCGGGACTCTATTCCTAGGACCACCCGGTCACAGGCAATATAGCGGCATCATGTGATATCCTGATCCACCTAAACCGTTGGTGCTGGCGGTGGCGGTTGCAGAGGGAGGAGATTGTGGCGTTGGCTGTAGAGGTGAAGGCGAAGAAAAGGTGGGGACGGCAATGGCAAATGGTGGGGGTGGGAGGGTGGGACTGTGCCGCGAGAGCGCGGGCGTTCGCGGAGGCCGGGAAAAGACGTGACGGCTTGACACGAAGCAAACTAGGCTTCCCTTTCACACAAGAATTCTTCTCTTCTCCTCTGTTTCAATCGCTTGTATCCCTGGGCTGTCATCACTAACTAGCCATCCGGCTCGGGCGCGTGATGAGTGGTAAATACGGCTGGCACGGACCGCGATCTGCTCTCCGGGAGCGAAAAGAGTCGACGGCGGCGCACGACAGAAGCGGCCAGTCAGGTCGAAGCCATCGCCACGTCTCCGCGCAGTAAAATGTTTAAATTTCGGCGCCGCGCGTGGCCGGCCACCGCCTTTGATTCCGCCCACAATGGCGCGCTCACGTCAGCCGGCGCGCGATCACCTTCGGCGTCGTCATATTTTCCGGGCGCGTCGTTTACGTAAACAAACATTATTTATGGCGAACGCGCGATGCGCTGGAAAACGCGATGCGGCGACGAGCGGAAAAAAGCCGGAAGGGGAAAAAATAAACTCCCGAGGCGACGAACGAGCGGGGCCGACGGCGGGGGAGAGAGCGTTTTCGAAAACTGGGTTAAAGAATGTGAAAGAAGTGAGCAAGTTGCGAGGGGGCGTCTACCACGGAGGGTTCGTTGGCGACTTGTGGACGGGGTGAGGGTGGAGGTGGTGATGACGGCGGAGAGGGGAGGGATGCTGGGGGTGGCGAGCCGTGCGGGGAAAGGGGGCGAAGAGGGGAGGGGCGGAAAGGGCTTAACCCGCCAGAAGTGGCGCTCGACTTCTTGGGGCGAGGAGGAAGAGCAGGCGTCGGAGGGCGAGGAGGCGTGAAGTATCCTTTGCAGCTGCCTGCGGTGTCCCTCGGGGCTATCGACGAGGTCGGTGTCTGCGGGCGAAGTTACACAGTTGTTTACACGGGATTAAGAGCGATCCCTTGATAACAGCTAGGAAAAAGTTAACACAAAGTGATTCGTTCTTAGATATTTATATTTTTATAATTAAAAGGATTATTAAATGTTATGATAAAACGCACTAAGACAGCTTTCTTTTATATTTATGTTTAACAATAATCTAATGATCTGAATCCATTTTTATAAAATCATTGTGCATGAAATTCATTGAGTAAGTCACCCGTGAGAAACTAACGATTATTTCTAATTACTAAATAACCGGATTCAATCTTTCTATTTAAATGGGCTTCAGCAAAACGATGGCAACACATACTACCTTCCAAAATGAGAGTCCTCAAAGTGCTCATCACAATAAAACGAAGCCTCAACCAACCGAGTCGAAGGTTCAATAGTCATCTGTTACGAATCAGCCAATACTACTCGCAGATAACCCAATTCCATCAACATAAAAAAAAAAGAGTGCAGAACAATCTGCCAAACGACAACCATCGCAACTACCTTCGCGAGGCTGATTCACCTCTCTATTGCCCCACACAAGCAAATCACCTCCAGAGATCGCGGCTATTTGCCTGATGCGGCGCTGCCATTACGGGACGCGCCGGGGCCACGGCCGTCTCCTTTCTCGCGCGCTCACACACACACACACACACACACACACACACACACACACACACACACA
The DNA here is from genome assembly GCA_011170035.1 of Teleogryllus occipitalis. Lineage (NCBI taxonomy): Eukaryota > Metazoa > Arthropoda > Insecta > Orthoptera > Gryllidae > Teleogryllus > Teleogryllus occipitalis. Next base: position 63,052 of record BLKR01001336.1, read on the forward strand.
CACACAAGCACATCGCAGAGGCGGCGAGGGCAGGAGCGGGGCGGGGGCGGGGCGGGGGCGGGGCGGGGCGGGGCAGGGCAGGGCAGCGCAGGGGCGGGGCGGCGGCGGGGGCGGGGGCAGGGCAGGGGCGGGGCGGAGGCGGGGCGGGGGCGGGGGCGGGGGCGGGGGCGGGGGCGGGGGCGGGGACGGGGCAGGAGCGGCGGCAGCATCGCGGAATCTTGTTTCATTCAGAGCTGGCGCCACGGCGCTGGCCGGCCAGCGAGCGGTTGGCCAACCAACGTCCGCCGAGGAGTAAGAAAACCGCCGCTGGCTCCCATACGAGCGCGCATCTCTTCGGCCGCTTTGCGAGAGAACTCGCTTTCCATTGAGCGCTCGTGAAGACGCCCATGCTAAGCGCTCGCTAGGACTCGAAGTCCGGAAGTGTACATATTCCGCATGATTGTATTTTATTACGCGCATCGTGTCAGACACAACGCGATATATACGTCATATATACGCGATATATACAATATATCGGAACAAGAAGTACTTCTGAGTTTACTGTCATTTTACTTCACCGTTCGAAAAGGTATAAGCAAAAATGAAGTACATGTACTACACTTCTTTGAGGCAAATATTATTATAGTAGACAGAATATTGATAATAATAGTAATAATAGTAATAATAGTAATAGTAATAATAGTAATAATAGTAATAATAATAATAGTAATAATAATAATAATAATAATAATAATAATAATAATAATAATAATAATAATAATAATAATAATAATAATAATAATAATAGTATTGAATAAATTCTGAAAATCCATAACTGTGCAGGGATGTCTGAAAAAAATACTGCCTTTTCTTTCATCTTGAGATTTTCCAATGCCCATGCCCTTCATCATGTTCATAGCTGTAGGATATTCCTTCCTAATATTTTATAAACTAGTCCAAACCACAGTCGATCTCAAGAACATGCCACCTTGCGAACAAACTGCAGAAAATTCGCACTGTCCACTCCTAGGCAAATGGCCCCACCTCCCAGCGACAGCGTGCTCCGGCAGCGGGGCGGATTGCGGCGGGAGGAGGGCTGGTAGGCAGCGGGCGTTCTACTTTAAGGCGGAGTTAGCGGCGGCGGCGGCGGCGGCGGCGTTCGCGCGCCACCCGTCTTTCCTTCGCAATAATTGCAGAACAGAACGTCCGAGGATCAATAGCGCGGCGAGGACGCGGCGATCGCCCGCTCCGCTCCGCCCCGCCCCGCTCCGCTCCGCCCCGCCCCGCCCGCCGCGGCCACGGCCCGCCGCCCATGGGCGATCCGCACACCTTGCCTCGCACGCGGAGCGCTCGCCCGCTGGTCAATGCCTCTCGCCGCGCCTAGGCGAAGGTCGGCTCGTGTTGTCGCTTTACGTCATGAAAAACCGTAACCTGACTTCATTTGGACAAACGGAGCGCCGACGAACTTTTTTTGTGAAAATCATCCATAAGTCCGTAAAGTGCTGGAGTGTATCAGTTTTCTTAATCATTTAGAGCCGACACGAATTTTGGCGTTCGGAATGACATTCTATTAAATAATAATGTTGGAGAGAAAGTGTACCATGTACAATTTGTTGTAAGAAGTGAATGCAACTTTATGGGAGACGTGAGACGTTTGTGTATTACATGACCAGCATTATGATCGAATGGATCTGGGATCTGGAATGTGTAAGTCTTTCTCAGAAAGCGAGGATACAATCGGATAAAACAAAAAAATCTGAGGAGATTAACGAGAACCTGCAGGTGAATATGGCTCGGCAGGAGGAAGGGGGGCCTCTGCATATAGAATGTATTATAGAAAGAAAGGAGTGATCCATACAAGAACTTGTTGACCTGAACATTTATATATATAATTAAATGGTGTTTGTGCCACAATTGGTCGCTATTGCAAGGTTTCCAACTAGTAGACAACTGGGCACTACGCAAGCATGTCTTTATAATCGTAATTTTAACAAAACGCAACACTGAAAGCAAGTGTAACAGTTCAAAATTAACTTCTCTACAAAAAGAATGAGCTCCATTCTAACGACAACCTCCGCAAAGAAATTTGAGCCTCACCACGAGAAGAATATTATTTATGGTCGTGTAGCGAAGTAGTGCAGAAGTCTGCCACCCCACCATGAATGTCTCAGCCGCCCCCACCCTGTGGCGAGGCGAAGAGGGAGAGGGCACAGGGGCGCGCGCCGCGGCCGGCGAGGGAGGCGCCGCGGTAGGTGCTGCCATCACGTGGCGGGCGCCGAAACTACGCGACCACCCTGCGCCACCGCTGCCGCCGCTGCGGGTAGGGGTGAACTTCTTCTCTTGCCCTCCGCGCTCTTTCTCTCTTTCCTTTTAAGCGCTCTTCTTGACTGTTGCCTAGACAGGAAATTGCAGAAAAAGAAATTCTTGGTTCATAAAAATTATCCGAATTAATTTAGTTTATTGAATTTGTTCACGACTGCCAGAATCAAACAGTAGTAAAATCGCTTCCGACGTCAAAAAAATTGAGTGATTCGTGATATTCTGACGAGTGAGTTTTATTTATTAACAGTTACAGCGTAATTCTACTTTATCTATTCTATTCGTTCGAAACGAATGAACTGCTATGGTTTTATTCTTTGATAAAATGTCAATGGACAAGGATCAGCCATTTGTAGTGATTCTCGTCTTCTCCAAAACAAAAGTTTCGGATCCCAGAAAATGAGCGTGAAGAACACACGATTATGGAGATTTGGTGGCAACTTCAGCCACATACAGCCCACATCTTATCCTTTACTGAAGCTCCTAACGATATTCCAATGCTCCATTATCGTGCGAGTCATAGCACACACCGGAGTGAGAACGTCATGTGGACACAGATCAACGCGGTAGCAGCAGCCGTCTTTGCTGACTCGCGGAACCTTCCTCCGAGCCGGAGTTTGTTCAGTCTCCGAGTCGTATTTCCGCGCTTTGGAACGTACAGCACGTTCCCTGCAGAGCGAAACCATGGGGTGAGACGCAGGGAAGAGAGGCTGAGGGGGCGGGGCATGGCCTGGCGGGAGAGGGTGGCGGGGAGCGGGGCAACGGAATAGCAAACGGAGGCGAGCTGACGCGCTCCCACCCGTCCCCGCCCCCGATGCCTCCTCCGCGTCTTCAGACATTCCTCATTTCCTCCTTCTCCTTCAGCTCGTTTTGCTCCAACAATCCTTCATTCACGCACCCACTTGTTCATTCGTCTTCTTCTCCAGCGACTAATTCGATCTTAACTTGGGTAGCGGCACAAAACGTTAACAATTGGAACACAGTGCGGTGTTTCCTGAACTGGAGGTAATTAGCTGACTGCTTTCTCCCCGCCCTTCCCCGACCCCGCCACTGCCCCCCGCCTCGCCCGCCAGCGCGGCGGAAGATGGCGCTCGCGACGGGGACTCCCCGGGAAGCTGTCGACAAATGAGCGACGATCGACGCCGTCGAGTATCGATTCTCCTCAATTCCGCAAACACAGACGCGAAGGCGAGCAGAAAGCCCGAGAAGCTGCTCTATAACAAATGGTAGACGGCAATCGAAGCATTGTTGTTACTTTTTCAGTACTTACATTATTTGATACGATCTTAGTTGTATGCATTATTTTTATTAAATAGTGAGGCAGTTCACAGTGCCCTCAAAACGAATATCTAACCATTCTTCCTGATCAATAATAGAGCATTTTTAATACATACTTGAATATTATTTGTCAATATCTTTTGAAATTTTTTCATTATTTTAGTGTGGCAATGGAGACAATCTGGATAACGAAGAGGCCGCCATAAATTCCACATGGAGAGTACCCTGGCAACGCCGTGGCAGCCTCGCCTGGAGAGGCCCTCCCCCCGAGATACAACCCGGGCCGCTCACCGACGCCCAACAGCCACCACCCATCGCACGCTGCTGCTGCTGCCGGAAGGAAGTGCCGCGACGATAGTTTGACGTTTCCCGTTGCGACCGATCGATTCCATCGTTCGAGGAAACTGCGAGGGCGGAAATTAGGGGCATCGTCCTCAACGTCACATCCTCCCGACGCGGAGGCGATATCCGTCCTCATCTGCCGCCCCGTCCCCTCGCCTCGCATCGCATCGCGTCTATCCACGTTGCAGCAACACTCGCTTCTGCACGGACTCGCGAGTGCGTTTGACATTTCGCAAAAAGGGAGAGACACGAGGCACGCCAGCAGACAGACGCGGAGAGCGGGAGGGACAGGGTGCAAAGAGAGAAAACGAGAGGAACAGAAAAGAGATCTATTTGCTTCGCGAACAAAGGCGGTCGAAATTCCCATCCCAGGGATTGCGTGATATTACACGCTACACCCTACTAAGTACCATTAATACGTATCCTTCTTCGAGACACTGCATGTCGTTAAATAGAGTTACACAGCAAAGTGAATGTGGAATTAAAGGCATTATCTAACCTACATAACCCCGAGCGGCGTGGAGGGGCGGGGGTGGGGGAAGGGTCGGGGAGGAGGGAGGGCAAGAGAAGGGCTTTCTTCGCGCCGTGAAACCGGCAGCGCTGGGAACGGTCGGCAATCACGCTGACCTCATCTCCGCTGCCGTCGCCGCCGCCGCCGCCGCCACCACCTTGCGCGCGCGATTGTAAAGATTTTGTCCTCTTCCTGGGGCAGAGAGAAAGAATTGCGCACGGAGATGATAGGAGGCTTGTAGGAGCGGACACGGCCGAATAATTTAAGAGAGAATAGGCGATCGGTACAATAGGGAGGGAAATAGGAATAAGAGCAACGGTAGTGAAAAGCGTGAATATGTTGGTAAAGAAAGGGACAAAGCAAAAAAAAAAAAAAAAAAAATGAAAAGCAAAGATTCTCATATGTATACAGTTGGTCTAGAAAACGACCAAAACGTTGGTTTGAGATATACTTGTATTCAAATCGATCTCTACTCATCAAATCTCAGTTTTTCCGAGTTTTATTTCTAGTTTTTCATACTAGAATGTGGGAGCTTGGTTACCATCGCCGAGACATTCTTTTCCAACGATTAGGGAAGTCGCTTCATATTTCTCAAGTACACCAAAAAAAAAAAAACAACTCCAGATTGTTTCCTGTTAAGATTAATTTGTTCATTGACGTGGCCGAGACAATCACTCTGACGCCACAATCACCGTCACCACTTGTGCCTCTACTGCCATATTCACCGAGGCTCCTTCCCACAGCCAGTGGTGCTCCCACGGAAATTACCTCCGTGCAATTAACAAGCACTGCGACAGGTCGTTCTGCCGCGGCATCACCTGCGCCCTCGCCTCGCAGCCTTGCTTATCGCTTCACCACCGCCACCGCCTAGGCCTACGTCGGCGGCTACTTTTTGTCGACGCAGCGAACGATCTTCAGGTGTTTGAATGGTTCACCGCCATTCCCCGCACAAAGCTGGTGAACAGAGTGGTATACGCGGACGGCTGTCTTCCTGGAAGGGAAGAGCACGGTGACAGACGGGTGAGCGGGAGTTTCATCCACTCTAAGAGTATCCAGTGAAGTGACAGTGGGTAGATGTACAGATGGATAACAAGAAGGGAAATAGATGTCGAGAAAGATTATAATAGACTCACATAATTAAAAATTAATGATCAAGAGATAATGTGTTCCAAAATTATTAATTTTAACTCGTGTCTTGTTACATACTTTCAAAACTGCATGTATTTAATTGTTAATTAACTGGAAACACCGTAATCAAACAGTCTCAATCCTCTGTTTACCCTAAAGATGGCATTATCTCTCGGGATTGGGTAAAACTCGAGTAACTCGCATGTGCATGGGTCACTGAACAGTCTAAAGAACCCTTTCACTCAATTCTGCTAAACAATTTATTGCATTCTGTTCTCACAACTGCGGCGCTTAGGTCAGCCATCCACGGAGCCTCGCTCCAATTATGAAGTTCGCCGTATGACGCAACCGAGAGAAATTCGCGCGATCGCGTGGGCTTTGCGAAGACGCCTCGCCGCGTTTTCACACCGATGCCACTCCAGCCGGGCCGGGAAGCGCGCTCCAGTACAAATCGACCTCCGTTAGGTTGCAGCAATGTCTGGCAATCTTTACGAATAATCTGATCTACATCTCTAGAGGATCTGCGTAATAACCATAGGAATGTAAGTACAATATGGCTGAAACATTTTAGAGAAAATACCATACCATTATTACATTTTTTCAAAAGAGATTTCACGCATGTTATCGCATAAATAAGATGCCAGAAAAAGTTTATTAATCAATCGTCTTCATGTATCAAATATTTTGCGACATTTTTTGTGATTTCATTCTTATATTAATTTATTTACGTTTTAGTAAAACTCATTCAATAATAATTTTCTGGTTCAATAATAAGAATTTTCATGTAAATGACGCATTCAATTTTAATTTTTACCTTTTAAGCATAAGCAAAAAATTGCAAGGAATAGGATTCATGAAATATTCTGCTGCTTTTTTGCGGTACAATAATTGTAAAGGTGATTGTAATAACCACACAGCAGCTGCTAAACAACTGCATAGGTTGTTTATTAGCGAGTTCATCTCGGGAGAAGACGATTTTAAAATTCACGACGAACGCGGATGCAGAATACAAACAACTGCATGTCATCCCTAGCAGGAAACGCCAGTTAACGTATGAATCGACTGCCTCCCACGCGGCAGCAGAATTTCATAGCGCGACTTCCAATTTCGTCGCCAGAACGCAAAGACGCAAAGCCAGCGCCGGCGTCTCGAAGCGTCGCGACGTCGGGGCGCCAGTGCGGAAACGGAGGCGGCGCCGCCACCGCCGCCGGTGGCGCCGCGCAGCGGCGGAGAGCTGCACCTGCGCGTCGCACGCGCTCTTCCGGCAATTTGCGATTAACACTGCACTCTCTCCCCGCCCACTCCACCTGTCTAATACGCGCCTTCTGCGCCGCGCAACGGAGACATTTAGCACCGCCAAGTTCCACGAAGAATAAGAAAGTCCCAGTGGAGGCCACGGCAAATGCAATCGGTGACGATCAGTGCCTTCAGGGGCCTTGGAGCAAATAGAATTGCCAATCTAAACGAAATAAAACAGAATAATAAACATGAATCGTTAACATCAAACCGCTTTTATGGGTTCCGATGAGTAACAAACAAAATAAGTAAAATATTGTCCAAATGAATAATGTGGCCTGTTCAACAATAGCTACACCGGCAATACACTGAAGTAGAATGGAAAGCTACTTGAAGCCATCCCATCCCGCCAACTAGCGGTCACACGCCACTCCTCGCACAAGCGGCGGAACCTCCAGGAGGAGCACGTGGCTCTCGTCCAACGCCACCCGCGAGTCGTCCAGCGGTTCTCGATTAGTCGACGGGCGAGCGCCGTCGACCGCGCCCCCGCGCCCCCGCGCCCGCGCCTTCGCGGAGGAGGACACGGCAGTGACAGGGCGCGCGCCGCTGGGAGACGGCGCGGCGTGCCCCAAGGTTCTCCCCTTGCGCCACCCGCGAGCGCGCGCCAGACGGACGGGCGCTGGCGGCGGCGGCGGCGGCGGCGGCGGCGGCGGCGGCGGCGGCGGTGGCGGCGACGGCGGGCGCCGCGGGAGCGCGACGGTGAGCAGCTGCTGTTGCCTCCGCCGCCGCCGCCGCCGCCGCCAGGACAGGTGGCCGCGGCGCGGCGCGGGCAGCCTGCGCCCCGCGGAGCCATCGGGCCGGGCTCCGAGGCGCGCGCGCCGCGACGCCCAGTGGCCCTCATTTCGGAGCGCGCCCGGCCGCAATGGGGTACGGCTGATTCACCGGTCGAAAGACATGGTCGCTACTTGCGAAATCATTACCCTCAACCGATACAACTGCCGTTCACCCGTCAATTGACTGCAGTAGCGTTGCAGTTTGCATTCAAGCAGTCGATTGTACTATTTTGAATGATTTTCGGAAAGGTATGCTACTGACGATGAGAATCTTGCAAAGGATGTCCAAGACGTTCAACAAAAGCGTAATTTGAATGTACATCACTCGATCTAATAAATTCGAATATTTAAACGGTATTGCAATATCTTTGCTCATAATCTTGCAAATAGCGCTGATGTTGCAGTTTCATATTGAGCAATTCGAAAGTATTCCTTCAAACGATGCACTTTAATATTGAAATGTCGGTGCGCATGTAGGAAGAAGAAAATGGAACGGAAGCGGTTGTTTAATTTAGGTACAATTTCCATAAACATTTATAGAAAAACATATTTATTGCAAGTCGTTTTTGTTTGTGTTTTTCAAGTTAATACATATTCTTAAAGATATATAAACGTAATGATGTCTTAATGTAATCGACTTAAATAGACCGTGATCATGCTACTTTGATATCACTCAATCAGCTAAACCAATTCAACTGTGTTCTATGTAAAATATTGAGTTGTAATAAAGTAATTTTCTGCGAACTCTTGGCATTTAACGTTGCGCCACCAAGCAATTTTATAATTATGAACTTACTATTGCAACCCATTAATAGTTCATAAACGACAAAGCAAATCCCGTTACCATCGTAATAGCTGTTTCTTTGGCGTTACGTAGCAAAACGCTCTCCAGTATCCACCGGACGCATTGTAAGCACCAGTCGACATCTTTCAACAAACTGACTCCACTCTCTTTTCAAATGTTCAACATACTCCTCTGGCGCTTCCGCGTCCGTGTAGATTAACAGAAATAGACATCATTGGGAGTCCGCGGCAGTGGTATTTCCGAGAGAGGAAGCGTCAATAAGAGTTCCATAACATTCATTAACTGAAGCGAAACAGATATTGAATGAAGAGACGCTAGTCCGTCTGTCCGCTGCACAGAATGCTGTGCACTTTCAGTGTAACTTTACCACCACCTTTTCTATTCAACTGAATAGAAAAGATGGTGTTAACACTACACTGAAAGTGCGTAGCATACAGTGCAGTGAACAGACACGTTTTCTATCAGACACCTCTTCCACCTCAGTGCCGTCATCTTCCCCGCCTTCTCCGTCCCCGCCCGCTACTCCCCTCCCACAGCCTAAGCCGCGGAGCCGTCTCACCGTCTGCCACCGTTCACCCGCTCGCCCGCCTCTCCTCCATCACGGCTCGACGTCCGTAAAGGCGCACGCTGCGGTTTCATATGATAAACCCGATGCGTGATCGAACTGCTCATAGGCGGATTAACTAACCCGTGCGCTTATTGAAATTCATTTCAAAGGAAATGCATTAAAGTAATGTATGCGCATTTCATGAATAAACAAATCGCCTTCCAACAGATGGCGAGCAATAAAGGCCGCGAGTGAAGCTAAGCACATCAATTAAACGATAAACGTGTTTGTAAAGAACGTGCGAAGGTGACTTTGCTGGCTAGGAGGGACGTGGATGTGCAGGTGATGTCTTAGTGATGGAGCAATATTAGGTGTGTTGAAGATATAGCAACTTAAGTGGAACACTTGTCGCTTTGTCATTGAAATTCTTCGGACACACTTTCCTGATCACATCAATTTTGCCTGCCTTATTCATTATCTTCAACTGGATCTTAATAAGTATTTGACTCCGGGTCTAATTTTTCCCCGTTTCCATTAATTTTTAAGAACTGAGTTCAAAGAAAAGACAAGCAAAGCAGAGGCCAGAATTTACTCAATTCAAGCAGATTCAAAATTCACCATCATGATCCGTTGGAATGTTGCATTCACCACACAGTACCTACACAATTTCATGGCCCAAGTATTTTCCCAGCGTATTAACATGAGAATGGTTCGTCCACTCATACAAACATGATATAGCACAGAGATAGAAAACGTGTCCCGTTGCAGTTCGTAGAGCAACAAATGAAAAACGGACACATCCCACTCACTAAAATCGTAAACTATACCCAACATTTATTTTCAAGAACCATATAAAAACAAACATTGAAAATATACTATCCGCTTTCTTCGGAGCCAGCTTCAAGATTGAATACCATCAGCATAAAACCAGGAAAGTATTCAAACGGCATTTGCGTGGGCGTATTCTACTTCGCCGCATTCACGAAATTTCTTTGGAGAGACATCTCTTCCGCTATGCTAGAAAGTCACGGACAGGCTTACCCCCGAAGTCGTGAGATCCCTTCGTTTTTTTCCTTCTTTCTGAATAACAGTTCAGATGTCTGACTGCGAAGAATTTAGAAAAAAAGTCTTTCCCCCGTGTGTACTTTCAGTGAAACCGTTTATTGTTGACACAGGTCATGCCGAGTCCTGGGTGACTTTCACTGCCCCCACCCACCCGAAGTTCCTATCGCGTAGACCAGATTTCTTCTCGGAAACCTGTGTAATTTTATAATTCAAAACTGTTTGTCGGTGTCCTTCGCCAGTCATTTGCACACATATACACACACAGCGTCGGCGGCGGTGTTCACAAATAGAAAGCGAGTCGCTCCTAGCGTTTCGCGAGAGAGCGCACACGGCCGGGCTTTTCGAGGGCCGTTGAATGACGTGTGTAACCACGATCGACCGATGTTCACGAAGGGGAGCCGGCCGGGCCTCGGGAGTATTTTTACATTTCTTTTTTATTTGCGTGTTTGCATTCGGTTACGATAAGTGGCTGTCCGCCGGCCGCTGACGAGGCAGCCGCGGGGGCGGCGAGACAGTGTGACCAAAAGCGTGGGAGGTTGCGGCCGACGACGGCCGGCCGTTTCGTTCATCGAGGCGATTCCGACCGGTCGTTCCGGGTTCGAAAAAAATCGGTTCCCGGGCGCAGCTCATGCGAGCTATCGTGGCGAACATCTAAGACCGCGCCGCGCCGCTTGTTTCAACAGGTTTCGAATCCAGATCCCACGGCGATTGTGCACGCTTCGTCAGCCGGTTCTGCGAAGTGGTCATTTCACTCACCGTTTGTTCGATTGCGTTCGAATAACCTTTGGAACGACCTTTGGGAGGTGACCAGTTCGCAGAATCGTCCATTACCGCGACAAAGATGATCGTAAACGCTCAGAGAACCGGCATTAGCAACTACTCAGGAATAATGTCTCGCTGGTTCCTATAAAATGACAGAGTTTACAAATGGCCAGCAGCTGTCTCTGAGACGCCTTGATATGCAGAAGAGAAATAATACTTGTAAATTATCAGTGACGGAAACTAGCAGCATTTATTCGTTGACAGTCGAAATGAAATGCTCGCTTATGTGGCGTGTATCCCTTAATGGGACACACAAGTTTTGGCTTAGGACACGATATAATTGTGTGTCAACAGAATAGGTTATGCACTGTTCCTTTCCGACTGTTCTTTTTCCCTCATTATAGGCGTTGTCTAATTAAGGTATTGCCACATAAGATCATGCAAATAACATGTTAGTTATCCTTAGAACCGGTGATATAAAGAACTCACAAAAACATGTCTAAAAATTATTACTTCGTAATTAGCACAGATACAGTGCCTAACTCACAATTCAGTCACATTCAATAACGAATTGTGAACAAATGGGAAAGTTTCTCGTTTTAATTCAGGCAACATAGAATGAATAATTTTCCTTGCCCTTTCTTCTATCTTTTTCCAGAATTCTCCACCTGAACGTTTGTTAATTAATCATTCCGAAGTGATGGCATTTGCCAGACCATGTCGCAACTCCAATCTTAGCCAACGTCAGTTAAACCTTCCGAACCAAAACAAAGAATTATTTCTGACGCAATAATTAATCGAAGCTGCGTTCAAAATCGAATGATGTTAAACAATATCAAAGAATTACACTCACCGATACTTAATGAAAAAGACTTTTCGAACTACTATACTTTACCATACGTGTCTCGCTTTTATTAGCACATGGGAATTTTTAATTTAGTAAATATCTTCATATTGGTAATCAAGCATTTAAACTTTTTAACATATGAAATATTTTTAGTGCTTAATGAGTAGTTGTTTAATAAGGAATTTATAATCACATTGTTTGTGTAGGTGTGCATCTTCAGCGTTCTTTGCCTTTCCACCTCTCTTAACAAGTCTTCAAAAAGTGATATTATAATATACTAATACAATTTACTCATCGAGTTACTTTTACACATGGCTCGAGGTTTGTAGGCGTTACTCATGCCACTCCCCTCATCCATGAGTCCTCGAACTCTTCGCGTCGCCGGGCTTAAGAATCGGAACAGCGCGTGGAGGACACGACGAAGCAGCCGAACAAAGGTGACGCGCCGGGGGGGGGGAGTGAGAAACGCGGGGGCGGCTCCACTTCGCCCGCCCCGCCCCCTTCCAACGCTTCCCTCCGCCGCGCCGGAGCCTTCTCTCTCCGCACTTGTCTCAAGTCAGTCATCTGAAATAATTCTTCACTTCTTGCAACAATTCTTACACCATTCCGCACCGCTGGGCACCCGTCGCCGCTCCCTCGCGCGCTCGCTCGCATCCACGCCCCCGCCCCCGCCCCGCCCCTCTCTCACCCCCACCCCCACCCTCGCCGCCTGCGCGCCGCACCGCGCGCCGCACCGCGCGCTTCCTTGGCCCCTCGTCTTTGCCGCGGCGGGTGCGAATGTAATGGTGAGAAAACGGTGCGAGCAGTAATGGGCCAAAGGTGACGGCAGGGATGGGAATTGTGGAAGCAGCGAAGATGTGCTTCTGCCAATCCGCTAACGCTAGAAGGGGGTAAGTACAGAAGTAGTCGAACTCCCGGTAGAGACTTTGGAAGGAGAAATATCTAAGATGGCGACGATGAAGGCATGGGAAAATATCATGTGAATACGCGGCATGTGGCATTAGGTTATACAAAAAAAGGTTTCGATGGGGACTGATGGATGTGTAGGCGAAGATATACAAAGGGCATGCAAGTTGGTTGAGGCAAACTGAGGATTACGGGTTGAGAAAGTGGTGGAGATGGAAACAGTTGCACCACTTCTTCCCGTCGTTTGTGACGGTTCGTCGCGGCTGATGATGGCTCGAACACGCGGTGAGTTAGAACATCCACTTCACTTCGGCGTGTTGCGGTCATTAGTGATGTCACGATTATTTGGGCGAACTTTCGGTTCCTTTCGATCTCGAGCTTTTGTTCTGTGACTTGGCAAAGGCCCTGTAAATTTCGCTCTTCCTCCCAGTTGAGCTTGTTTCAGCCACGCCTTTGAAAAGCGACAAATTGCCTTGTTTCACAAACGGACGTAACATTTCACATCTGACATGCGGTTTCTAACGAAGCGGTACTATGCAAACTATTGACAACGCTTATGAATTTTTCGGAACTACAACTGATACAAATAATACATTCCGTCACCCTTTTCGTTGTTTTACATATCACACAATCGTGATAGCCCCATGTGTATTTTTTAAACTAGTTTCCTGAAACTGTCAATCTACTTTATGAAATTTGCATTCCCCAACTCTGACGACTCTATAACATTTTACTGAAGAGGGCTAGTAACCTAAAGTTTAAATTTGAAACAAATATCAGAATACTGAAAGATTTTACCAGGTATGATATTCCACAAAATAATTATTATCACAATTTCCCTTCGGTCTCTTTGATTCTCGACATATGGAGAAGCGAACTTCACAGAGGGTCCATGTCTGCTCCCACACGTGCAAAACCGCATCCAATGGCTCTTTGAAGTTAAATATTTCCAGTGTGACGAAGCCAATTAAACAGGGACACGAACGGCGAAGCGATTTCTGCCGCACAGTAGTTCACGTCGCTCGTTAACTGACGAGTAAAACGAGCCTTGCACAAACACTTCACGAATGAGTTTTCAGTTCTAAGACCGCGGGGGCCAATCGCGACGCCGGCGGCGCGCGGAAAAAGACGAAAGTCAACGTTTAATGAACACATAGTTAATAGGATCGCGAATGACCGGGGGTGGAGAGGCGGTGACGGGCTTGGGAACCGGTTCCTGGATCACGACTGGGTTCTCGTTCTCGGTGAACGAGTCGTTGTTTCGACGCCTCCCCCCCACCTCGAATTTGCCGCCTGTCCTAGTGAGTGAAGTAACTATATTGTTCAATATTGCTTTTGACAAAATTATTAAATTCGTCACTTATTTTGAAAGTTCAAATTGCGCACAAATAATTCTTTATAATTTAATACCATCTTCCACCACAATTGAAACCCATTACACCACTTATTTAAATTAAAACATAGAGATGAAAAATAACTCCAATGAAAGGAAAAACGCCATCTCAAAAAAAAATTGTTACGAATTTAAAATGTTTGAAGCACAAAGTTTGGCAAAATTATTTTAAACATTGGGAACGCGGTCGTTTATGTCTTATGAAAACAAATGCATGTGAAACCGAATATTCATACAGTGGGGGAAAGAGAATGTAGAAAGACAAAAACAAAGGACAGATGAAAAAGTAGTCACTCTGTCCCATCGCCTGCAACCACGAATACCAAACCTCTCAAAAAATTAGACCGCCACATTCTCGAACTTCACATTCCACCCCTGTCGTCACCGCACGAAACGAAACAGGTCGTCTGAAGGGGGTTCCGGGGAGGGGGAGCACGCAGTGCAGCCTACCCTAGGAAGAGAAAATAGCCCTCTAACAAATCGCAGAGAGCGGAGCGGGCGAGCGCCATCGTTCCCGGCGCGAAACAAGTCGACTCGCGAGACACAACAGCCCAATAACAAATCGACAGAATTTAATCGCCCTGTGCGGCGCGGCGGTGGCCCGTCGCGACTGCCAACCGCCCCGCGGGCGCGCGCGCACTCCGATCCGTCGCCACCGCCCCTACCGCCGCCGCCGCCGCAGCGACACGTCGCCGGAAACGCGACACCCACCGCCCGCAGCCTCCCAACAATCGGCGAACGCCTGCGCGCGCATGTCACCGCCACTTGCGGCTAACTACTTGTCGTCGGCGTTGCCTCGCGCCAGCGCCCGGCCATTGCCAAAGATAGGGCCACACACGCGCCCTTGCGGGACGCCCGACTAGCTTACCCCCGGTTGGAATCAGATTGGAAGCGTATACTTAAAAATAAATTCCATCAACATTCTTAAGAGCAATAAACTATTATTTATTGTCGTAGGAAGACATTACTAATATCATGACTGTATAAGTATGATGAAACATCCTTATGCCTCACAAATATTTAGTATTAGTATTTCTAAATTACTTTTCGATTATCTTACAGTCTTTAGTCGTCTAAGCGTACAGTCATCATATATTTAAAGTTTTTTGATGCTGGTTTATATTTTTGAACTTAACTGGTGTACAATATTACAGCATTACATTTTATTTCTGCCCCAAGGCACGATAAGTTTAATGTTGCATGTCCTACTATTTTCTCTAAAAGTTTGAGAATGTGGTTATTAGATACGTGATAACACAAAAGATGATTTACCAGACAATTTTTACCAGACAGTTTACAGGAAAAAGCCATGAAAAATCTCGTCCCCCTTTCCAGAAACATCCCGAAATAAGCTTCCCTCTTAAGAAGCTCCATCCTCGCACACACGTGCGTGCGGAAATGTTCCGAAGAAGCGTACAGACTTAGCCTCACGCGCACCGCCGCCGGAGAAAAACTCCCGGTCTGCCCCGCCCACCCCGCCCCGCGGCGTCGGCGGCGCCTCCAGCGGCCAAAAACACAATTACGCGCTTGGAAACGCTGGCGGCACGCGCGACCGAAAACAAAGAGGCGCCGCCGCGTGACGGGGGTGGGGCCGGGGCACGGCGAGCGGGGGCGGGGGGCGGGGCCAGACCGCAGACGAGGCCCTCCTCGTCTCCTCGCTCACTCAATTAGTCCTCGCTTCGTTATCGGCGCGTTCGTAAATCGGGTGCGGTCGATTTGGTGCAAGACGCGCCCGCCCGCCGGCCCGCCCGCCGCCGCGTCGGCGCTCTCTTCGGCAGGCGCCGCGCCGCCACCGCCCCCTTTGAGTTTCGGCAGCCGATCTGGAAAACGGCCTTCTCCTGTCCTGCGATCAGTTATCCCCACTCTTTCTGTAGAGCCGACCCTAATGATATCTATTAACATTCCATGAGGGAGCTTTTGTTGTCTTTGGATTGTTATACAATTTTTTAGGCGCTATTCCCAGGAACAGCTGATATTTGTATTACTGTAATCCTAAGCATTATAATCACTATTTTTGCCTAGTTCCACAATATTTTGTTCCAAGAAGAAATTAGAATCCCAATAAAATAACAAATATTAAAATTATAATTTGTTCAATGATATTCATCACAATTCTACTAGAGTTTTGTAGACAAATTAACCGTATTCTTCACTCCCATAGTACTTGTTGTAATTTTAAAATTACTTCTTGTCTTCTTCCCAACAAATCCCATAAATGATGTTCTAGTCTTCAATATTATTTCGTTTCATAGAATACGCGAGTTGTATGTTCTAATGGTCGAAAAAACTGTACGTATTACACACTTACTATATTGACCCTCCACAGCGAATGTCCCGCAGCTTTCCGCCACCTTCCATCCCTCTCTCCTGGCACCGACTCCCCCCTCCCCGTTCGCGCTCTGCCGCCAGCTCGTCCGCGGCAATCGGTTCGAACGTCGGCGGCGTCGGGCGGCCGCGCGTGATTAGGCGACAAAGGGCGCCTCGCTCCGCCCAAATCGCGCCAAGATTAGCGAAAATTGGCCAACTCACCTTCCGACCCGCGCGCCCCTGGAACCCCTCTCGCCACCACACACCTAGCGCTGCCGCCGCCGCCGCCGCCTGCGAACGGGGCCGGCCGCCCGGTCGGTCGGTCGGCGGAACAAAGCGATATTGTGCGAAGGAGCGTGCCTCTGACGTCATTTCACCCTCTCAAAGCGGAGGCCGCTTCGCCGCCGGCCAAGGACGCGCTGGCCGCATGTGAGGGCGACCGCCCCGCCCCCACTCACGGCGGCGCTCCGATTGCCAGACCTATCGGGTTGAGGTACGGGAATCCTCCCCGGTGTGTGTGCGCGCGCGCCAAAGAGGTCAGAGGTAAGAAAACGACCCGACCGGCGGCTGCCCCGCTGGCTATTCTCTGCGCGATTCGACACACTACCTTCGAGGAATAATTCCTCTTACACGAGGTTAATCATTTGGGAGTGTGTCAAATACCCGCCACTCAAAGACCCTCACGTTGCGTCCACGGCGGACGCAATTGAACGAACACTTCCAGTCGCTGGCTATTCGGATTTCTTCGCGTCCACGCGCCGTTTGAGAAAAAAACCGGCGTAGGTCAAACGGTATTACCTGTCAGATCCACGAGCAAATCGCGGACCGCACACAGACCGCAATTTCTAGCCGGATGTCTCGCAGACAACTCTGATCTCTCGTGATTATTTCTAGTAGCGGAGTCGACTAGACCGATGACCGCATCCGCGCAGAATGTCACCTCACTTCGTTTCACTCACCCTCCACCCCACTCCGCTAGCGCTGGCCGTCTCTCCCATCGCGGCGTTCCGTTACTCACCTGGAAACAAGAGAAGACAATCATCAGAAACATATTCATATAACACACATACACACGAACACAAGCACGCACCGAGGCAGCGGCAGATACCTCGAGCGGCAGCTGTCGCGGGCGGGGCGCCGCGATCCCCGCGATTCATTTATTTACCCAGCATTCAAGCCGGGAACCAATCACTCCTCAGACATTCAAAATCGTCTCCGTTCGCTCCCACACACGTGGACACACGTACGCACACACACGCTCTCACACGACACCTCATCCCCTCCGCACGCCGCTTGAGAGGAGATAAAGACAAACGCTAAAGAAAGTCTGAATGGAAACGCGCCGTTCATCTGCATAAGAATGAGACATAATTCGAAGATCAAAATCTGGTCTTGTATTTTTTTCTTCTCTTCCCCCACTCCACACCGCCTTCGTCCCTTTGTAAGCACACGTTCTTTCTCTCTTTCTCCGAGTGTGTGTGTGTGTGTGTGGTGGCCCGATGAAAGGGAGAAGAACTTCCATGCACGCGTTTATGTCATTGCCCCCACCGAGGCGGTCTCCGCCTCCGCGTCCGCGTCCCAGCCGCCCCGCGCCGACTGCGCCAGTCTAAGCTTAACTAATACGTGTCGCAGGCAGGAGAAACCAAAGCTCATACCACACCGCGGCCCCCAATCAATTTCCTGTCACCGTTACGGACGGCGCAAGCTCGCTGCCGCCGCCCGCGCCCGCGCCCCCGCCCGCGCCCCCCGCCCACGCCGCTGCGGCCCCGCGCCGGCTTTTTATTTATCGCCGCCCCCCACGCATGAAGTGCGTATTATCCGCAGTCGGCTCGCCGTCATTCGCGCGCTGCAGGACAAATCTTTCCCTGGTAAAAATACATAGATTGCTGCCAATCGAATGTTTCTACTCAATTATCTTACAAGCTCCCGCAATAACATTTTCACGCCTATCGCTAACAGACGGCCCTTCGCCCGCTTGTTTCGCGTCCCTCGCCCGAGATATTTGCATTTTAATATAAAAAGCAATCAATTCGACGTTCTGAACCATTTATTTTAAACACAGTGATTACCATGTATTTGTAGCGTATGACGAAATTTTTAGCTAAAGAATTAAAAATTTTCGTACCATTAATTTTTTGCGTTGACAATCACATTAAATATATGACTGACTTTCCATACAAGTGTCGGCGAACCGATATTGCGCCAGCCAATCACGCGGCAGCGTGTGCCTTATGTTCCCGCGCGCGACCGAAAGAGAGCAGCTTTGTTACGGCGTTTCCGGCCGCGCCGCGAGCGCACACGCACTCACGCACGCGCGCACGCCCCGCACGCACCGATGCGCACGCACCTACTGGTGCGTCGCCGGCGCGGCGCGGCCCGGTGCAGGGCGTCAAAGCTCGCAGCCGATTTACGTGAAGTGCCGTGCTGCCGCGAAATGAGGCGGACGCGCTATAAATGTTTGGGTGGCGGCGGTTTTTCTCATCCAATCTGCTGCTCTGTGCTCGTTCTACACGTGAGATTGTATGTACGAGCGAGTTTTGGAGAGACGTGTTCTTAACAGCTACTGGAAACTGATGTAACATTCATGGCATGTTTTTGAAAAGAGCGTATTAATATCACGTGTGACAAAAGTTGGGAGCAGAGAATAGCAGGAAATCATATATCAGGTTATACTACATGTTGTGGAGTGAAACTCCCAAAATATGAAAACCTTTCAAATGAATCTGATATTATTTGCTTTGTTCACTGTTAAATATGACCGTTCGTCAGAATAAAATAAATAAGAACTTAGCATTTACAGAAAATTATATCCATCATAAATTTAGGAATTCAAATTTCACAGAAGCGGATGGAATGCGGTCATAATGAGATATTAAAGTAAAAAAAAGGACTTTTGTCGAAATAGTCAAACGAATGGACAAGGACATCAGTAACGGGTGATGTATACAATGCAGGGAGCAGTATATAAATGATGTATAGAACTAGAATGGCGTGTTATGAGCCTCCCAAACCGACAAAAAAGAAATCAAGGATTAAATCAAATTAATATTTAGTTATGAAAAATAATTATTTAGTCTAGTTAAATTACGGTTTGTGCACACACTGTCTTATCACTAAACATAATATAATAAAACAAGTCCTTTGGAATAAACACAAATAATTTTACACTTTGAAGCCCGCTTTACGAGGGTTTTAAACCGTCGAAAAGCATAATCTCCCGCAGTCCACGCGTCCACATGTCTAGAACATCCGGCTATTCGATGCAGGGTCACGGGCGCGGCGCGGAGGCGGCCAGTCAAGGCATCTCTCAGCGGCCTGCACGCGCCTGCCAATCACGGCGAGGCATTCCCGGAGACAAAGAACGCGCGGGGGCACTTCTTCGGCGCGGCGAGGCCCCACCTTCTTGCCTTCAGCCGTCGGCCATAGCGCCCCCCCCCACTCCCACCGCGCACGTTATTAATTGGGGGAGTGGACATGAAGAATGGGCAAACCGCAGCGGTTGCGGCGGGCAGCCTCTGGCCGACGTGGTCGTCACCGCCCGGCTGCTCGCTTAGGTGCCGGCCGCCCAATATCGGCGTCTTCGAGATCCGACTGATCCGTGAGTGGAGATTTCTCCGTGTCACCCGGAGACAAGTGGTTCAGCTACTCGGAGGAATAGTCGATGCAATCGAGGTTACAAAGTGGAGAGGAATGACAATACATTTCGCGAATTTTAATATCTGATCTTCAGGAATTGCCTGACCATCAAGAATGCATTGCATTTAATATTTTGCAATTTATCTTACTATTACTATTATAAGATGCTAATTTGAGGTTTAGTGAAATATCTTATAATAATTTCCGACACAAGTCATTCAACTTTTTTGCATCATCAGTATTACAGAGTAAAAAAAATGCCATTTCCATTGTGGTCATAATTGTATCGAAATAAGCAAGAGAGTTCTGAAAGCATTCTTCCTAAATAAAGATGTGCACTATTATTCACTCGAATAATCTCCATAACTTTTTGTAATGTGTTTTATTATAGATTATATAATAAAACAATGTTGTATAAAACATCCGTTTTATGTAATTAATTAATCCAATCGTAAATATTAGGTTTATGAATGTTGGGCCATCCCATTCAAAAATTAAAAGTTATGACAGTGGGTTTTCTGATAATTTTAGTTTCCTACTATGTTAATGCATTTATAATGAAAAGTTAAACTGTCAAATACGAGTAATATTACTTACTCCAAACAGGGACATTCCTTTTAGCTTCCCCAGGGAATTAAGCCCTAATCGTGGATAAATTTAGTTCAAATGTGTCACCAGGATTCTTCGGCGTCTTCCAAGAAAGGGAGGCAGTTGGAAATACCTCTATATCCCATTTCATTAAATTCCAGTGTCAAAACCATTTCGACCACGTCTCAATCGACGTCACCACGTCAGCGCGAGGTAACGCGACACGTCACCGCCGCAGAGGTGTCACCGCGGACGTCCCGCGTTGCGGTGTGCGTGTCACCAGCGGGTGAACCCGCGGCGGCGTGCGGCAGACGAGATGTTGAACCCGCATGCCTCGGAGAGCGAGCCGGGGACTTCAAAGACGCCGTGAGGCAGTGAACTATGTCACCCGCCGGTTGCATCCTTCAGACGGCGGCGGAGAGCGTCAGGGAATGTCGAGGAGGCGGAGGAATAGGTCCGCACCCGCGCCACAGGGACGGAGAGGGAGAGATGGCGGGACGGAGGGAGGGAGAGAAAAAGCGCGCGTTCTGACGCCACAAATCAATCCGCGGCGCGGGAACTCCAGAAGAGGGAAAATTCAAGCGGGCTCTCGCACAGCGGTACGCGAAAAACTGACAGCTTGACGCAACCTTCGGAAGCTGCTCGGGCGGGGAACGTCTGCAATTCCACGTGCGCGCGGGGGCTGTTCGGCGCAGGTGCTGGAGTGGGGGGCGGATGGAGGGGGGGGGGGGGCAAAATGGACGGATGGATGGACGGACGGAACCGCCTCGGCGACCTTGGCCCGTCGTCATGGACGGACGGCTCGACCACCCGATCACACATCCTCAATCCAACAAGAACTCATAAACGTGTTAATTACCCTCGAAGGTATTGTTTCTAATTGGCTGAAAAATTCCTTCCTTTCTTCAAAATCCTCGGCGCCGCCATTTTTCTCTCTGCCGCCACCGTCCGCTCGACCGCCTCTGTTTTATTTCCTTCGCCGGTTCCGTTGATTGAGCATGACCTTCAAGGGAGCATGGCAGAATTGCGGAGATAACATGTGTGCCTCTCCCCGCCAGGTCCGTTCAAGGTCGCGTGGGAGCCGATACAAAGAAATAACAGTCGAGCGGGGGAGGGGACGGGAAGAGCTGGGGGCAGGATTCGCTGATACCGAGCGTCCTCGCTCGTGGAGATGCATATTCAGCCGCAGGAGAGATTCTTCGAATCGCATGCACCGACGGTTTGTATCAGCTTCGCCGACTCTTCGTTTCTATCCGGGATTGTATTCTAAGTGCCAAGAGACTGCCGGTGTTCCTGCCGGTGCTACAGGTTTTGCTGAATTGCGGGATAAATCATTAATCCTGACATCCGAGGACGGTGTTTTGTAGACGGCGCTGAGCAATTTTCATAGGCCTGTGCTGCAGGATTCTTTACTCCTTTTGCAGGCGCCGCCTCCGCCGCCGCGTACTTTCAATTTTCTGCTTCAGTCGCTTGTCGTTCCTCTCTTGCGTCTCGACAAAAATGCTGCCCATGTTTCTGCGTCTTTCCGTGCCAATTATGCACGTCGCACGTCGTCATAAGTCGTCGTGCTCTTTTGCAAAAAGCGCGAAACTTTGTCGCTGGAATGGTATGAGATGTTGCGACAATGTCGACAGTTGTATGTCTGCAACGTAAATCTATCATTCCCACGATTTTTGAGAAGGCTCATTCAAAAATATATGGCGAAGAAACCCTAACTCCAAGAGACTCGTGTTCATATGAGGAAATCTACAGTGAATATCTCGGAATTCGAACTCAAAGAAATAAAAAAAATTCAAAAGTACACGACGAGAGACAAGGAAATACCACGAGTAGAAATCTTTGATCTCACATCTGACTACATTTCTTCTGAATATCCTTCAAATTTGGCATTAAAAACACACAGTGAAAATCAATGATAAAAAAATTATCCGTTGGGAACACGTTAGGTGTGAATGATAAATGTGTTAATAGACCTATAATTTTAATCCAAATTACACGAATCATAAGATAAATTCTTCCTTCGAGGTACTAGCACTCGACTTCCCAGACCTCCGATGTTTGATCTACTCGGGAATATAATGGCATTCAGAACAAGTGATCCAGAGAACAACAAAAGCACGGAGGATTTATGCAAGCCTGTGAAGAGCCTCCTGACGCAGCTCCTTAAATAAAAGCCCGTGTGCCTCGTGAGGCATGCCCCACATCAGCTGCCGGCGCGAGCGCGCGTTTCGGCTGCCTGCCTTTTCAAAGACATTAAAAATAGAAAAGACAATCCGAAAAGAGGCTACACCGGGTATTATTAGTCACGCGGACGGGCACTGGGCGGGAGGGCGCGGGGGTGGGGGTAAGGGTGGGGGCGAAGGTAAACACGTCTGTTTGCGCCAAAACGCCCGCCGAGGCTTCCCCGTCGCCCAGATGCAAGGCCATCTGGGGAGGTGGACAGGGGGCGCGGCCGGAAGGAGACCCGGCAGCCACTGTCGGGGTTGAAGACTACAATCAAGGGAGAGCAAGAACGTTTTTTTTCCCCTAGGGCTTTTATCCAGCCGACAGCCGGTTGCCCTTTACGTCCCGAAGGGACGCATATTCGACCATACACTAGACAAACACTTGCGGGCTCCTATGATCTGGGGTCAGCAGAACGCGAGGCCCTCCGCGACAACATACTACACACAAAGTCAAGGGACAAACAGCCATGCCCAAGGCGGGACTCGAACCCGCGACCCTTCGGACCGAAGCGCTGAGTCGGTACTCGCTCTTAGGCACCTCGGCCATCCAGGTCGGCAGCAAGAACGTAATACGTTTAATGTGCCCACGCAAGTCAAGGAGATAGTGGTCCATTTTTTTGACAAATCTCGCTCTAAATATCAACGTGACGATAATGTTAAGCGGACTCCCTTCTTCGCAAAATAAATGCTTCAACAGGATGTTGAAGAAGTCTAACTCACGATTGGAGACAGGCACGATTCTGTTAGTGATACCTGCGATACAACGAGCTTACCACACTCTTTGTAGAATGGCAAATGTGATATTCTACGTTAGTCTAATCTTAAGATTTGTCTCGTCATGTTCCTTAGGTCTCACACTCTTGAAGACACACATCTATAATAATCTGATATTAAGAAAAAACTATAGTGTGTACATTTATGATTTTTCTCAGTATAGCTGGAAGTGGTGTGAGATCTACACGGCATAATCAGGTTCAAGAAGCTCTTATAGTTATAACTTCTGGTTGGTGACAAAAATGAAGGACCAGCGGCGAGGTCACGGCATGGGCCAAAAATAGCAACGGAGAGCATAGTTATGCAGCCATGAGTCAAACTCCAACCCAGCGAATGCTACGGAAGGCAGAAGGTGCAGCGAGTCTGTACTCGAGCAACGGACATGTAGGAATGCTGTGGGCTCATTAGTGTTCTCAGGAAAGTCCCCGAGGAGTTGGAACTCGAAACCGCTCTGCCGCAATAATTCTTCTCCTGACTGTTGGCGCTGCATACATCGCGGCAATGTGTTGGCAACGGCACTGTTTATTGTATCGGTTGTTTTTCACATGAATGTATGGACGGTCGCGGGTAATGTAATTGAAACAGATAGTCGAATCACAAGGTTGAGTGTGAAGGTTGGATATTTGGATGCAAATACGATAATCATTTTATGATTACTAGCTGTTATTCCATCCATTATGGATTGATACTATTAAATGATTTTGCAAATTTTCCCATATATCCCATAGAAAGCATTTCTTATCACATACTTCATCATTAATCATTCAACACAATTCCACGAAGATAACTACATGTACAAAATCTATTAACACGTGCACGTTATGATTTGTAGCTACTGCTCCACTCGTCCGCCCGTCTCAAGCACATAGCTTGCCTGCACCGGAGCTTCGCGAAACCGCCGACGGCGGCGCCACCCGTACGAAAACAACCGCGAGCGCGCGCGCACGCCCACCCGCCCGCTCGCGGATCGGCGAAGCGCCTAAGTTGTTGGCGAGGAAATAGGTAGAGGCGGCACTGCGCCGCGAGCAGGCATCGGCGGCAGGCAGGGAAGGGAATGGCGGGGCGGGGCGTAATTCGAGAAACCAGAGAGATCGGGTGGCGGGGGCGCCCCGCCCCCTCGCGTTCCTCCCCCTCCCCGCCACCCCCTCCCCCACTTCCCGTGCCCCGCGGCGCCACCGCCGCCGCCCCCTTTCTCTACAACAATGCAGCTAATAATTCCACCGACATCAAAGACAGGCAGAAGGGCTGATTGGACATCCCTCAAGCTATGAGTAATACGGAGATTAATCTTCACCTTCCCTTCTCCTACCAGACACCTCCCGACGCCACCGCCGCGGAGGCGCGCTCTTTCTCCGCCTCTCTCTTTCGCGCTCTCTCTCTCGCTCTCTTTCGGCTTCCCGCTCTTTCCGCCGGCGCCGCGGCGGCGGGGCGGGGGCGGGGGGCGGGGGCGGGGCGGCGGTGGCAATCAGTCCGCGCGGCCTTCGCTCCGCGACGATACCGGAGAAATCTTATTCCGGGCGCCCGCCATCTTTAATGCTCCGGAAATATCCGCCACGCCGAGTTACAGGCCCCTCGTAAGTAGCCGCCCCCTCGCTTGTGCGGCTGGTAGGCGTCGCTATAAACAACGCCGCAGCCTCCTTTCGGGGAGAAAGCTATTAGCTTAGCAACGAACAGCACATGCTGGTGCTATCGGGGTGTTTTTGGTACACGTGTGCCAAAAGCATTATTTCCCAGTAATACGAGTGCGAGTAGGAAACCTAAAAGCAATTCATGTGCGAAATTGTAGCTTTGCGGGAAGTGACAACGCAAGGAAACATACGCATTAAACGGCGACGAGAATGTTCATCAGTTTTGTTCACTCTGATTAGTTAAGAAAAAAATACCGCATTGTACCGGCGCAGATCAAATGCTACCCTAACAGGGAGCAGCAAAGAGCAAAATCAGACCGACCGCGCAACCACACCGCGCGCCGGCCACGAAGTCGCCCTCTGGCGAAGGGATAATCCGAAACTAGTCGCCCGGGCGGGCGCCGAGTCCTGCTTTTGACGCGGTCGCAGCGGCGGGGGTGGCGGCGCGGGCGGGGGCGGGCGCAGTTGCGGGCGGCGTCGCCGGACTCATACGTAATCGCATCCCAAGATGGCTGCTGGCTCCGGGCGTCTCCCCTTTCATACCACAGCCGCAGTGACCTCTTCTTTCGGATCCGCCACCCTTTATTAGATGTAGGTACCACATACTCCCCGCCGTATAGAGGGATAGAATTTCACGAAAATGTTTATTGCCCTTCTCTGTCGCTCTGACGCCGCGCTCGTCGGGCGGGAGGGGGCGGGGCGGGGCGGGGGATCCCGCAGCTCTTTCTCGCTCCCCCGTTCATACGTGGAAGGAGACAGAAGGGACCTTTTCCTCCTTTTGTGGTGGCGGATCAGTGCTGTCCAAACGGGCGCCGCCTGCGGTATCGCGGGCTGAGAGAGGAGCTCAATGTGGGAGGAGACGAGGGGGAGAAAAAAAGGGAAATGGAATGGAGGAGGAGGGGCAGCAGTTGCGTGTGAACACACGTGTTGTGAATGAAAGCAAAGATGGAAACAGACAGATTGAAAGACGAGAAAGGGAATCAACCGTTAAGGGGTGGCAGAAAATTCGATGTGAGATATGAATAATCATGCACGTTGGGATCAAACTGCAGGAGGTCCTCTGCGTCACACCGGAAATACATACATGTGTGTCACCTGATAAGAATTTACGAATGGGAAGTTCCCTGATTCGACAGAAAACTCGATCGCTGGATTAAAATTAGTAAATGCACCACATATTCAAATTTTGTGGCATAAAATATATAGAACAAATAATTGCATATTAATTACAAATTATTCATTAAATTCAGTGTTTCTCTCCAACAAATGTACAGGTACAGCGGTAACTTGGTCAATTTCGCTCCTCCCAACTCACCATATCTACTTAGGCTTTACAAAATTTCGTTCAAAGAGTAAAAAAATAATTGGCCAAGATTTTCTCCAGGCATTCAGCCACTCCAGCAGCCAACCCATCACCAAAGACCCTCTTCTCCTTCCCTTGTTTACCCGAGGCGTCCGCTGCCCCGCAGAAGCGCCTGTGCTTCGCCTAGCTTCCAGCTCCCGCGGGCCATTGGGGAATTAACACCTGAAGCGCCAGGTAGACTCACGTCATTCACGGGTGACGTGCGCTGAGTTTTCAATCGCTCTTCGAAGGTGCCACGTGTCGCTTCCGGGGCTCTAATCGGATTCGAACTCGCGGCGTCACGGCTGTTTATTTATGAGGTGGGAGGGTGGCCGCGAAGAATAGGCAGGTGGAACGGGCCGCCTGTCGGGAGACAGCCTGGATAAATAACGGCCGCGTAATGCGATCGATGTTTCACGTTTCGATGTAACGAATCGGGATTATTTATTCGCAGCCTTGAGAGAAAACGTCAAATATGAGAAAGTACGAAAAAGAAGAAGAAAAAAAAATGTCGGTCGAAATCTTGACGCTCCGACGAACAAAAAAATAAAAGAAAGACAAGCAAACGGGGTCGAAGGGGGGAGCAAAAGAAACGCGACGTGCCAGAAAGGGTGGCTGTGAAGGGCCACGCGCGACCCCAGCAGGCTGGCCAACACTGCCACCGCGGTGGGCCCTCCCGCGCCCGCCGCCGCTGCTCTTTCTCACTCGCGCGCGGCGGTAGAAGAAGACAGACAGCGGCGAAACGCTTTTCGCTTCTATTGAATGCCTGCATAGAACTGAATTTCTGCGACTGACTTATTGATGCAATACCACTAGCGCGCCGCCCTCGTCGCCGCCGCCGCCGCCGCCGCCGCCGCCGCCCGGCCCTGCGCTGCGGGAGATGTAACGGCTCCGTGTGGAGCGGGGGTGGAGACGAGGTGCGGCAGAGGAGAACGCCGAGGAGGCGGCGGCGGCGGAGGCGGCGCCGTGGGGGTGGAAAGGGGATGAAGGATTCCAGAAATGATGGAGGGGTAACCGACATCCAGAGCGAGCGAGACGGAGAAGCGACCCGAGGGAAAAAGATGGAGAACGACAGAGAGGGAGGAAGACGGAGAGCGGGTGCGAGAGAGACGGCGAATCGGCGTCGCTGGAAGGCAAGGGGTGAGGACGAGGAGCCCGCAGAGAGAGGGGAAGTGCGCGGGAGGGGGCAAGTGGAGATCCGGGAGCGGGGGTGCGAAGAGGGAGGGGGGGGTGCTGCGAGGCGAAAGGGAAGACAAGGACGGACAGACGTTGCTTCATCTTCAGAACTATCATATATACCAGATTATTGATTAACTCCTTCGGTAAAACAGGCTTAGCCTCACCCTTTTGCTTCCACCGCTCGCACCCTTGCGGCCTGGCTCCTCCGCTCCGCTTTCTGATGTGCACGCCCCCCGCCCTGCCCCGCTAAGCTCGCCCCACCCCGCCGCGCCGCGTGAGCACACGCGAGCGCGCCCCCCACGCCCGAGCACACGCACGCCCCCTCCCTCCCTTCACACACGCGCACGCGGGCGGGCTTCCCCCTTCATCTCCCGCCGCGTCACGCGCCTCGCCCCCGCTCCGCCCCCGCTCCACCCCGCCCCCTAATACGTCCGTCGGCCGGCTCGCTAATTTTCTGACTCCCGCACTTGGCGTCGTCTTGCGTTCGCGACGTCGCCGGCGCGGGCAGGCGGGGGCGGGGGGTGGTGGGTGGGGGCGAGTGCGACGCTGCACACCGCGAGTGCTGCGCGAGTCGAGTTGGAAGCAGCCGGTGAAGTTGCGGCGCGGGAGACGGAGGCGACTGTCGAGGAAAGTAAACAGTAGCGGTGGTGGTGGGGGGCTTAATGGGAGACATTGTGGGAGGCAGTGAAATTGCGTGGTGTAATACTGCAAGGAATGCGACCGACGACGGTATTAATAATCTACGAGTGCAGCAACTAGAGAAACAACTAATGAATGCTCTAAAATGGGGAAAATAAACGTAACAAAAAATAAATAAAAATTGTGCTAGAGTTTGAAACTCTAAAAATCACTTTCGACAAAACAATGAGGTGAAGATAAAGAGCATATCTGATACTGAATTAACTCGTGAGTAAATTAGTTAATACAAACTAATTATTAATAATTAAGTGACTATTAAGATTAAATGCCGTTCGTACCGTTTTTTCGGCGCGTCCCTTCATATCTCAGCTCTGTAGATAAGTGGGATCAGCATATCTACACATATCAAAATTAGGGTCAATAAAGAAGTGCAAATGTCACACATCAAATAATAGCAAGCCATTAGTAAAAATAAATCAGAAAAAATAATAAAACAGTAGTCTAGTGTGATTAAATGTGTTAGTTCTTCTGTGTTAGCACGTTGAACAAGAAAATATTCGAATCCCTTGAATTCCGCAAAAGGTTTCACTTTGGAAAAATCGAATCTTTCGAATCGTTTGTATCCAAAATATCTTTATTTTTCGTGCTTATCTATACCTTCAGAGTTTAATTTTAAAACTTATCACTATATCAAATCATAACTTTTATCAGCTTATTTATACAATTAACAACATTCGTTATATTAACTAATTAAATAGTACTGAAATAAATTCTGTAATCCAACGGTTCATGGAGGAGTATTCTGCTAAGAATGTTTCCTTAGATTAAAATACACTGTTTTGTCTGTACGTTTACCCTTCACAGAACAAGGATGACACTCGACCGAGCGTCAATTTTAGGTCATCAGAATTTTGAAAGATAGGATTCTTTACACCATGACCACTGTTTCCAACGAATGTTGCAATTCCGGAGAACACTCAACTCAAACACACAAACAAAATTTGGGATTCAAAATGTCGACCCTTCGAGTATGGGGATTACGGTACCCCGGGCTTAACGACTCGGGTACACAAGTCAGCTCCAAAAATGGTTATTCAATTTTTACTATTGTATATTAAGTGTTCGAGAAATTTCATTTTTTAGGGTTCGAATTTGAGTTACTTACGTGAGTACTCATTCCATCTCCACTTATTAGCGCAAGCAAACCAGCGGGAAAGCACTGGAGGAAGAAACCAAGAGGACGACAGCACTCGCACAGGGGAAGCGCGGCGCGGCGCTAACATTTTGTTTGGAGCAATAAAGCGCGGCGGCCGCGGCCGGCTCGACCGCGCGCGTCGGTCTGCCAAAGGTCAACACAACCACCACCGCGCAGAGGCGCCGCCGTTCGCGCCACTAGCGCCGCGCCGCGGGCAAACCCTGAACCTTCCGAGGCGCTCGTCTCGGCGGACGGACGAATGAGGGAGGGAGGAGAGGGGAGGCGGCTCTAAAAATTTCGCGCTACTTACGAATTTGAAGGTTGTTTCACTTTTCAGCTGAATAGCGCAACGGATTGACCGATAGGAAGTGAATACATATTCAGGAAACTATGCTCTGAATCACTGTGGTTTTTAGGATCAATGGAAATGACA
The DNA here is from genome assembly GCA_011170035.1 of Teleogryllus occipitalis. NCBI lineage: Eukaryota > Metazoa > Arthropoda > Insecta > Orthoptera > Gryllidae > Teleogryllus > Teleogryllus occipitalis. Next base: position 92,949 of record BLKR01001336.1, read on the forward strand.
CATCATAAGTGAATGATGAATTATTCTTAGTCGTCACGTGATTCCGAAGTATTCGTAAAATTAATGGAATATCTACAAGGGTACCATTTCTGCGTTCACTATTATTGGATTGGCGAAAGCTTTGAACGAGGTTCAAACCAACGATACGGATGGTTCAAAAATACGAGGAGAAATATTACTAGAAATGGTATAAAACGAAAATGTTCCAACTGTCATGTGACATAAAAAGAGGAGAGGGAAACGAGGGCTCCTCATAATTTGAATCTGAATTTCCGCGAAAGCATGCACGTTAGCGCAGAGCGTGCGGGTGGGGGTGGGAAAGGGAGTGGGGGCGGGCGGGGGCGGGGGCGATGGGTGTTCAGTTCGGTGCTGCTCATCTCGTTCCTGCCGCTGGGAATTATGCAAAGGGGCCGTCAATCAATAGCAAAACGAAGCAATTGCTTTAAGGCGTGAAATTACGGAGATATTCCCAGACGTCCGGCGCGCGTTGCCCGGGCAACGCAGGCGCTTGCGCCGGGAGGGGGAGCGGGAGGCGTTACGTTACGGCGCGCTCACGTCACACCCGCCCCCGCCCCCGCTTCCTCGTTCCCCACTCCCTGCCACCCACCTCCAATCGACTTCCGGGTACGCGGATCCCGAAACCCTGAAAACGCCGATTGGTGCTTTCAGACCGAAGCCAGAAGCAGTTGATCGCAGGTGTTTGAATATTTCTGGGGCAAAACGAACAGTAGTTTGCGTAATTCTCACAACAGCAGCTTCAACTGTGTCACGTACAGTTAAAGGTATAAGCGGAATACGAAATGTACAAGTCAGCTGAATTCCGTGTATCCTCATCATAAGTCTCAGTGACAAAGTAGGCATATCAACCTTTTCTTTATTCTACTGTACCTGAAGCTTCCTGGACATGTCCACTGAGCATACTATTATGAATACAAAATGGAGGAATTCATTTGACTTACTTACGGCCTACTGTTGAACAATTAAAAAAGAAAAATACAACAGCTGCTTCTTCATTAGTTAAGTGTAAAAGGAAGATTAACACTACAAGGAATGTGCCTGAATGCGCCTTTAAAAAAGAAACATGAATAAGAAAATGAAACAAAATGAAAAACAGAAGATAAATTGAATAATTATAAAACTACAGGTAATCATGATAACATATTACAACCGTTATGTCATTCATAATGGAATCACATTGAAGAACAAAATTGAGATACGAAAAAAAATCTATACACTGGCACGAACAAGGAGACAGCGGAGCTATAAAGTAAACTAAGGGAGGGAACAGGAATGAGCACTGGGCTATGGTAATTTTGAGAAGGTCTCCGCGGAAAGCAGCACTAATAAGAACAGCAGGTCCGGCCAGCGCCGGCCCCCGATGTACCGGCCACCGAAGGCGTCAGTCTGATAAATATTCCACATATAGACAGCGCCGTGCCTCGGAAATCATCGCTCGTATTTTCCTTTTTCTAAAGAATCTCCAGCCACCTCATTCCAAAGGTTATTTAAGGTCAATAACACCGCCCAAGAAGATAGCCAGGGTCCTCTACCTGCCCATTGACGACGTTGAAATAAAAATGAGCATCTAACTGAACACGTTCGGACATAACCTTAAATTCTAAGATAATTAATTTAAAAATAAATATGCTTACATCTTAAACATGAAGAATACTTAATATATACGTAATGATTAAAGAAAAAATGGGAGATACTTTACGATGATCTAAAGTTCTCGAACTACGTGCTATAGACAACGCTGAGGATAACGAGGGACGTGTAATCAGAAAAAAAGACACGCAAACAAACAAATAAATTGTAATATTAAACAAGATACAAGGCCACAAATTATATTTCTCAACTACGTCCCCGCTCGTTGGACGAGGTGAGCGGAGCGGGCGGCGGAGGCGGCGGGGCATAAACCAACATTTACGTCACCCGAACGGTCGCATCTCGAAGAATTTTAAACAATAACAATAAAGGTATTTCACTCCACGCGTGAATCAGCGAAACATTTTGCCTCTTTGATTCTCAAACGGAGTCCCCAAGCGTCTCCTCTCCGCGTAATGTCTTTTTATTCCGCTCGCGAGCACAAACACACACACACACAGACACACACACACACACACACACACACACACACAATGACCCCCATCTCGATCGGGTTTTTGTCCAGTTTCCCTGATCCATTGAGCAAATTCTGAGATCACTCCTTGATTTGTTTCTGGACGTAAAAGTTGCTTCACTATGTGCACGGTTTGTTGAGCTTTCCTTTTGCTTGTAGTGGTAGTAGAGCTTAGGGTGAGTTTCCATTTTGTTAGCAATACAGAAAAATCAAATCTGTTGGTTCGTTTACCGTTACAAATAAGTTTTCTATTATTCGGCAACGAAAATATCTAGTTTTTTAAATGTTAATCTTTGCTTTTTAAATTATTATTATTATTATTATTATTATTATTATTATTATTATTATTATTATTATTATTATTATTAATCTTTCAACTATTAATAGTTAAATTGTTGGGAAGGGATTCTGAAACTCAAGAAAGCGTGCACAGATGATTTTCTCGTCCATTCGTCACATACAGTTTTTGACTGTTTTTAACTAAATAAATAAACTCACTTCACACACACACGCACACACACACACACACACGGGCCGAGCGATCGCGTGTTTATTCCAGAAGCGCGTCTTTTTGACCGTCGCTTCTGCTGCGCGCCTCTAAACGGGAGTAATATATGGTTATTACCGCGCAATTAATTTTTGACTTCAAAAGTGACCTTGCGCTCCGAAGTATTTCGGGCGAGGAGCCCCTCGCGAGGCCCACAATGGCGGGCACAGCGCGGCCTCGCGGCGCGGCCGGCACCCCTGGGCTCGAACCCAGCTCCTCCATGGCGGCCGGGGAGTGCGTTCGGATCAACAACAAACTATCTATAGGGAGCAACGTTCGGGTATTTGCGGCGCGCGCCTGCAAGTGTCGGCCGCCCCCCGTGACCTGCGCGTTACGGCTCGAGTCGACGCCGACGATTTATTGCCCAACAGGAGTGAGCACTTTCCGAAGCCAAACTAAACGTAATACGTCTGAGATACTGTACACATCTGGCACCAACTGCCGTTCCGGGGACCAGGTGAGTCGACAATGGAACAAACGATATTTTCTTGGGATGAAATTGTCTCAACGGCCAATAGTTAATGTCATGTGAATTACTTTATTGTCAGCACTAGAAGACTTGGAATTTTGTTCCTCACAATATTGTTCCGAGCCACTTTATAAACAACCAATGAATTAGTTTTATTGTTATCCGTAAATAAAAATAAACTGTGACCTTTAAACAAACCGTGAATTTCGATTTTAATTTGACAAATTATTCTTTGAAATAGAAAAAGGCCAAACAATAAGATCAGATGTGAAAGTTTTCCTTGCATTCACTACATAGAAATTATTGAAGTTATATTTATCGAGAATAACATCGATGGCCAAGAGAAATTTCAGATCGCATCCTGCGACTTCACCCTTAATTTAATGGGACCGGATAAAAACAAATAGCCATAAGTCTGAGGAGTTGCATATCTTTGCCAGCTGGGCAGATCCGCGTTCCCCTCGCCTGTTGCCCTGGCAACGACGCAAGAATTGAGCCCAGTGCTCGCAAGCATAATTCGGCGCATAAGGTCAAGGCCCCCAAACCACCGCCAGAGAGGTTTCTGTGCAAAGGGAGGCTTTACCAGAAAGTTACTTTAAGAAGAAGTGAAAAAAATATGAGATACTCGATGGATCACGACATAGAATGATCTTTGAAGACCGAAGGGTTAAAATCTCTTCGAAACTTTACGAATGATCATTGATTTGAAATGAAAATAAGGACAAAGAAAAAACACGATATCAATTTGTTGTTCAATTCAGTACATGCTCGGAAGGATTGAATGTGTCGTAGATCTCAGAAACTGACATCTCCATACAATAACTGCTATTTAAGAAATTCTAATCCGATGATTCGAGTATTTAAGTCACACATTATAGTGGAATTAAATTACTTAAATGAATTTAAAAAATGTATGAAAATGAAAGGAATTAAAAAATAAATGAATTAAATAACTTAAACGAATTAAAAAATTACGCTTTGACTCACGAAGCGCTCTAAGTTTTCAAAGAGAGACCGCTGTAAGGTATCAGCGACATATCGTGCAACTGACCCAGTCAGCACACCAAGCCTGGAGCATGACGCGAACAGAGACGCACGGCGGGCCGGAGCCGCAGCCGGGGGACGAGCGGTGGGCAGCGAAAGGGGGCACGGGCTGCGGCGGGGGACAATAACGCACGCGGCGCGGCGCGGCGCGGCGGCGGAAGCGAACGGTCGCGCGGCCGTCCGAGCGTGGACCCGCCCCCGCCCCGGCCCCGGCCGGCGACAAGTTAAATATATTCCCCTCATGAGTCACGGCGGGTATCAGCAATAATCGAAAGGCCGGCTCCGGGAGGTGGAATTATACGGGCGGGCGAGGGGCGCAACGCGCGAGGGGGCGCGGTGCGGCGGGGACGGGAAGCGGGGAGAAAGGGTGGACGCGCGCGGAGGCGTACCCGCTGTCGGTCACGACTCACGGCGCCTGACGCGACGCCCGCCCGCGACTGCGGGGACGACGACGCTCACGCATACGCAAGGCCGTGGGGCGAGTTTCTGCGACAAATATTCCTCGCGCTGGGTATTTATTTGATTGGTTGCGAATGTGACAGTGAATGATAGAGTGATTGAGTGATTGATTGGTTGATTGAGTGATTGATTGAGTGAGTGAATGAGAGAGTGAGTGAATGAGAGAGTGAGTTGAGAATGTGAGTGAGTGAATGAGAGAGTAGAGTGATTGAGTGATGAATGAGAGATTGAGTGAATGAGAGAGAATGAGTGAATGAGAGAGAATGAGTGAATGAGAGAGAATGAGTGAGTGAGTGAATGAGAATGAGAATGAGTGAATGAGAGAGTGAGTGAATGAGAGAGAATGAGTGAATGAGAGAGAATGAGTGAATGAGAGAGAATGAGTGAATGAGAGAGAATGAGTGAATGAGAGAGAATGAGTGAATGAGAGAGAATGAGTGAATGAGAGAGAATGAGTGAATGAGAGAGAATGAGTGAATGAGAGAGAATGAGTGAATGAGAGAGGATGAGTGAATGAGAGAGAATGAGTGAGAATGAGCGAATGAGAGATAATGAGCGAATGAGAGAGAATGAGCGAATGAGAGAGAATGAGTGAATGAGAGAGAATGAGCGAATGAGAGAGAATGAGTGAATGAGAGAGAATGAGCGAATGAGAGAGAATGAGTGAATGAGAGAGAATGAGTGAATGAGAGAGAATGAGTGAATGAGTGAATGAGAGAGAATGAGTGAATGAGTGAATGAGAGAGTGAGTGAGAGAGTGAGTGAGAAAGTGAGTGAGAGTGAGAGAGTGAGTGAAAGAGGGAGGGAGGGAGGGAGAGAGGGAGGGAGGGAGGGAGAGAGGGCATCGAAAGAACAGAAAATAACACTAGGTCACGTGAACTTGAATTTTCTATGGTGTCATGTCGTATCTGACTATTTGAAAAGAACTTTTTCGAAATTTTCGTGAATAATCATGATGAAAATGGAATAACATTTTCGCCGGTTCTTGCACAAGTATCTTTTTAAGAAACAGTAAAACGCCAGTAGAAGGACAATCAACATACGCCAGAAATCTTATTAGAATCGTGTGCGTTAATGTATGATGTAAATTAGTCAAATAAGCAGTTCGAGAGAAGCAAATATGTGGTTCTCGACGTACATCTATTTCAAGTAACCTGACATAAATTTATTTTTTTCCCTTCTTTTTGCATAAGAGCAAGTGCTTTGATATTTTAGGAATGTTCTGTTAATTACTTTACTACAATTGAATTATTCCAATAAGCATTGATCTTTTTATGAGTTCAAATTACTTTTGTAAATTCTAAGTAGTCTTTAATGAGTATAGAACACATTCTAGTATTTTCTCCCAAGTCTTCCATAAAATGCATGTAATATCTCGCCAATAGATTGCACTGTTATTTCCATAAGTACTCTTGAACAGTTCCGTACAATCATATAACGATTTTCGTATTTGCCTAAAAGAAATGATCCGTCCGCATTGGAGTGTTATTGATGAGGCTGAAGAGCCGGCGACTACCGCAAACAACCTGGTAAAAGTCAATACTTGGCCGTAATTGTTGTTCGTGCGTCGAGGGACCAGACGCAAGTCCGCGCCCGACGCCATCTACCTTCGAGTGCTAGAATTAAGCAGCAGCTGCAGCGCGGGGCGGAGCGGGGTCTTACGATTGCACGCAGACACGCTGCTCAGCGCAGAAGGCAATGAGAAAAGAACGCCGCCGCTCAAGACCATTGAGCATCATGTTAAGATTTCGTTTCGTGCCATCTATTTCTGTAGAAACTTACCACGCCGCGGAACAGTACAAACGGGATTACGTGCTGCCGACAGTTCAATAAAAATTGCACTCTATGATGAAATCCCAGTTTATAATTCCCGTATTTATATTTACGTGTCCGGACTAGTCATTTCGTAGTATATTTTAGTATGTATTTTTCTAGCAGCAATAAACAAAAACTCTGCCGGAAATATAAACAAGTCAACCGGAACACGGTAATAAACATGGTAATTACGCGAGTGGTGGAAAAGAATTGCAATAAGATAGATAACGTTTTGTAAAAGTGGAGCGCACGTTACATGGGAACAATGCGTGTCAATGTAAGTACTCTATTGCATAGCCTTGGATGGCGAAAGCCAGATTTTGCAACGCGCCTGTTGAAATTCAACAATAAAATACAACAGACTCGACAGAATGCACCTACAAGGGCGCCCAGCGAGCGAACCGCGTTCTTTCCTTACGCAGCGCAGTCGCAAGAAAAAAAAAAATAAATGACGCAACCGCTCACTCCAAAGGAAAAAATAACTTATCACACGTACCCACATTCGATCGTAACTGTAAGAGGAAGTTTCAAGCAAATTCGAGCACAACCATCATTTTACATGCATGGAGGTGTGGATGTAGTCAAATGCACTCGTGAACTGACGTGAGAAAGCTTGCTCTGCCTCGGTCGGTTCACGAACTTGGGCCACCAGGGTCAAACATTGGGAGCTGAGGCAGGTGAGATGATCGGTCGCTCCCTTTCCCGCTCTCTTCTGTTCTCGCTGGCTCTCTGCTCTCTGCTCTCTCTCTCTCTCTCTCTCTCTCTCTCTCTCTCTCTCTCTCTCTCTCTCTCTCTCTCTCTCTCTCTCTCTCTCTCTCACTTTCCAGCGCGCGAAGCGTCGCGTCGCCCGCAAAAAAACAAACAAAAAAAATATAGTGCGCGCGCCTATTTGGCAACGTTACAAGTTCCCTCTCCTAAAGTTATGTTGTATGTAAATTAGGTTAGTCGCTGTTAGTACACAAGATATCAATGTTCTTTTCTTCTACAAGTGGGTGATGGCCAATTTATGAGGGCTCGTATAACCGGTTATTATAAAATAATTGCGATGGGCATGCAGTCGCCGATACCCGGCGTGCGACCTCCCCGTCCCACACCCCTGCCCTCCACGCCACGCACCGACACGCAGGATCACGCGTGCGCTATTTATGTTATTAGCGCGCAGTTAAAATAAAATATGCTAAAGGTATTCCGTCGTCCGCCATTATCACCAGTCATAAATTATCGAACATCAAAGAAGTGATATGTACATCATAAGGCCATTCATTACTATTCAGCACTTTTATCTACAAAGGCGCTATTTCCTTCGCAGGAAGACTGTTTAGAGGCAGAGGGTACGGTTCGTTGCCAGAAGTGCAGATACGTTTCCTAGAAATACAGCCAATCAGAGTTATAGTGAAATGTATCAAAGGGATCAGCTTCGTTTGAAATTTGTAAGATTCCATGAAAAAAGTGGAATTTATGATCCATGTTAAATTGCGACTACATCTCGAAGCGCTCACCCAAATCTCAGATCTTTAAATCGTTTATTTTTCCACACTTCTTTTATCTGGCCTCTCAACGGTTCCGTTGATATTTGAATCATACGAATTCTAATAAAAGTTTTATTTGCTCTTTCGCAAATGACGTTCATCGAAAAGAAAATTAAAAGATTTCGAAACGTAAAACGGATTTAAATCAGTCTTTCTACTTCCTCGACGATTTTACGTCGTCGCCTCCACATTTTAGAAAATAAATTTCAAGTAATTGAAGAATAGTTCCACTTTTCACGCAACAGCAGTGTCACTTGGCATTATTTTACCGTTATAAACTATTTAGTAGTGACATGAATTTGTTTACATTCCATTTCTCGCCTTCCTCTTAATTCACACGGAACCTACTACACGACAACACCTATGGAGCACCGACTGTCATGTTCCCGAGGAACGTCATTGAAATTACTCACGCACGACTCGACACTTCATTTGTTCTCTTAACGGTCGCGCAAAAGCCCTGTAAAACCTGTGACGGAGTGCGCTGCTTCCACGTGTGGAGCGAGCCCGCGAGGACAAGACGCGGAGGAGCGGGAAGAACAAAAAAAGCCGGCGCTCACTAAGCGCTACCGTCGTTGCGTATCATCGGTTTGGGCCGCGGACATCGCCGCGAAGACAGCGTGATGCGATCGGGAGCAGCCGGGCGGTAGGCCCGAGCTGCGCTCCGGCGGCGATGGATTTGCGGCCGAGAGGCAAAGACGGGAGCCAACGCACAACGTCACAGCGAAGGGCGGGAATCGGACAAATAAGCACGAAAACATAAAGAGGAAATTATTGATATAAATTAAGAAAACACATTTGACACGTCCAACGTAAAATCTCTCTCTCTCTCTCTCTCTCTCTCTCTATATATATATATATATATATATATATATATATATATATATATATATATATGGGGAAGTATTGGGAAATTAAATAAGATTTGGGGGGGGGGTGAAATTATCAACGCGATTGGAGATGAAGAAAAAGTAAGATAGGTTACAGTGCACAAAAGGCTCCCACAAAAACAACTGAAAGCTTAACAGACTACGTCACTAATGAAACGAAATTAAGGACGTGTTAAAGAAGCAAACTGTTCCATTCCAAGAAGAAAATGTGGTGGTCTAAGGTCAGGCGTATCGCAGGGGCAAACGCACGCTGTCCCTCTGAGAGGTCGTTGCGAGCCGGAGAAGCCGCAGTGGCGGAGGTCGCGGCGGCGCGGGCGGAGGCGGGGGCGGCGGAGGCCTACCGCAGCCTCCGGCCCCTCCCCCGCCACACACGTTAGACGGATATTTCTGTCGTCCGCGGCAATCCGGAGAGAAGCGCGGCTACACAGTTGCGAGGTGCGAGACGGCGTCGGGCCGCGAGGGACTTCTCGGAGGCGATGCCGCCCAAGGAGCGGAACCTATGGAGGAAGCGAGACGGAGAGACGGAGGGAGAAAGAGAGAAAAGAAAGACACGAAGCGAGTGCCAATCGCTAGCAACTGTGACCGCCGCCGCCGCCGCCGCCGCTACCGCGAAAACAACATCGACGACCGCGTTGCCTCCTACTGCATCGACTGTAAATTATTCCTGCTACTCTCGCAGCGGTGGCGGCAACGGCGGCGACGGCGACGACGACGACGACGACGACGACGACGACGACGACGACGACGGCCGTCGGCGCGCGCGTCGCGTCGCGCGGGCGCCGCCCCGCCGATCGACGACGCCTGTGCCGCCTGCGCGCATACCTGTTCGAACAATAGGCGTCGCGGCGGCCCCGTGTGTTGCAGGCCGATGTCCGAAGTTGCTCCCTACCTCTCATTCACGCTGCGCCGCCACACAATGAAGAAGAGGTCGCGACGCAAGTTGAGCGGAACTTGTCGGCGCCGGCTGGTCGCGAACCCGAGCCACCCCCGTAGCCGCCCCTTGGCTCCCCGGGGCTGTTCATTCATGACTTGGGAGGGCTGGCGGTGGGGGAGATGATGACAGAGATATCACGGACGCTGTCTGAGCGAAGCGATTTTGGAATAGATGAAAAGATAACCTCACGAGATAAATTTATTTACAGAAAGTTACTTTCTTTCATTCGTTTCAAATTAAAAAATTCCACAATGTATTGATAATTTCTAATCATTAAATGAACCTAAACCTCTGGCACTAGAACTTTAAAGCAAATAGATATCCGAAGATATTTTAAGCACTTTTACTCAATGACTTTTTACTTTTTTAAGACTCTATTTTTGACATTAAATTATACACATATAAATTCTAATATCCCAGATACGAAGAAATGTAATTCCAGAGTGGAAAGCTAATATTCACAGAGAAGACACAATGGCCTACTAATGCATTCTGATCAAAGAGAAGTATCACAAACTTCTCGCAACTCTGATATTATAAATATAATATTAACAATTCTCATCACCTGAAAACACATTAATTGGTTTCGTACCGAAGTCAGATGCATATTCCCAGAAATCAAAATTCCAATAAACTCACCTCAGACGTTATTGAAAATTGTTTAGTCACTAGTGTGATCTGAACCGGCAATTTCTTCGAATGTTCTTTTTCCTCACACTGGCAACAAACATTCCCGCGCGGACCTCTTCAACGGAATAAGAAATTAAATCCGCTCCGACATACCCCAGAAACAAGGTCGCCAGTGAAATCACGCTTCCAAGAGCATTCGAATGGGCCGAGAGGAGCCATCGCATCGGTAAGTTATGTGTCCGCGCAAACATCGCCAGTTGCAAGTGCGTGTGCGATGTGCCGGTCGTTATGCCAACATTCGTCACTAGACCGGCGCGTCTCACGGGAGGGCCCACGGCGGCGGCGGCGGCGGCGGCGGCGGCAGAAATCTTCAGGAGGGGCCGATGCCAAGTCAATAATAGTTCGAAAACGCGGCGGCGACAGCCGGTTTCGACATGCGAAGTGGCTCGCCGCGGTATCTTTTCGGCGCCCGCCGCGATCTCGGCAGGCGCGTCCAAATCGCGCACGTCCGCGCGGAGGAGGAAAAGCTGCAGCGAAATTCGGATTTACGAGAAGCTCAATTTACGACCCGCGTGTTTTACTGTTTTTCAAAATTTTAATGTATTAATGTTTAAGCTGAAATAGCAACACTCGTTTACTTGACTTTTCACATCATATATTTCTTGAAGAATATATTATTTGCTGAACATCCTCCGAAATTAAAAAAACCTCTAATCGAAAAAATTTACTAATAATGTGTGATGTTCAACTTTATGATTGGAATGTTTGATATCATTCTTAATTATAGATTTTTTCTGATAGGATTTTTTGATGTACTCCCACAAACTATATTAAATTTTACGTATTTTAGATGTTCTTGATTAAGACGCTTTTGCAGATCACTGCCCTATCCCATACTGAGTTCTTTGTGCACCGGCAACACCCGTTCTCAAGATCTCAAATTCGCCTCCAGAGGCCAAAGAAACCACGACACGCTTTTACTGCATCTCGATGCAATAATGCATCGTATTAAAAACGTATTCCGCCCCGCGGCCGCACTAACAAGCCCGGGGGCACCGTTGGGGCAATAAACGACTCGAATTTAAATCCCACCGCCCACAAAAAGGTAAGCAACCGACATCCGATTTTTTCGCATTCGCGTCAATTTATATCGCCTCGGTACCACCTCCTTCGTGTTTATTTCCGTCGCACGGTATATTACTTCGCCTGTGTGCTGCACACACCATTAATCAACAAATTTTCAACATAGGTAATGAGTCCAAGCTGGTTTTATTTCAAAACGGCGGGGCGGCGTGGCGGCGGTGGCGGTGGCGGTGGCGGCGGCGGCAGGCAGGGCAGTGCGCGCTGGCGGGCGATCTAATGATAGCTGTGGCGGCGGCGGTGGTGAGACTTGGCGCTGCACCTGAGTGTGCTGGGAGGTGAGGCGGCGGGGGGAGGGGCAAGAGGGATTCTCGCGAGGGACGGAGCTTCGCAGGGCTGTTAACAGGGCAGAGACCCCGCCGGGAGTCGATCTCGGGTCAACGTGACGGTCTGATACTCAGGCCGTTCGGAATCGAGATCTGGGAATAGCGAGGAAAATTCTCACGTCTCTGGCATGTACTGTGTGGGGACAAAAGTACCTCCATTAAATCAGTGATCAAACTTTAATGTTGGGTCTCCTGTTGATGGAGTAACGGCTGATGGCAGTTACGAGCATGCAAAGGATCTTTTGAGATAAACTAAATCGTTAAAACTTGAATTAACTTAATAACTTTCTCGAGTGTGAAAGAAGAATTATGCAGTTCAGTCACCCTGACAGAAATTCTGGTATGTAGTGTACGGTAGTTAATCGTTTAGAAACTACATATGCATTCTTAATATGCAATAATTTTGATTTATCATGATACATACTTCTCTTTGATCCCGTACTCCTAGAAAACTCATTAAAGGTATAAATAGATAAATTTAAAACGGAAACTATAAACTCTACTTCGATATTTTTGGTCGTTCTTGAGCCATCGATGTACAAACAGAAGAATAAAAGAGGAAGAAAAAAATGACGGCAAAGCGAAGTCGACAGAAGTCTCACAGCACAGTGCACCTCATTAGAAGGGTAGAGCTGCAGGCTCAGTGCAGACGTTGGCAGGTGGCTAAGGGCATAAGCGAGCGCATCCCCATCCCCACACGCCCACTCGCTTGGCTCGCCCGCTCGTGCAGGGAAGGGATGGGATGGGCAGACGGCGCTTCCGATATATGCAAATCGCACCAACGGCAACGTTTAAACGAGAACTTCACCTCAAGCTCTCGTTTTTATGTGTTTTCACCATCGATTTTCATTCTTTGAGGGCAGAACGTGTGCGGAGCCCCGCTCCTCCAGGGCGCGGGGAGGAGGGGAGAAGGGGCGAAGGAGAGGGGGATGGGAGGGCCAATGTCGGGAACGGAAGGTTCGGCCCCGGCGAGATAAGCAGGATAACACTATCGATTCCACGTGCTCCAGCGAGGCATCGCAACGACTCTCGAATGCTGGACGAAATATTTCCAATTCTCCTAAAGAGATCGTTACTTCTCCCCGGTAGCTTTCTCAGCTACCGCGCCGGCCCGCTCGAATTCGTGGCACATTATTTTAAACTTTGAATATAAGGAGAAACGTCAGAATTTTATAGAGGAAAAGCTGCACTATATTACAACGCCATCTTCCCCGCCCCCTTCAGACGTGTACCCGAATGGAAAGTTTGGAGCCGCAATGAATGCGGATATATAAAAGCATAAAATACCTCACGCTAATTTTTCAAACGTTTTTTTATGATAATCACCAAGAATTCTCCTTCTTGATTTATAACGCCTGACAATAATTACACGGAATATATACGAATGCAGATGATAGTTAAAAACTTTTACATTCGTGTTTTCTGATGAAAAATGCAGCCGCCTGGCAGACATAAGAAGCGGCAGCACGGAAAGTCTGACCTGCGAACGCCAGAATAGTAGGCCTATATATCGCATGGCCGTTCACTGCTCGTGCGTGTTTTTCGGAACGTCCACGGGTATTGTAGCCCAACGCCCAATCGTTATTCTTGTTGATAAGAATTTATAAGAATTTTACAGGCGCCAAATAAACAGGTAGTAGGTAGATATATTTTATAACCGACCAAAGCGAAGCATAAACCGTCGAGACTCGTATATCCGCCCAGTATGTACGGTGTGCTACAAGACCCAAGTGCTATACCGACGTCTTCCAAGGTAGTAAGACAAAACCAAATCGCATGAAATGCTTCAGTAAATTACGATGGTAATCGGAATGAAATCTCAACATCGTGGCGGGCAGCACAAATTTCTGCCCGCTGCCGTTAGGGACGCGACGGGCAGCATAAAACAACGCTGGGACTCGCCCGCAGGGAGTAGTGGAGGGGGAAGGAGGGAGCAGGGTGAGAGGAAAAGAGGTGGCCATGGTAGTGGGCAGTTGGTGGGGAAGATGGTGGGCAGGAAGGTGAAAAGGGCAATGGTCAAGATGGTTTTGGGTAGGATAAAATGGTGACAGTGGTGCATATAATGGTGGGTAGAATGGTGGGTAGAATGGTGGGTAGAGCGGTGGGTAGAGCGGTGGGTAGAGCGGTGGGTAGAGCGGTGGGTAGAGCGGTGGGTAGAGCGGTGGGTAGAGCGGTGGGTAGAGCGGTGGGTAGAGCGGTGGGTAGAGTGGTTGGTAAAGTGGTGGATAGTGTTGCGTAAAGTGATGTCAGAGAAGTGATCGGAGTTGTGGGTAGGGTAACGGGCAATTTGATGGATGGAGTGGAGCCGAAGGACAGGGACGGCTGAGATGAGCGGAGAGGAGCAAAGGAGACTGGTGGCGTAGGGGAGGGTAGAGATGGGGGCGTGGCAGGAGGGACGGCGCCTTGGGAGGTTCGCGTGATTTGGCACACGCCGCGAGGGCGTGGCGAGGGGGCGGGGCGGGGCGCGATTAGAGAAACAAAAGAAACGTGCGAGGCGACGCACGCGAAGAGGTTGCGCTACCTGATGCCCGTCGTTCGAAATCCGGCTGGAAAGTAAGGATGACTGGATTTCGTACGTCCTCCACTGTGTTTTCTGGTCTACAATATGAACTGTAATTGATACCATAACAATAGAAAAGTGATAACAACAGTTATCAGTGGGAGCATCCTCCCAATGATTCGAGAGGCAAGTTTGTGATAGAATACTCTGCAAGCAGACAGCGACATTGGTCTCCAAATAAATTACCTGCAAAAATCAGGCACTGACGTTCCGTCATCTTAATGAGCTTCAGCGTTCATCAATCTCATGTATATACAATATTGTCTCTTTTAGGACCCTGCATTTGTATGTACAATTTCGACATAAGCTTCGTGTAGTTTACGATATAATATCTAATCTGCATAGCGTACTATTGCGAAGAACAATCTGTAATAATGTGACTTTATGTACATTATGAACGGTATTTCGACATTAAAGCAGCATTATTTCTGTCTACGCATCGAAAGTCTCTTTGCATTATAGGCGAATTCAAGGTTCAGCGAGTAAAATTCGCCTTGCAAGCAACACTACACATCAGCATTGTATCTGATAATAGATACGATATTTTTAAACTTTCAAGGCTTGACAAACAGCATTTTCTTTCGGAAGCGTGCTTCAAGTAAGGGTGCAAACATGCAACAAAGCAAATGTGCTGCCATCACAATTCTATAATTGCACAACTCCACAATCACCAAAACGGTTGTGCTTTTAGTAGTACTGACACGAACACTAACTTGGAAATACAGAAAGATATGCACAAGGGGCCAGAACTTTCAAACGGACAGCGACTTACTGATGTCATGGCCTGTTTAGGTATATCAGCACAAGACGTGCAGCCTGGAAACATAAAAAAGGGTTGAAAAGTCCGTAAAACCACGCAGTTTATAACAATTTGGCGTTCGCGCTAGATGAGCGCGTCGTGCAGACAGGTTTCGTCCGCGCGGGGAAGCATATGTGCCGCTATCGCCCCACGGGCAATCGCGCCCATGTGGAGTGACACTCTCAATATGTATCGGCTGTCACTCGGCGGGGCCGCGCCGGCGCCGAACCTGTGTAACTCTTTCGTCAGCGCTGCCTACCGCTCCCCTCCCAGCCGTGCCCACCGCGCCGATAAGGTAGCCAGCTGTCGAACCGACCGGCGCGGAATGCCAGTCGGCCGCTGCTAAGCTTTACAAGCACTTCGCGCGCCTTATGTAACGCACGGCCGGGCGAGGGCTTTCGCCCGCTCGCCCGCCCGCCCACTCCCCGGGCTGCTGGCTAAGACGTTATTGTTTCTATACGAAAGGAAAACGATGACGCTTGCGGTGATTGTAAAAGTGGGGCGGTCGGCTGGTCGCGCGGAGGGCGGCGGCTGGCATCGACGAATTTTTACGGCGCGGGCGGCGTGGGGGGCGAGGGGGCGGAGGGACACGCGTGACTGATCCCACGCGTGCGGCCGATCGGGCGACACGCTCCGTTTCTATGGAAACAAACCGTTTTCCAGGTACAAATCAAAAAATTCACATTGCCGCGTTTTATTGGGCTGGCGAGGTTATGACTTTGGTTTTATGTCGCTCTCACGGAGGGATTTTTTCTTGAATTACGAATAATTTCCGTCCTCGCCTAGAAGTTTCTCGCTTCGGAGAAGGGGGCAGGGAGGTGGAGTGGGGTTATGGATAATTTGAGAACGTGTCCCGCCTATGACACGACAAAAATTAGCCGACTGTTCTGAAGTAATTAGGGAGAACACGCAGAATGATGCCACGACAGATGGAGGCGCGGTTTTTTGTTTTTGTTCTTTCGTTTCCTGTGAGAAATGCTACATCCTCTTTCCCAGCCAGACGATGTCCTCACGACAAATCAGCCATCTCTCCCTGTGGACAAGTTGTTCGGACACGAACCTCAAGTACTCTAAATCTTTAAGCAAACCTCGCGTACTGCTTAAACCAATAGCAACGACAAGGGAGCAAAGACGTCACCACAGAATGCGACAATATCAATGGAAAGTGAAATACCAGTGAATGTGAATAAAACAACTTCAACAATGTAGTATCGACCAAGCGCATCGCCTCTTCGAGAACGAACATACCACTACACTTACAACACAATTAACGACACGAGAATCTCCAACCACGCAGGTTGAAAACCCGTCAATTTCGCGGTATGTGTCTTCTCTTTTTTGTCGCTTAGCGATCTTCACCCTCGCGAACGATTCCCATCTCCGGGACCCGTTCAGTGGCAGCGGCGGCTGCTGCTGCTGCGGCGGCGATGGCGGCGTGCAGGTGGAGGCGGGGTGTTTATAAACACCGCTAAGAGGCCGTAAAACAGAAGCGCAGCGGCGTCCGCCACCGCCGCCGCCGCCCCAGAGCACGTTCGCGGCTACCGCCCCCGCCCCTCCCCCCCGGCTACCACCAACGCGGATGTAGGCGGTCGCGCCCGTATTGTTTTCGAGTCAAAAGCACTTACCTGCGTTAAGTCAGACGAAGAACGCGAGCGAGCGAGTGCGCCCTCGCAGTGGCTTGCACGGCGCGGCGCGGCGCGGCGAGGTGCGGCGCGGCGTGTGTGTGTGTGTGTGTGTGTGTTGTGAGTGAGTGTGTGTGTGTGCGGTGCCGAGGGGCGTGTAGCGTGCGGCGTGCGTGTGCTAGCTGACGGAGAGGGAAAGTGTGTTAGGGGCACACCGGCCAGGGGTGGGCAGCAGCGACGGGGGAGGGGGCAAGCGAACGGACGGACGGCGCGGACAACGAGGGGGTGACGGTCCCTGAACGCCGTGGGACGGATCGACCAATACGTGTTTATCGGGTGCGCGTTGCAGAGAGGACAGTTCGCGCCGATACAAAGGGTGATTGTTAAAACGGGAATTCTTCGCCCTTCCCTCTCGGGGATGATGCGTCGCCTCGTTTCTTTTCAATGATTTGCATTTTTATGCTGTCTGAAAATGGTTACTAGGCCTCAGAAGAGCGAAGGACTGGCATAAGAATATAACAGGGCAGACACAACGATGTATCTGTATGAGAATTCTCTCAACATTGTACTCAATTCCAGATCGTAAAACACCACTCATAAGTCAATGAAACGATCCTACAATTAACTTTTTCTTTTTGTTTGTAAGCAAAAATTTAATAGCAATATATATTCAGTAAAGATATCTTATGTAAAGAAAATCAAAAGTGAGGACTCTTTTCCTTCTAATATGTGATGGGTTCATAATAAAATTAATTTTTTTCCGTTTAATTACCTGGTTAAAACTTTGCTAATATCAACGTTGACAGAGGAACAATTGCCCAGAAGATGATTTGCGGCTGTCGCATGATACTCGGGCAGCTGGAGATATGGAACGGACAGACTGCTTTCAGTATCTGGATTGATTTCTAGTGAAGAGGAACTAAAAAAATAGGTTTACATCAAGTGGTTGGTCGATAGCTATCAATAGCACATTTACGACGGCCTTCGGAAGTTTATGACCAATGGGAATTGTTGCAAGCCCATCTCCATCTAACGAGTTAGTATCGATAAGCATTACTTTGCCGATAGATTTCCGAAGTGAAAAAGTAGCTCCGAACCTGAAGATCTTCATGGCTCCTCAATGAGAAACTTTACAAAGAACCGTCCGCAAATGGACAAAGAACTGTTTCAGCAAGCTGTTCGAATAAACGGATAGTAGAAAACAAGGCAACAGTCGTTCGACTGGTAACACGAAGAAGACATATGAATATCCATATCTAGTTTGAGTGCTCGAATGTTAATTTCCTTTGAAAAACCATTAGCGGTCAAAGGGACAGGTGCGCGCGTCTATTCATACGAGTGGGAACTCACATTTTTCCCCTGCGAAATGCTATGGAGACGTTGACTGCTGCAAGAGAAACCAAAAAGCCGGTTCTCATCGACATATCCACAAAAGGGGGCGGGTTGGGGAGGGGGTTGACTCGAAAAAAAAGAAGAAAAAAAGAAAAAGAAAATGGAGCACCCGCCCAGAGGCCGCGGGGCAGGCCGAGGTCAGTGCGGCCCCCGGAGCGAGGCTGTCCACCCCTCGCATAGTGCGCGTTCGGGGCGCGACCGAGGGGGAGTCCCCGCGAGAGAGGGGTGCGGCGGGGCGGGGAAGCGGAGGGGAGGGTGGCAGGCGCGAATACAGCCCCGCAGAACACCAGCCGGTGCAGGCGCAACGCGTGACTGATTTTTAGCGGCGAACCAATGGCCGCGCTACTTTCGACACATTTGCCGCTAAACAGATCAGTTGTCGGTCCGCGGCCGGCGTCGAGGGCCGGGGGGCGGGAATGGAAAATTAACAAAACGTAAAAGCACTTGGCGTTATTTGTGATTTTTGTTCCCCCCGGTAAAATGGCGCGGATGTGGTGGCGGGGCACGTCTCCAACACGCGCTCGCCCCTCCGCCCCCAGACCCTTTCGGCGAGGGGGCGGGCGCGGCGGGCACCAAATTCACGGGAAGTCATGCGTGGGAATAATCGGCGCTCTTGTTCTTACGCAGACGCCCATAAACGGGGTCGTCGGTCGTCGCGTACAAAAGGTGGGTGCGTTCGGAAATCGACTGCAGCGGGCGCCCCAAGCCGCAGCTGCCGCAGGCCCGTGCAGCCCAGCCCTTCCTCCTGACCTGATTCCGCAGGCATCAATTGCGGCTGCGCTCGCATTAACGAAAGAAAAGAATTGATGTCTACTTCAGGATTGGGAGCTCATTCGCACGTATTGAGAGGTATCGTTTAAACCGCTTAAAACTCATCAAATTGCTGAAGAGCTTACATTAGAACCAACGGAATGCGAATCCCATTATTGTAATGACGCGGACGTATGTAGAAATTGTTTTTCTAGAAATGGTTTTGGGTGATGATCAATATGATTTGAAATTATTATACACTTCATTAAATACCGTTTGTAAAACCAAGAATCTAATTGAGATAAACGAAAGTGCTGAAAGCTGATATAAAAGTAAACTATTACTTTAAACATTAAATTTCGAAAAATATCCTTTTTACAGAAACATACCAAAACACATGCAATACTTCCAAGGAAAATCACGAACAGAACCTTCAAGCAAGCTACTTAACTCTGTCACGTCCATTTAATTTCCCGGGAACCACTGATCGAAACATTTGACAGGCGTCAATTTAGGAGGGTTTGGAATAAGCCGATTATAGGTTTTCCCCGAAAGCGGGTGGCGACCAAATCACAGCGGCAGTCGATGGCTTCGGGTCGACGCGACGGCGGCACGGCGGGTTGAACCTGCGGGAAAACCTGAAAAGGCCGAGACGCATTAAGCGCATCCAAGTTCCCACTTTGACACAGCAGAAATATTGCGGCTGACACATGACGAGACGAAAATTGGCGAGGTCGCGGCGGGCGGTTGGACGGGCTCCACGCAGCGTGAATCACTCGGTCGAGACTCGACCAACCTGCGCTGATGACCCGCGCGGGCGGAGTCGTTCAAAATAATTTTTTTTTTCCTAGGGCTTTTATCCAGCCGACAGCCGGTTGCCCTTTACGTCCCGAAGGGACGCATATTCGACCATACACTAGACAAACACTCTTGCAGGCTCCTCTGATCTGGGGTCAGCAGAACGCGAGGCCCTCCGCGACAACACACACACAAAGTCAAGGGACAAACAGCCATGCCCAAGGCGGGACTCGAACCCGCGACCTTTCGGACCGAAGCGCTGAGTCGGTACTCGCTCTTAGCCACCTCGGCCTTCCAGGTCGGCTCAAAATAAAATTACTAGGTTATAAATACGAGAATACAGTTTTCCACTGAACAGTTCGTCTCGTTCAGTTTGCTCTTGGTCGCTTATAATATTCTTCGTGCGTAAAATGCTGTCGTACTGACGGTTCCGTTCTGTCTAAAAATTAGTCTGAAGTTGTTAGATTCAACTGTCTCTCTTCTTACATCTTCATGACTACGACATTTCCTTCCAAAGTATCTTTTGATTTTCCTTGCGTCCTTCCTAACCCTTCCCTGACCTCATTCCTGTTCATGAGATAGGAGACTTTCCGATCCTGAGACAAATTGTACTTAGAACACTGATTGTGTACACGCTTCTTGTATTTAATTTTTTCACAAGCTTGTAATACAGCAGATTAGTAGCCAGGCATTATAAATCGGAGTAAGGATATAATTACTTCCCTCGAACATCCAGTCTGTGTCATTCCCAATACCACTTTTCCATTGATTTCTCGAAAACAAAATTCCTTCCCGAAAATCCTTCAATTAAGAAAAGAATCAACTATAATTACTTCATCGAAAACACAAACACACAAAAAAAAACACAGCCTTCCTCGCCTTATTACAGCCCAATTTATACCAGAAGTATCGGTTAATTACGAAGCGAATTTACCATAAAACAAGGAGACCTTCAACAGCAACACCCCTCCTTTTATTGCGAACATTTCCTGTACGCCGCCTTCGGAGGCCGTTCTCGGAACCGAAGAGGCTGTTCCCCGGATTCGAAGAGCGCCCTTTCCGGTTGGGTGGCGGTGGTGGTGTGGAACCGGAGACGAGGTCCTTCCGGAGAGGCGCGTGGGAAAGCCCGCGGACGTCCGGAGCGAGGCCCTTCGCCTTGTCGCCGTCCAAGGGCGGAACCCGCTTCCCACACGGCACCTCCAGCGCGCCCCGCGGAGACAATGTGCAATGAAGCTTTCTCTAAACGGCCACATAAACACCCAAGGGCCGCCCCCGTTTTTCCGAAGGTCTGGGGGAGTGTACAAGTCACAACTCGGGGCTGTATTAACCCACGAAAGAGCTGCAATGAGGGGCGTTAACAGTCGCTTTGGGAAGAACAGGTGACATGCGAGAATAAGCGCTTGTGATGTGTTGCCCGTTTTGGGAGGCATTAGGGTTGCATGTTAACTAATGTGTCCCTTATACATTGTCCTTTAAAGATACGAGGAGAAAAGAAATAAGAATTCAAACATCAGAAATGAGGACACGTACAAAATATTGAAGACGCACGAATGCACGGCACAGCTGGCGAAAAGAATTACACTTCTCTTGTTCTGAATTCACTTGATTTTCAATTCTGTTTTTTTTTTATATTACCAAATGTATTTCTATTCTGATTTATTGACCGACCATTCCTCTGGAATTTCACATTCTCCGTGTTGTGACATTCACTCATTTTTTGAATGTAAATTTTTTTTCGTTTGCAATCCATAATAAGTTTTGTAAATCAATTTTAACAGCACAGTTCCACGCTCTACATTCAAACGAAGGACGAAATTGACACATCGGGAACATGTCAAGTGCGCGTTGAAGCCTTACTCAGCGTCTGATAGCCCACATACTTGTCCGAATTCTTTACGAGGGGCGTCGGCATGCCACAATCCGCGTGTGGCAGCGTTTTCCCACTGAGACGCGGGTGGTGACAACGGCAGGCGCGCTCGAGTATCAGCCCTTATCGGCGCTCGCCAATCAAGCAGCCGTCTCAGCGGAAAGCGTCAAATTCGCTGTGGGAAAGTGCGGCAGCGGCGGCCACGGCTGGAGGGGGGGGCGGGGCGACGCCCTGCGCCACGGGGCGCCGCCGTCTATTCCTGCGAGCGGAAAACGGCGAATGTCGCCAATATGACGAGCGCCGCCTAGCTGGCGTTATTTGAGAGCAGCAGAAGGCGTTGACCTCTAGGAGGCGGTTTCCGAGAAAAAGAAGAAGAGAAACGATATGATAATTATTGAAATAGTTAGAAAAATAAATAAAATAAATAACCTCGCCCCGAAACGTCGCTAAGATGAAATGAAGAATTTCATACAAAAAAGGAATGTAACCAATATTGCCCATAACAAGAGGAACCTATAATTTTACCAAACGATACTGTAACTGGGAATGTTTGTGCGCAATAGGAGCGAGCCGTGCCTTCTTGGTGAGTGAGAGAGTTGGCACCATTCACGAATATAATATAAAATAAAATTAAAACAAACGTAAAAAATGGAGACTTAAAAATAACAGCTGTGTTAATGAATGTATACGCTGCACTTTTATAACATACATTTTTGACCAAAATTAAATGTTTTCTGAACGACGAATCTGCTATTGAACAGAAGAAGATAATTTGAGTACAAAGTGAAATTCTGCCTACGCAATAATAATAATAATAATAATAATAATAATAATAATAATAATAATCCTCACGAAGGACAAGCCTCCGGAAATGGTGCTATGTCGCCTGACCAGATGAATCCTACCTTTTTGCCTAAGGTCGCCACTGGATGCATATGCATGTATTGGCTACAAGAGGCATTAGGAATTGGTAATAACTGAAGGTTGCACGACGTGCAGCTAGTTGCCGGAATAACGTATTTCCTTGCTTCTCATTTCAAAAGAAAAAGGATTCAGTATTCTTTAGAACAGACGAAGCAAGCAAGAGTGTCTCTTAAACATAATTGCGTATGGAAATTTAACAATCATCCGCCGGCAATACGCTTATATGAATAAAATTGCTTTGAATGTACACACGCTTTCTGACAATCATTTGTTCTGCTCGATTGTGAAGGACTCCTTTGTATTGCTTATTACCCTTTGTGTCTTGTGGTTTCTTGAATATTCCTAGATCTACTATCTGCTTTGGCGATGAAGTCCTTGAGGGATCAAACAGTCGCACTACAGGCACTAGACGCCTTCCACTTTCACGCTTGTTTGAAGACGCAAAAGTAATTTTCCGTCTTGAACATATCATTTTCTAAATATACCAGTTCTGGGAATTGCAGTCGTCGAAATGATACCGCTTTGACAATGGCAACGTGGCTGGTAAGCTTAGGAGGAAAGAATGGCGAGGTGTGGGGCGTTCGCTTTGGGTACACACCACTGAGTTCCTGCGTGGTGATGAAACGCACGCTAACAGCACGCGTGACTCGCCCGCAGCTAAGTGCGCTAAATACCACTTGATTCTCCGCAACGGGGAAAGGATATGCTGGTCGAAGCTCTCGGTTCAAGATGGCACAGCTACAACTGCATATGATTGACTTAAGTCCACTTAAACCAATTTGCATCGAAGTTATGTTTTATCTATGTTGTGTAAATAGTTATTTTAGTTTTATCTATGTAAATAGTTATTCTAGTTTCTCTTTCACTTTTAACTCCGTTGCTTTCAAGATTAGGCTCATTATGATGCATTTCAAATATGAATTAAATTCTGATTTTCCTTTTAATTAAAAAAATTGTTTCTTATATACTCCTTGCTCAATTTGAAACACTATGGGGCCATTATACTTCTTAGAAATGAACGAAATAAAAACTGGTACTAGGTATTATACAGCTATGATATGAGGTGTTTGCCTTGAATTCCAGCTAGTTTAATTTGGAAAAAATGTGCAATAGAAACACAAATCTTCTCATCTTTACACATTTATTTGGTATACATGAGATATACTTTCGCCACATTTTAGGTGAGAATAAAGAGAATTTTGAACTATATTTATTTATGAATATCTTCAAAACTCTAATGATGACGATAATAATGATTAACAACAACAACAATAATAATAATAATAATAATAGCAATAATAATAATAATAATAATAATAATAATAATAGCAATAATAAAAATAGTCAGTCGGATAGCCGAGATTGCTAAGGCATTAGTGCCGTGGTGATCTCGGACGGAAGGATCTCGGGTTCGAGTCCCGCCTTGGGCGTGGGTGTTTCCGAGAAACAACACCGTACACAACCGTACACAAACAGACGCCACAGTACGTCTGTTTGTGTACGTCCTGCGTGGTCCAAGATGGCCAATTGACGAGCAAAAAAATAAAAATAATATTGATATAGATTTTATAACGATCTAGATACAATCGTCATTAAATTACTTCCGAAGGAGAAAACGCTTGATGGTGAGGGGAGCCCTAGGAACAATCGGTGTTCTCTCCGATTTGCGATGGTGTTCATTGCTGCCTGTGGCGACCGGCGACCGCGAAGGGCACATGGCGCGGCGCGGCGCGGCGCGGCGCGGCGCGACGCGGTGTCGCCCTAGCGTCAGGCATTCCACGGCGGCGCAGGGCGGGGCGGGGTGGGGCGGGGCGGGGCGGGGCTGCGTCGGCACACGGGGCGATAGCCGCCGCCGCCGCGCTCGCGAGGAGAGCGAGGCTGACTTGGCGTTTTCCCACGCGCAGTGCAGCGGCTGAGCTGCAGCTCTGCAGGCCTCCGCAGCCTCCGCCGGCTGATAACCCAGGAGCCAGCGGGGCGGGCCGCTCCGGTGACGCCCGGCGAGGCGCTGACCGCCCGGGGCCATCGCCCCGCGGGCGCGCGGCTGGGCGCGGCCTTCGCGGAAATCCCTACCGCGGCTCATGGAAGCACCAGCGACGCGCGCTGTCCACGTGAGGCTGGCAAGGTTCGATCTGGGGCGGTCGGCACGGAACACAACTGTAGCGGAGACTTGTCCTCAGGAAAAGACTGCTGTCTGGTTAAAATAAATATGCAGGAGATACTTGAACGACGACGATAATTTCCATCCACTGAAAAACTATTGTTTGATACTGCTATTACTTGTTTCCTACACATTTTAATGCTCAACGAATTTAAATCGATATTTATAGTCAACTTAGAACGAACTTTGTTTATCTGTACCTGGTTATCGTGTCTTTTATTCAACAGTTTCCTCTAAAGACTTCTA
Organism: Teleogryllus occipitalis; assembly: GCA_011170035.1. Lineage (NCBI taxonomy): Eukaryota > Metazoa > Arthropoda > Insecta > Orthoptera > Gryllidae > Teleogryllus > Teleogryllus occipitalis. Next base: position 117,970 of record BLKR01001336.1, read on the forward strand.
ATTTACTTTAATGTATTTCACTCGTATAATCACATTAAGCACTAATTACTTCGACGTGTGTGAGCGCAATACTCATTTAATATATCAATAACTTTACTCGTTTCCAAGAAAAAACATTCCTTCTATTTATATACCTCTTTCGAAATCAGAAATCCTACCAGCAGAAGTCACAGGCCAACTCATGATTAAAAAACAAAAGCAAATGCTTGCTAGATAATAACGTGACGTGACTGACTGACTGAAGTCTCCCACACGCAACGGTTCAGTCAACAGAACCCAAGGTGAATCAGTCCTCGTTCAAAGCGCCTGACTCACGTGAGGGCGAATCCGCCGAATGTACAAAGCAAACGAAGCATCGAGGAGCAAATCTGCTCACGCCTTCAGATTAATTCCGCAGAGCCCGTCAGCGACCATGTCGTAGGAGAAGCAGGTACGTCTGGCGGTGAAATCCAGTGGCAACCGCCGTGACGCACGGGGATCGAACGGGCGACGCGGCGTCGGATGCGCTGTCGCTCTCAACGGCCGATCCGTGGGCGCGCGTGGCATTTTTACGCGGCATGTGAACATGTCGCGGCAACGTAGTCGGCCACGGCAGAGTCGACAACGTCGTACTTCGAAGATTAGAGGTGTATGTGTTATGGAGTCGGGTCTTACGCATTGGCGATGGGGGTGAAAATACCAATGGATGAAGAGATAGGCTGAACGATGATGATACGAAGAAAGTGGATCTGCCAATGATATATATGATATAAGATGACAAAGCTGACACAGGTAGTGACAACGAAGCTGACGATACAATGACGCAGTGAAGATGACGATAACAGTGAAGATGACGATAACAGTGAAGATGACGATAACAGTGAAGATGACGATAACAGTGAAGATGACGATAACAGTGAAGATGACGATAACAGTGAAGATGACGATAACAGTGAAGATGACGATAACAGTGAAGATGACGATAACAGTGAAGATGACGATAACAGTGAAGATGACGATAACAGTGAAGATGACGATAACAGTGAAGATGACGATAACAGTGAAGATGACGATAACAGTGAAGATGACGATAACAGTGAAGATGACGATAACAGTGAAGAAACGAGGACAAGGACATTGGATCTGGAGGTGACGATGATGGATCCAATGCGACCTAAGAAACGCCTACAGAGAGAGGCAAAGGTGAGAGCGCGGAGTGGCGATGGCGTGCGCGGGTGGCGCTGCGGAGCGGGGATGGGCGGCGCGACGACGGCGATGACTGAGCGAGCGACAGGAGGGCGCGCGGGCGGCGGGGGGCGACGCCCGTGGCGACGGCGTCAGGGCCGCGTGTCAAGCGGCGGCGGTCGATCGGGGGCGAAGGCGGCGGCGGTGGCGGGACCAGATCACGCCTCCGCAAGCCCCGCCCCCAGCGCCGCCACCGCCACCGCCGCCGCCGCCGCCGCGAGAATGACGTAAGGCGCAGCTCGAGCCGCTCGCCCGTGACCGAGCGGTGGCGGGGACGGGGGCGGTGGGGGCCGCGGGGGCGGTCGGAAGTGATCAGAACAACGATGGGCGCTGAGGCGGCGCTCTGGTGGCGGCGGCCGGGCGGGCGGGGGCTGGCGCAGAACGGCCATGATGGACAATGGCTGGAGCAATGGGGAACGGTGAATGATAAATGAAATGGAGCAGGCAGTGGAATGAAATAGCGGGGGGAAATCCGATAAAGCCCGCTTCACCCACCATAAATCTCATCTGGAGTGACCAGAGTTTGAACCTCGGAACCCTCAGATGGAAGATGAGTGTCCCGAATCATATTATAAGCGACGGCACGCCAGTATGCTTTCCAGTCGGTTATCATTATTCTTCAGAAATTAATTAATCTAAAACCTCTCTGTATGATTCGAAGTGATTCACGCATCAAAGCAATAAACAAAATACTATAAATAGAATAAATCTTCGACGACAGGGACATGTGTAATGAAGACGCTGAGAGAGACGAGACGAATCGAGGTGCACGAAGCAGAGGCCGGGCCGCTCCCGCTGCCACTCCCACTCCCAGTCGGCCGGCCAGTCCGTTTCGCCCGCGCGCGCCTTTGCTCGCTGGAGCGGAGCGCTCGGGTGCGCGGGGCGAGGCGGGTATCGAAGCCTCCACCCCCACCCCCAGACCCTCCGCAGCGGTAGCCCCCGCCCCGCCCCGCCCCGCCCACGCGCTCGTGATGGAGCACGGCCACCGCGCCTGCCGCGGGCGCCGCCGGAGTAATGGCTTTTCGTACTTGGAGCGGACCGACGCGCGTCGCAGCCGTGAGGAATTGACCTTAGCGCTGCGGTAGGTTACGACGACTTACTCCAGATCGCGGAACGGCCCAGCCCGGCCCGGCCCGGCAGCTGCAAATGTCAAGGTGAAAGGAGACAAATCGACGGATATAGGAACAGGAAGAGGTGTACAATGGGCTTGTCGAAATTCTGCCGGAGCCGTCCATCTCAGAGTACAGAATTGTTATGCCCGCGTATTGAAGAAATTACGTGAGAAATGTAAAATTATTTATAACTAAAAATGTAGAAAAAATATATGCAAGGAAAACGCACTGTACTCAATAAAATGCCCTTTGAATTAATGGAACAGTTGAACGTAAAAACAGAATCGGAACAGTACTAAAAGCATATGGCGCGACAAGGTAGAGTCATGGGTTTCAACCTCCTCAGAAGCCAATGATACATTTTAAAAAAATATAGCTTTTACTTATTTATGTACCAATGAAAGTAATTCAAAATATTAATTATTTATGTTATAAACCAATTATAAATCAAAAAATAAAAACACACTTTACGTTGAGCATAAATGAAAATTCTTTCTAATAAAACATCAAGTCAACTGGACACTAATCGTGATGCTTCCTCCGAAAAAAATCCTGAGTGCGCTTCTGTGAATGCATATGCAATTCATACCGTATAATAAAATATTTATTACAATGTAGAATATACTGTAGAATAGTATAACGTGTGCTGCCTCACAAATGTAATATTGGCGTCATACCCACTCAACTGTTGATCACATTTTCAATTTCACCCCCGCGGCGCGAATACAAATCGCGGTCAACTTGCCGCTCAGTGTGCATCTTAACTCTTGAGGATTTAACAGCAGTCAAAACATTTTTTAATATGAAGTATCAATAATCTGCTCATATTACGAGACAGGCAGCACGTCCACAGCTACAAGCGACGAACGCGAGGCGACAACAAATGGGCCGCGTCGGGCCCGCGCGTCTTTCACGCGAACGGCCCGGCCGCGCCGGCCTCCTCGCATTCGTAACACGTTCTCCAGCGAAGCAGAAAGGAATCGTGACGTCTTGTTCAAAAGTCAGCGTTTCCATTACTGGGCGGTGCGGCGAGCATCTGCCTCACAGATCGCGCGGCGTCCTTGGGACATCATCATTCCGCCCCCAATCGCCTCCCGAAGCGCATACCCGATTCACCACGCCGCGCTGCCTCGGCGTCTCCGCGCTGGGCCGTGCGCGAATGAGGGGGAGGTCACGCCTCCCTACGCGTGTGGATACGTGTGTGTGTGTTGCGGAGGGAGAGCGCGAACGGGACATGCTGAACGAATTGGGCGCTGTCAATAATGAGGTATGTGAACATCTTATTGAGAAGAAAGAATTTTGAGTGTTCGAGGGAAGCTGCACTTCCAATGTTTGTCGTACTGGGACCTTCTTCAGGGCTAAATAATAATTATTTTCCTCCAAAACAATTGTTGTGGTACTCTTATTGTAATGAGATATTTCCAAGGGGACATCGCTAACCGGAGGTATCAGAACTGTTGATACTTCTTGACTTTAGGAGGCAATATCAACAAAAATACGACCATTTAAAATAATATTACTAACTACAATAAGCAATTATTAAAAATAAATTTTACTGAGTAACGTTATGGATTCATGTAGCCTACACTCACACGGCGAGGTAATGCGTGCATTCCGTGCGGTTCGAGCCCCCATCCCAAGGACAGAGCGGTCAGCGCCGCAGCCATCAGCGCCATTTGGCTACCGGCACCGCCTTCATTTCCATCCGCACCGAAAAGGGTCATTCGCACTGCGTGCCTGGGCGCAGTATCATCTCGGGGCGAGCGAGCGCGCGGGCGCGCGGGCGGGCGGGCGCGCGTGCGGCCGAGGCGGAGGCGGAGGAGTGGGCGGAAGTGGGCGGGCGGGGCGATAACGCGCCACCGGAAGAGGCCTGGAGGAGCGCGCGCACCCGCGTCGCGTCGTCGCCCGCTCATTAGCCGGCGCGGGTCGCGGATCGAGTCCGGTTGCGGCGCCGCCGCCGCCAGGCGCCGCGCGCGCCGCACCCCCAGGAAGAAGCCACCGCGCTCGCACCCGATGGGCCCCCACGCGACACGGACGCCCGCTCACAGGAGGCTTTGGTCCCTCACGACTCCAAAACAAATCGTGAGCAAAAATTAAAGGATAAAAATATAAAGAATAATTTGTGAAGATAAATATCAGCCACCTTCAAGAAGTTCGATGGAAATAAAAGGTCATTAAACATCAAATGATCCCCGACATGACACTTGCGGAGGACGAGATAGTATTTACTTGTTGAAATTAAGAGTCACAAATAAAATACAGTATAAAGTATACACAGCAAAATATCTTTATTGACATATACAATACAAGCTATATACGTAAAACGTACCGAAAACGTGTAATAAATAAATTGAAGAAAAAGTGCAACTATTCTAATGTACACAGCAACACGGATGTCATTAAAGTCTTCGAAGAAAAATATTTTCTTTGAGAGGTCAATAAATAATTCGAAAGTCCGGTCATTAAAAATTAAATGATCCCCGAAATGACGCTTGCGGAGGACTAATTAGAATTTACTGGTTGAAATTAAGAGTTGCAAATAAAATGCAGAAAAAAGTATACAAAGAAGAATATCTTTATAGACAAATACAATAACAGCTAACGTATAGACGAAAAAGGACTGAAAACGTAAATAATGAAATCAGTATATAATGAAAAATATCTTTTTAGAATAAAGCTTTTTAAAATAAAACTAACGCATTAACATGAAACATGGAAAACGAAGAGAAACAACAACAAATATCTAAGACAATTGTAAGAATTCTAACGTACACGGCAACATGTTTATCTCCATGTTTAAGTTTTCCAAGAAAAATATTTTATATGAAAGGTAAATAAATAATTACGATAATTCGTATTTGTAATACATAAAAACTCTAGGAAAGATACAAAATAGAATGTAAGAAATGTTGAACCAGCAATTAATGGTTTATATTGTGCTTGTCATCACGCCAAAAATTGTAAGTTTAGCTATGAAAATGTGAGTTCGTCGAGCAGCGGTGATAAATCAGAAAGAAAACTAAGGCCATCGACAGCCGTGTTTCGAACTTATTCTTCATGACGGGTTATCATTGTTTTTACAGCGCTTGTTGCCTTCTAGGTTCATTAACCAACCTCAGGTTCATTAGCATTTTTTTCCCGAAAACGCTCCTTATTCTAACGAGCAATTGATTTACAAGAGTACGCGGCAATGCTTACTTACCTAAGAATCTCACTGTGCATTCCAATTCCCGACTCTGCACAACGAGCAAGTACCAACTCTTCAAACAAAGAAACCAGTCTGCAAAGCTACGATAATCAAGCACACACAACGATTACTTCGTTCTCGTTTTGACCCCTCCCTGCCGAAGTGCAGCTGCGACTCTTGTTAAAACACCATCACCGTTCAGAGATTAAGAGCAAAAGACGCATTTGACGTTCTTGGAAACACAACACATACAGCGAGGAGTGTGTCACAGCGGAAACACGCGAAACAAATAAAATCCCCCATCCCTTCCCACACACAGCCGCCTTCATCGCTTTGCAAGACACACGCGCCGCCAGATAAGAGCGCGCTGAACATTGCTAGTTGCGGCTGACTCCGAGAAACGAACCCGAGACCAGCGGCGCAATTGTTCTGACGGCGACGACCTGTAAGACACCGCCGCCACCGCCGTCGCCGTCGCCGCCTCCTCCTCCAAGCGACTCGAAACAAAGGACCTTTCGAGAATTACAGTCGGTAAATACGTGTTTAATTCCCAGCATCTCAATACCTCCGATAAGATGCCGGTAAACAAGTCTGTTAAGATTATGTGAAATTTGACATCCATGCGCGCACGTACGCCGCTTGCTATCGGGTACCATAAAGAGCGGCGCATGCGCAAAGAAAGCCCCCAGACGCTGATCGCAGGCAGGGGTCGGGATGGAAGGTGGAGCCGGGAAGAATGCAATTGCATGGTGACGAGGGAGGTTGGAATTGGACGATTGGATTGAGCATTCATCTCCCACAACTACGCCGACGGTGGTATTCTCGCGTAGGTCCACGTGATGAAAGAATTGTTAAATTCAGTGAAGTCAGAACGTGCAAATAATTTCCCGAAGTGCAAACTTACTTCCATAAAAATTGAAAAATCATAATATTTTAGAGCAACTTCTAATTTGTTGTGCGACTAACATTGTTCAGAGTCCAATTTTTCCTGTTTCTTTCTGTAATTGGGGAATGGAACAAATAGCTGATTGGAACAAATAGAGGATTCTGTGCACGTCTAAGATTTGAATATACAGAAGAACACATTCTTCAGATCTGTAATTCGTTTCATGTTCTACATGTAAGCGAATGAAAGAATGCAGTAAATGAACGAACAAATGAAATATTCTTAGCATGCTCGCAAGCCATTCGGCGGATTCAAACTCACAATTGAACGAAGCTCCTAAAATATTTGCATTCGCAAGTGCGTAGGGATGTAGTTGACTCAAAGCGTCTGACACATTGCTTGCGACTCCTTTCTTTTCCCTAATAGACAAGTCAGGCGAAAGGACAACTGAATGTTGGCACGTCTCACACGTGACCCAATGACAGTGGAAAATCGGTTTCGCCGACAATAAGTCGTTCGTGGAACCCTGCAATCGGAACAGTGGTGTAACTATGGAGGTCCGCTTCGGAAAACATTTGTGTGTGGGGGGGGGAGGGGGAGGGGAAGAAAAGATTGACACGTTAGGAATTGTTTAAAAGTTTCTAATAACTGGAAGGCACTTTGGCATTGCTATTTAGAATCACGAAAATGTTGAATTTCAAACAATTTTTGTACAAAATTAGAAGCCAAAAACAATAGAATAAAAATAATTAAAAATATCTTGGGGACCAATCGTCTTTGCTATCCAATGATTTATTTTGTAATTTAACAGTCGTTGTACATAAAAGTTCCATGCTACAATTATTACCAGGATATATGGGTTTAAAATCTCGCAATACAATAGTACAGACTGTGAAGTAATATTTTATAAGAATGACATATACATGAGCGTTTCGGACTGATCAGACCAAGCTGTACCACTTACTTATCGCCACGTAAACAGACGCAATTCTACAATGCCTTCAGATAGAAGCTAGTAGTTTCATGGGCTAGTTTAATATAATCGTTATTTATAACGATAATACTAGAATATATAAAATAATTATTAAAAACGTGAAGAAAATATTTCAAATATTTCAATATTATATTTTGTCAGGAAAAGAAATAAAAAGAAACAAATATATTGCGTGAATTATTATTCTGCACATAGTAAATTCACCATGAATTTACCTACCGAATATGATAAACTCAAGCAACAAGACCACAGGCAAAGATTCGCCCTAATTATAAAAATATATATCTATAAATGGAGTGAAACGAGCAGTAAGGAACTATCTCAGAGATTATAAATACAATAATGCAAGATTTTACGGAAGTAAAGAGAACTAAACAAGAAATTAACGTGGAAACATAATTAATGAGAAACACAAATAACAAAAAGCACGAAATTACACCACAAAAAAAAAAACCAATGAAACCACTGAGCAGTATTTTAGAGAAAATTTTGACAACCAATTTGACCAAGCTACATATACTACACTAACAACTACCGCAACAAGGATTCTCAAGTCATACTGCCAATACAACAAAAGTTGACAATTTTTTAAATTTGGAATTAAAAATAAAATGCATATAAGACAAGATGAAATATTAAACGAATTTCTTTAATTTTGCCGAGAAGAAGCGATCACAGAAAAAAAAGCATACTCAGACTTAAAATAATAATTAATCCAATATAATGCTAAATATTTTAGGCGTTTTTGTATAGATTCCAATATCGCTACGATTGGCTTAAAGTGTTGTTACAACCCTTCAGATTTTTGTGAAAAATTCACAAATATTATTTCTGTATCACCACATGTAAGGGACTCATACAACAATTATTATCTTAATTTTATAGAGAACCCCACAGTATTTAAATTCACACTAAAATAAAATAGTAAATACTTACAAGACGTTTATTGACCAAATAAACAGACACTGGACAATATTGCTTCAAGCTTTAAATTCACACTAAAATAAAATAGTAAATACTTACAAGACGTTTATTGACCAAATAAACAGACACTGGACAATATTGCTTCAAGCTCAGAATAAAGAATCTGCATAAACCCTCGAATAAATAACATTGATTGTTACCCACGCTTATTTGGCCCATAAGAACTACGTGATAACGTGCACCGGACAAGCAAATCCAAAAGCAAACACTTTTTTTTTCTTTTTCTTCTTTTTTCCTAGGGCTTGTATCCAGCCGACAGCCGGTTGCCCTTTACGTCCCGAAGGGACGCATATTCGACCATATATTAGACAAACACTTGCGGGCTCCTCTGATCTGGGGTCAGCAGAACGCGAGGCCCTCCGCGACAACACACACACAAAGTCAAGGGACAAACAACCATGCCCAAGGCGGGACTCGAACCCGCGACCCTTCCGACCGAAGCGCTGTGTCGGTACTCGCTCTTAGCCACCTCGGCCATCCAGGTCGGCAGCAAACACTTGATATTTTTTTTCGAAGACGCCGACGCCATTGGACAATATTGCTTCATGCTCTGAATAAAGAATCTACATAAACCCTCGAATAAATAACACTGATTGTTACCCGTGCTTATTTGGCCAATAAGAACTACGTAATAACGTGTACCGGACAAGCAAACACTTGACATTTTTTTCGGAAGACACCACCGCCGCCAGGGAGGGTGCGAGCGCTGGGGCGACCATAGTCCGCGTGCCGCGTGGCGGAGACGGGCGCCGGCGCGCGCGCCCAGGAATTTGGCAGCGGCGCGGGCGGCGCCCCGCGCGCCGAATCACGCGGCGGCGCGATGCCTCGCGGCTGACAAATGATCCAGAAAGCGCCGCGCATCGGGGAGGTAAACAGCTACGCCGGCGCTGAATCACGCGCGACCCTGAGCGCCGGCGCAGATACGCGCTTTATGAGCCCACTAAACACGCAGGACGCGATGCATTCAAGCCGTTGCTGAAGGGTGTTACCCCCCGCGAAAGATTAGACTAGCTGTTGTGCGGATTTCTCAAGATATGTGGGTATGGCCTCGCTTGCGGTTTCATAAAAAAATTAAATTCTGGTTTCGTGGATTTTTTTTTACGTCGAAGATATCATTTGTGGGGCTAATGTATCGTTGTATTCGCATGTGCGATAAAACAAGAAGAAACATTTTATGCTTGTAGTAAGAATTCAAAAGATGGTCGTATTCCCTTTGTATATTTTACAACGTGTGATAGAGCACATTCATGATCCTGATGCTATTGATTTCTAATGAGCATTAAAATGTAGTTCAACGAGAAACAATAGATGCTTCCAGTCAATGGTCGATAAATCATGTTTCCCATCTGACAAACTTGACAAGAACATTTTTTTTATGTTTACGAAGTGCCACATGCGACAGAATAATTAACGACTAAAAGGTGTACACCTTGTTCTGTAATTCCTCACAGATAAAATTGCACTCCGCTTGCTAACAGTCTTAAATTAGTGCTCAATGTACACAGTAGACTGTGTCTAGCGAAAAGTGCCATCTACCAGTCGCTCGGGGGCGAGTGAGTTGAGCGCCCACCGCCCATCGCCCGCAGGCGTTGGACGCGTCCGATCGCCCGCCGGGCGACGCTCAGTGACCGCGGCCGGCGTCGGGCCCTCAGATCATCGAAGCGTTTCCAATAGCCTCCAGAGCCAAACACGGCGCCCTGGGAACCTGTCGAGATGCCTTTTGACATTGCGGGAACATTTTCGAGACGTTTGTTTTTTCCCCGCTCGCCGCGACCGGGAAAGAAAGAATGAAAGAAAGAAGAAGAAACAAGACAGACACTCAAGAAGAAGAAAAAAAAGCAGCGTCGGGCGAAATGTTTAGTTTCCCTTCCCCCTCCTCCCCCAACTTCCCTCATTCTCCTCTTCTATTTGTTTGGAATCTCGGGTGTTTCACATACCGTCAACAGGGCCCGCACTAGCCCGCTTATTCATCGAGAGCGCTCTCCCCGCGCGAGAGGTGGCGGGGACACGTGGTGAGGAGGGGGTGGGAGAGGGAGGGGAAGGGCGGACAAATCGGCGGGGGCGCTCCCGCTGTTTGGAACATCTGCTGCGACGCCGCCTCCCGTCACGTGGGAACAGCGGCCGCCTCCCAACCCTCCTGGCAAGCAGCCTCGTGTGTTGGAGCGCTTTCCGATTCTCGTGAATGACATGTTAGGCGCCTCAATGTAGAGACGGAGAATATTGAAAGCAGAAGTCTAGGAAGATACACCGCTACGCCCTCGGAACAGTCGGCCGCTTGTTACATTATTTCTTTCGAGTAAGATTGAGCCTCATTAAATACCAGTTGTGCATAAGAGGTCCATGCATCAGGAAAACCTGTTTTGAATTATCATTTTATAGGAAAACTTTTTTCAATTAAAACATTTTGAAAATTGAGTTTCTTTTGAAAATAATATATCTTCATTATTTAGCTGAAATTTAACTATTCCATATCACCGTGAGTTTCCTTCAAATGCTTATGAAGGATGTCTCCAAATTCGGTATTCACAACAGTTTTTTCCTTTGCTTCTTGAGAAAAAAAATAAGGAATGTAATTATATGAATGCAGTATGAAGGAAAGCACTGGCTCCTGCAGCTTGCTTCCTTGATCTGCCACTCCGCCTCATTCCAACACAACCCAGTGGTCACAACAGCGACCGCAGATCGGAAGCGAAACACAAGCGCCCTGCAGGCGACCTGCAGGGGGCCTGCGGGACGAACTCTCTCCGAGGAGAGGCTTTTTCAGCCAAGTGGCTGCGGGCGGGGCCACTCGACCGCCAGGGGAGGGACAGGGACAGGGCCGCGAGGGAAGGGGTAGGCGCAGAAGAGCAGCGGCCGGCGCCAGCCCCGCCCCCGCCCCCGCCGTCGCTTCGCCTGATTACGTCCAATCACCGGTCGAATTCTGAGGCCGAAGTTGCGGCGGGAGCTGGACCCACTCGGGCGAGTCCTCGACGGACGGAGGACGAGGACGGCGACGAACTGCCTCGCGCACTCCATCCACCCCATGCTGCCCTCTTGTGGCGCTCTCCAGCACTTCCATCCCCCGCCCCCGCCCTCGCCCCTCCGTCAGGGCCGCGAAAGTCAGGTATCCTCTCCAGAGCGCAAATCAACAGAACCCGCGGGTCAGCCTCCACAAACTACCTTTAAACATTTAAGCAGTTCGCGGCCGCAGGCGGCGGCGGCGGCATTTGCAGCGGCGACGGTCGCCCAATCAGCCCCGAGCAATCGCCCGAGACAGCCCGTGGCCAGGAGGGCCTTAATGAAAAGGCGGCGCCCGTGGCGATCGCCGTGCGGTCATCCTCGCTACGAAAATCGAAACTAGGTGTGTGTTCACTGTGCCATTTGTATATGAATTTGTAATATTGTATCGAATATCGTACATCGAGTTGTCTATCGAATACTCGATATTATTAATGTATTCAAAGTACACCTTCCAACAAAAATTCGGATAAATAAAAATATATACTTAATCACGACTGTCATGTTCGTATTAGTACTCTAAAAATTTCGAATTTTCCGTACTCTGTTTGCTTTTGTATGAACGATTACGAATTTGTTATACACTTCGGCACACAAACAACAACCTATTTAGTATGAATGTTTTCCAAAAAGACAAAACACGTGAATTTACATTCTCGAGATGTGTTCTCACGCATGTCTCGAAGATTCTGTTTTCTTGTTACATTAAATTTGTTAAAACTACTTTCTGTGTTACGATGGTACATTGTATGTAATTTTATGTAACTAACGAGATTGTCTCAACAGATGAATCCGGCGTAGATTATGTCTCAGAGGCAGACCTAGGGCAGAGCAGATCCAAAATCCTTGCCAATGCGACACCGAACTGTCGTGCCGCGTAATCTGTGCAGACTTAGACACTTCCGAGAAGCAATGGAAACCGGCCAAATCCTAGATTTCTTGCTACTGATTTTCTGAATGCAACAGCATTTCCGTGTCTTTATTACCGCTCACGAACTTAATTACAAACTAAAAATAAGTAGTTGCTCTGAAACGTCAAAAAGAACTTTTGGCACTCGGAAGAGTCCTTCATAAAAATATAATAACTGTAAAGTCGAACTGGCAATTGGTTTCCCAATTGAGTAGAATACTCTGAGCAATTAACGGGTAGGAGAAAAGGTAAGAAAAAAAGGACGAGAAGTGCTGAACGAGTGTTGAACCCATCGTTTCCTCATGCCCCGTGTAAACACTTGTAAGTTTGTGCGAATGGCTGCATCTTACCGTGGAACCACGCCCTCCCCCTCTCTGCACGACCCGACGAGTGAGACAGAGCTATTGAGAAGATTTAAAGGGCGAGAGAGACGGAAATCACGGATTGGTGGGAAAAGTACGCAAATTTAGATCTCACGGTCACAGCGTATTAAATCTTTAAAACGCCACAAAAATTACTCGGAAACATCTCGACGAATTATACATGCATTATCCGGGCGAGCAATAAACGAAAGAACAAGCAATAAGGACCCGTCGAACAAACAGAAAAAACCCACAACCAATTCATACGTCGATTGGCAAATACAGAGGATCCTTTATGTCTGGAAGACGACTATATATAGCGTAAGGAGGGGGGAAATAAGAACTATTTTATTGCTTATGTATGTATTAGATCTGGCTACGGAGAAGAGTAAACCGGTCAATATTGACTCGGGAGTGAAGAACTGTTCTGAACAACTTGAGTAAACTTCACAACCCATAACGATTCTTGATATTTGAAAGCTGTCACCAAAAGACTCGCTTATGTACCCAGAAAGGAAGACGAATTCCTCTGCAAACGAACGGAGAGAGGGGGGAGCAGACACTTGGCTTGGAAGGAATAAGGCGTAGTGGCGGCAGGTAGCAGCTACTCTACGGAGTTCCCGTTCGCAGCTCAAACTGCGGTCTTACGCAAGGAAGGCAGAACGAATGCATTAAACGAAAGGTGTAATTAAAATTGCATTATAAGCGAAACTCGTCTGATCGATACGGCATATTATAAATAAATTAATGCGAGACGGAAATGAAAAGGATATTAAGAAGTAAACGCATTAAAATATTTAAATCTTTCTTCTGTTTTCAATTTGGGGCGAATGCGAACCGGGAGGCGCGTTTTTCAAGGGAAATATTTACGATCAAAATACGATTAAAAAACACGACCGTATCGGTAGACGGCGAAAAAAGAAGCGTTCTTAAAAATTAATTCACTTTGGAAAAAAATCGTTGAGGGAAAGGGGCTCAATTGGTGTAAAATTTACTCAAAGTTCTTTCATCCCGCGCCTCCTCCTCAACGTTTACACACACGCTACATTTTTACACACAGGGAGGCGGCCTGTGCAAACAAAAACACCCAAGAGGGAAGAAAAAAACTTGGCGCGAACGTTTCCAATTGATGACATCAATATTTTCAAAGTCACCGATCAAAAGGCGCATTGATGAGTCACAAAACGCATATTTTCATCCCTGTGGAGCCGCGCAACGTCCTCTTCAACACGAGCGCGCGCAACTCCTGCTCTCTATTTCCATCCTGCTCTTTACGCTTTTGCTCTCCATCACTCCTGCTCTCTCTTCGCTCCCCCTCGTCGCCGTCTGCCCTGCGCGAGCCCGCGATGCAAAAATTGCTAACTTGGGTGACGGCGTTCTCTCCGACGGCAAGTGATCGTAGTTTGTTTTATCCTGTTTGGTGGCGGCGGCGGCGGTGGCGGTGGCGGTGTGGGGACGGCGGCGAGGGCCAGGCAGAGAGCTTCGGTTGATTTACTTCTCGCGGGTGTAATAATCTCTCGATTGGCGATATAGACACCGGAGAGAGAGACTGTGCCGCCTCGCGAAAAAAAAGAGTGCCAGAGATTGGAAGGGCTCTCGGTCGCCAAAGTCCCCGGTCACCCACGACCGGGGTGGGGAATTAAAAATCGCAAAATATAGCTACTGTAGGCTTTCCAGGAGGGGGACTCTGGCAAAGAGAAGCGAAAAGGGGCATCGAGAGATCCTCCCTGAACGGAATATCAAGTGAAAAAAAATAATAAAAGAGTTAAAACCGTCCTCCATAATTCTTATTACGATATTAAAATCAATTTCTCTTTTAATATTCATTGATTTTTCAAGCAGTTTAGCGACTTTTTTTCTTCTCGCGAGGACCCGACACCGCCTCCGTGTCGAGATATAGATTCCGTCCCAATATTTCTGCGGCGATCCTGCAATTTTCGAATAAATGTGCTGCACGAGGGATTCTTCGATAGGAGGCGTTTTACAGCGGCTCGCGCGGATGGATGGCCACAAATCACGGCGGGGAGTGGAGGGGCGGGGTGGGGTGGCTTGGGGGGAGGGGAAATGTATCGGAGGGCCGAGCGAGCCACCGGCGCATATATCCTTGTACGCGGACACCGCCGGCGGTCAAGGCTCTTGCACAGGTCCCGTCTGAGGATAAGTCATCTATTTTATTCCGTGTTTTGCGTTTAAATTAAGGGCGAGAAGTGATTGGCTTAATGAATTAGCTAGTTAGGATATTGAAATAATTTTTTTTAAAGGCTGGAATGTGTGAAAATAGTAATGACCTAATAGGTTCGATGTTGAGAATCAGGCCTTGATACTGTTATGAGTGTTTAAAAAAGCTGGAGGAAACCGATAAGAAAGGAGCAATTTTATAATGAATATTATAAATAAATCAAAACATACAGTTTTATTGAAGTTCACTAAAACGATGTTTTCAAACTTTTAGTTTTTGTAAATTTTGATTATGTTCTTTTTCAACTTTCTAATTCGTGATCACGTTGCATTAAGATCTATTTCCATGATAACATTATTAACATCTGATTACCATCAACGTTATTACATCAAATAAGTTAATTACTTCATCATACTACTTCGTTAATTCTTTTGCGATTATCGTTCGCTTCCGTCAAATATCCTTCTTCCTCATATCCATCTTCGATTTATTCTCGACAAATGCCATTAAAATAATGCGAGAAGGATGTCTGATCTATGGGTCAAATATCAGGAACAATTATTAGCTAATTAGAGTAATTTTCCCAAAACCTAAAGAACGGTTATTACCAAAGCTTTCGATGGAAATAGCGAAGATTCTCACATACGTAATTCATTGCAATAAAAGTGAATTAGTCCTATTAAGATTATTAATTCGTCGACCGACTTTCTTTTCCTCACACCTGCTTCTAGGCGAGTGAGCTCTTTGAAATCATGTTTCAGGTGAAAAACACAGAGTCTACTCAACAAATAAAGTAAAGTAGAACATACAATAATATTGAAGATAACTGAATTTCAATAAATTTAGTTATTAAATCCATCTCATTACAATGTTAGAAGTTTAAGTTAAGGATAAAACAAAAAACGATAATTAAGCTTAATACTATACTACTATACGAAATAGTGCGTAGAAAACGATAAGATTATCTACATACCGCGCAATATAAAAATAACAATAATCCTTCGTGTGAACTCACTGAAAAAAAGTTACCGGTGGAGCAATGAAAGAATTAGAGCCAAAGCATTTCGTCACCGTTAGTTTGTTTGTTCTCATTGCGTTAAATAAAAATCACAATTAATTAAAATAATTGAAACTCATTAGATTGAATAATTAAGATTGGGAAATAATTGGCTCATTTTCGTTTAAGAATAGCGGGAAGACCTGAATGTGGCGGAACAACACGGAAATCATTAATTTGTATATCTGATTGTTAAACCATTATTTTTTATAAGCACCCACGAAAGTATTTCGGAAATGGATGGGAGACTTACATTAGAGGAAAGAAGGCGACAATTCCAGGAAAACGTACTGTAATAATGGTAGAAAGTAATTGCCCGCATCGAGATGCATATCAAAGAAGGAGATTCGACTGTAACGAAACGTGGTCCGACACATTCCATATGCTTACTTCAATATCTCATGTTCCTTATTAAAATATTTTTATTTTATATTTTCCTCGTGAAGTTTGCTTAACGTTGTTCCGGTTGCATCTCACATATTTTCCGCTTCCTCCAATACCTTTTCATAAACTTAATAAGCAACTACATTCATGCTACATAACACCATGACACTTTTCGAGTGGAATGTAACTCAATGCGTTTAATTTAAAATCACTCTATTTTTTATAGTACAGTTTATAAACATTTGGCTATATGGAAATAGTGAAAGTTAGCTCTGCCGCGCTCAAAATAATTTATTTCCTTTCACACAACTATCACAAGGTGTTACAGATCGAACGGCGAAGTGTTGTTCTCACTGCACACAAGTATACAAAAAAAAGGGAGGAGCTCACCTAGCAGGTTGTCTTCGCAAAGGGCGAGAGGGGAAAAGGGAGAGGCGTGGGTGGGAGCGTGGGCGCACGCACGCGAGGGCGGCGCGAGGGAGCGGCGGGCCGCGAGGGAGACCTTGGGGAACTCCCCAGTGGCGATGGGCGCGCGCCGCTCTGCTTCGCTTTGCTCGGCGCCGCGGCGGCCGCACCGCCGACACCTGCCCACGGCTATCAGCTGCCAATTTCCGCTCGGGCCGGACCGGGCCCCGACCAGCCGCTCGTCCGCTGTTATCGAGCCCCGCGGACGCACCCGCTCCCCCGCCCCCACTCCCGCGGTTCATCACGCGCGGGGGGTTTCTTCGCAAGGGCGTGACTGGCCCGCGGGGCACGCGGCGATCGGCAGTGTGAGAGAAACAAACAATGTGGACGCCTATAGGAAGGGTGATTGCGGTAATATTTTGAAATATTTTTGTAATGTATACGATTTGAGAAATTTTCCATTTGTTTTATGGTACATCTAATATGATAATGAGAGCAAAAGCACCTCACTTATCTCACCACATTTGATGTTCTTGTCAAGGGAAAAAAAATTCGATTTTATATTTATTATTTATGAATATTTATCTCACAATTAATATTATTATACAAATTATAATAATTATATTTATTGTAGGCAAAAAATTTACTACTGTTAATATTTAATTGAAAATCTGAATAATTTTGAGGACCTAATCGCACTTTTTCAGAAAGAAATGTCTATTTCTTTTTCCTCCCTTAACATGAGCATACAATTCCTGCGTCTTGTGTGACTAATAAACTTACGCCATGCAATGTGATTCCTAGCTATCCTATAAACCTGTTTTCGTTAATTTTAGAAAATACTATCATAGAAGTATATAATTACAGCACCTTAGAAGCATTTAATGTTTACAAAATATTTCCCATGTTCTCAAAAAATGTAATTAAATGCTTTTTTGTCAAATAATCAACGGATTGTGCAGTTTGAGTTATTTCCCTAGGCTTTGAACTAGAACTATTTCAATGTGGAGATTAGCCCTATCTACAAGGACTTCGCTGTTTCTTCGTAGTTTCCGATAACTAAATGCATGGTACGTCAACGACAAGAAAGTAATGAGAAGTATCGTTAGGAGTCATAAACGAGCAACTAATTAACGGTTTAAAAATAGTCACGGAAAGCACGAAATACCGTGTACTTTTTTTGTAGATGAATAGACATCTTTTGATATATAGGAAACTCTTTATAAAAGCATTCTAGAATCTCGTGTGTTAAAATATTATTGAAGGTAAAGCACAGTATGATTTCTGATTTCTAGCTTTAGCAGCAATCTAAAAATTAACGATAAATATTTACTGCAATATAAGCTTCATCCGTAGAAAAAACTTCAAGCAGCAATTAAGACAAAAGCTTAATCTTTTGCTAAATTTCAGGCTCAATCAATCCCGTACTCAGCGACCGCAACGCTAGTGATACGAGGCCAGAGAAACTGGGGGTGAACTGAGCGGGGACAGCAACGGCAGCGGCGCAGGAATAGTATTCCACAAGCGAAAGACGGCCGACTACAACCCAACCGGGGACGATAATAGCTTTGGTATAAGTTTGCTTATTTCTCCGCCCGCCAGAATTGTTGGTATTCTTGCGGTCAAATCGAGCAAACGTTCGGCGCGACCAAGTTGGCCTGGAGAAACAACAACAACACGGGCAGTTCGGACCGCGCCCGCCCGTTCTCTCTCGCCCCTCCACTGCCCCCGCCACCGCCGCCTTCCTCTTCGGAGAGCCCCCCTCCCCCGTTCCACCAAACTCCGCCGCCACCCCCGCGCCTCCGCGCTCTTCTCCTTCCCCGCCGCCGCTGCCTCCCCTCCCCTTCTTGTCCGACATGACCGCTCGCAGACTTGTCTAACCTCGGAACAAACCGGCAACAAAGTTGCCTGCCGCGGCGGCGGCGGCGTCTGCAGCAGCAGCGGTGGCATGAACGCCGCCTTCATACTACTTGTCGCGACGAAGGAGGCGGGACTAACCGTGCAAGAGGTCGGTGTATATAGCCTACACAATTTCCTTCGATACACACCAACTTCGCGTCCGTGAAACGTCTTGAGAAACTAGTACTATGTTCGCGATTTGCGCTATGTTTGTTACGCTATGTGTGCGAAAGATAATTTCTTCGTAATTCAAGTTTACGGTCCCGTCTTGCGACGTTCGTCGTTCTGAATTTTCTCTTCTTCCGCAGAGAGCCCATCGCGTGTGTACAAGCTAATTCAGGGCCTGGATTCTAAACGTCGGTCCTGGGGCGCTGTTAAACTATCCCGCTGGCAATTAGATGCATCGCCTGAGCCAAGTCCTCCCCGAAAATCATACCTCCACATTCGCTTCCAGACACGAGGATGGCAAAAGGAGCTGTTCATAGGTCACTTGCCAGCTGAGGAATATATCACAACGGCAAAGAACTGTCTTTTGGTTTGCGCGATATTTCACATAACGATATTAAAAATCATATGCCTTCTGAAATACGAATGTGGATATTTTTTTATATCCTCCTCCTAATTCTGAAACACGTTTTCACTAGATATCTCTGGTCGTTAGTGTCTGCCAAGTTCCTCTTTGTGTTAATTAATAAAACAAGAATAAAAATTTACCCACAAGGATAAGTTCTGAAAATGGAAGCTTTTTAAAAATGTTATTCATGAATTTCTCAATTTTTGTGTATTTGCGTCAAGAAAGAAATACTACTCGTAGAAACTTTATGAACAGCATAGGATCGTAAGAAAAGTTCTTTCTGATTGTTCTTATCTAAAGTTTTAATGCATTTACCAACTTTTAGCTTATATTACTGAAGGGAAGACTCCATCATAAATTTCTTATTATTTGATTGTAAGTGAACAGTACATACATTTTAAATATATTCATGGTCATTTACAGTGTGCACTTAGTAGGCTTTACTTAGCAAAATAAGTCTCCTGAAACTACACCATAAATTCCGTATTATTTGATTAAAAATAAACGTTACTTCCAATTCAATTTTGTCACATTTTTTATCCATTAAACGTAATCACGACTCGTAAGAACCTGCAATCTCGTCAACATGAAAAGCCCTAATCCCGCGCACACAACAGGCTGCTGCGAGCAACCCTTCACGTCGGCGCTCGCCACAATGTCCAGGCGTCGAAGCCCGACCCACCGCATGCAAATCCCGCGCAGCGGCGCATTGTCCGTTACGAGGGTACAAGTGCCACCCTCCTGCCGGCGATCGGGCGCGAGGGGTGCGCTAGCCACCCCTTCTAACGACCGACGGAGGGCGGCGTGACCACCGCCGCGGCCGTTGAGAGGGTAGAAAGAGGGCGAGGCGCGCGGGCTTCAACGCCACTTTTCTTCGGTCGAACCGAATCCTCACTCACCCTCTCGGCGACCGCGGTGCCGCGCGCGCACACGAGTCGACGCCCGCCCCCGCCCCCCGCCCCCCGCCCCCAACCACCCCGCTCCCGCCCTTGCGGCTCCCCTCTGGAGCGCCCGAACACGAAATCGAGCACCGGCCGGAAATTACTACGAAATCACGACAAAATATACCTAATTCTTTCTCTCTTTCGGGGCTGGTGGGGGCGGCGCACCGCCACCCAGGTCACCGCACGCGAGCGCGCGTCTGCGGCGGCGCCGCGAACCACACACGCCCCCTCTGCGGCCTTACCGTAAGATACTCTCCAATATATCTTTCGGCGTGTTTGCACAACGCTGGCTCTCGATACGGCTTTTTTAGGCGAAACGGTCTCCCACGCGGGCTGCTTTCTCCTACGGGCGCGCCTGCGCCTGGCCCACTTGTGTCGGTTTTGTGTCCGTCAGGCCGCGCCGCGGAACTACCTCTCATAAACCTGTCATCGCGCCCGCACCGCCGGCGCTGGCGTTCGCGCACGCTGGACAAAAATACTGCTCCGTCCGAACGCTCTCTCCGACAAGGATGTTCTCATAATTTTAGCGACAGCATAATGGACGAAACGCATTTTAATGAACACTGCTGACTTAGGATTGTTACTAACTTACTCGCGTTTATAAGATGGGGTAGTAACAAGACGGCGATGAAACTTAATTTTAAAACAATTTTCTGAATATTTCTGGGCGTAGGCTGAGGAGGATTAAATTGTCACCTAAAATCAGTATAAAACGCATGTGAGTGACACATGACTGAGTGATAGACATTTCAAATTAACTCCATTGAGGCCGCCAATCACTGCAATCAGAGGTGAAGTGTACTGATAGTTGTTTTTTTAACTGTCGATCATAATTATGCTAATTTTATCCGAACCGGACCTAATAAAAAGCGGGAAGACGGTGTCTTATTAAACAGCATGCTGTAAAACTAGCGAGCACGATGTCCAACTAGTGCGTACCGTGCTCAATTACAAGGTGCGGTGTCTTAGCAGGAACACGAAGCCCTTCTGGAGAGCGCGGTGCTCCACTAGAGAGTGTGAAGCCCTACTAGAAAACTCGGTGCCCCCACTAGAGAGTGTGGTGCCCTACTAAAAATTTCGGTGCCCCACTACAGAGCACGATGCTTGAAGAGAGAGGTGAGTAGAGAGAGCGACGTACCAGAGAGCACGTTGACGTACTAGAGAGCCAGGTGCCCCACTAGAGAGCGTGGTGCCATATTAGAGAGTGTGGTGCCATATTAGAGAGTGTGGTGCCATATTAGAGAGTATGGTGCCATATTAGAGTGTGGTGCCATTTAGAGTGTGGTGCTATATTAGAGAGAGAGAGAGAGAGAGAGAGAGAGAGAGAGAGAGAGAGAGAGAGAGAGAGAGATAGCGGTGCCCCAATAGAGAAAGAGAGCGGCGCACTAGAGAGCGCGGAGGCCTATTAGAGAGCGCGGTGCCCGTGCAGAGTGGCGCGAGCGTCCACTGTGCGGGCGGCGCGCGTGTGCGCGGGCGCCGGGCGCCAGCGCCTCCGTCAGCGGCGCAATCGAATCGGGCGGGCGGAGGATCCGATATGGAATCAATTACGCCGCGCGAGGCGTTCGCCACCGTTTGCCGCCCGCGCGCGCCCCATTGGTCGCCCCCGCCCCCGCGCTCCGCCAATCCGCGCGCGACCGATCGCCTCTGCCGTTCCCAAGTGGGACTGGTTTCAAAACGTCGCCCTCTCTTCCAAACACTTTTTGCAAATATTCCCTTCCTGATCAGCAAAAGCACATAAATATTTGATTATTCATTGTTCGACATAGTTCCTACAGATCGTAAGAAGCACTAAACAATATTTTTATTTCATATAATTTTTGTTACATTAGAATTTTATTAAAATAAATTTATGATTTACAACTGCACAAAACAAATTGGAATGATCAATTGGAGAGTATCTTTCATTGTGATTCCACTGAAAATATTCACGTCAGACAATTCTCAAGCACAATATTTTCATCTAACGATTTTTTTGTTATTAACAGATATGCTATTATTTTATTGGTGTGCATTATGTTAATCTTTAAGATGTCAGAACTTTTTGGGATAAAGTATAATTTGTAACATTTACACTTTTAAATTATTTTTTTATAATACGGTACTTTTAGAAATCATTGTAATTAATTAATATGTTTTGCAAATGCATAAAATATTCGATTTTGAAAGCCTTCAACTAAGAAAAAAAATCCTTTACCGACACAATTAGACAGTTGCGATTTCACCAAAACAACCGAATTCACCGCGTGACAAGCACCTCGCCACCACATCGCCTCCTCCCTCCCTCCCTCGTTTTCGGATGTCGCAACATCCTCCCACGGCCGGGAGGTCCCCCTGCAAAACCGCCTCCACACGCGGAACCAATTGGCGGTCGGGGCGGCGCCATCTGGCCAATCCGGCAGCGGGATAAAAGCGCGATTACGCCGCGCGGCGAAATAATCGCCACGCGGAAAGAAACTTGGAGTGCGGCCGCCGTCGGTGTCATCTGGTCGCTTTCTCCTCGCCACACGAAATCGCAGCCGCGCATCACGCCACGGGGAGGATGGACGCTACCTGAGGCCTCCGCACGGGCGCCGGCGCCGCACACGGCGCGCGCAAGAACTCGCGGGGAAATCACACGAGCAGAGCGTAAGGGTATTAACACAACTAAAGACGTAACGGGTAGGCTGAGACAGATCATAGGCGCGTTGCAGTATATTAATATGCAAACACAAGCAAGGCACGTGCTCGAACCCCCATACAATATGTGTCTCAATTAAAAAAAGAAGAAATTAGCACAAAAATATTTAAAAAATGTAGTTGCAAAGATCACAGTTTATATTTCTACATTAATTTTCACTACATGTGTTTAATGTATTTCAACATTCTCGGTAGTCTAGAATTTGGCCATCATAGGGACCTCTCAAAATATTGATCCAGGTCTACGCGGATACGAAGTGTTGACTGCAAAGTGTAGTGTTGTCACTTGGGTTCAACCATTAGCCTTTTGAGACGGTGTCTGAAGATTTTTGTACTGTTGGTGTGTGATAAAAAAAAAGTAACGTAATAGGTGGTAAATGTTTTAACATTCGGTTGCGTAAAGGACGAGAAACGGAGAATCTTTTTATTTCAACTTATATCTCAGACCCTTCACTCTTACAATTATTACAGCGCTACTTAATAGAGAATGTGACAGATATTGATAATTTTTATCACGTGATGTTCATATCCAGTCACGTTGTACTACATCGCATGAGTAGTATTTTACGTCGCAGGCATATGGAAAATAGAATCATATTTGTGCCAACAGCTACTATTAAAACACATTATCATTATTACTGTTTTCAAAGATGTGCGTCGGCGAAAGAGGAACTACGGAGTCAGTTGAACTCCTTCGTACATTTTAGAGGGAACTGTAATCAGACGAATAAATTTCGGGTGAAACCGCAGGAAAGGCGAGCGTGTCTGTGCGTATCTCCGAGTGCGTGACGCGCATGCATGTGCGTGTGCCAGAGGAATGATAACGCCCATTTCCTTGGATTCAGAGACGACGTTCACCTTCGAACGAAATTCGCGGAAAACACAAAGGAATAGAAATCGATATTTTTACTGTGCTAAGAAGAACCATACTTCAGCAGGAATAATTTGAAAGTACTACTTTGGTTTATCGGAGAAATTAGTAGTAAATGTCGAACACAAACAGTAAATGCGAAATTTTATTTGCAATAGTGAATTATAATTCGTACCGCTAATATTCATCATCAAGTACTACGAATAAGCACAGCGATATGAAATCAGGCAATGTTGTTTTTGGTGATAAGTAACTTTGTTTTCTTGTAAAAATTCTATCCGACATGATAATTCAAAAAGAATACTTTAAGCCCAAACGATTCAGCGAAAGCAACTCTAATGTTTTAAAAACAAATATTCGTTGTAAACAAGTGGTCTACCACTACTCATCTACTGGAAAGTAGTCAGTGTAGTAACAATTAATCAGAAAATAATTTTCATAGTCAAAAGGCGTCGATACAGCTTCACGTAGGCCAACATAATATCACCAAACACAGGTCTTACGTCATTTGCGCTAGTGCGTACATACAGTTCAAAACCTAATAAGATTTGTGTATAATTAAATGAAAATATAAAATGGATCTTTGATTACGAAGGAGTAAGATTGTAAGAGAACGGGGCAGGGTTGGCAGGGGGCTGGCGGGAGGGGGCGTTGGCGTCTACTAGGGCCGTAGGGGGCCGTGGCGGGGCAAAGCCAAAGCCGAAGGGCGCGGCGCTTGCGGTAACACGTCCACCGCGGCGTCATCGTCGCCACCGCCACCGATTCCAAACCACAGGCTGACACGGGCGCGACCAACATTTCATAATTACTCCCCCGCGCCGCCCCCGCCCGCGCCCGCGTCGCTGCGGCCGCGATTGTTTATTCAAAGACAACCCCTGCGCGGCCAATCGGACTGCTGGTGAATTACGGGGCGGCGATCCCAAGAAATCCATCTCCGTCAGAGGGATTTTCGTCTGCGAGCCGTCGCGCTCGCTGTGTGGAGTATGCATGTGTGTGGCGGTGCTGGCGGTGGCGGTGGGGGTGAGGGTGGTGGTGGGGGTGAGATTCGCAAACCGCACGGGAATAGTCCAATGTTCTAGATCGAGCATATTATCAAAACAGAAACGGCGTCTGCCTTGACTTTGTGAGGGAAAATTTGAGAAATTTCGAGTTGCATGTAACACTTTTGATATAAATTAGTTTTTCGACAAAATTCGAAAACGTTAAAATTATTCTCCAACCATTATTAAATCGACGTTGAAATAATCTGTATTAATGTTGACGTAGGTAATATTTGTAACTGAATTTCAGAAATCCTGAAATTACTTTTACAATTATCTCTACATTTGCAAACGACGAACTTGGTAAAATTAATACAGTCTTGTTAATGAGATTAATAACATTACAGACAATTTTTATATAAAGAAGATACTAAAAGTAAGAAATTACATAACATTAAATTGACATTCTGCATCACACGTTGCTCATACAAGCTACTAAAAGCGAAAATCAAAAAACATACACAATTTATGAATTCAATTATTATTCTCTGCTTAATTGAACATTCATTTCTGGAATTGAAACAGACGCAAAAATTGTCAGTATGTTTTAATATTTGGCTAGCGAGCGGTGTTAAAAAAAATCTAGAATTGTTACCGCATCATAAACAATATTTTGCAATTTCGATTTTTTACGGTGAAATTGTTTTTATCACCTTAATCATACTTCCCAATAAAAACTGGAGCATTGCAACACAGTTTTTCCGCGGTCTGGGTGACATCATCATTGAACAAATATACACGCACACAGCAAAGTTTCACTCCGTCCAGGTTTACTCTACACAAATTCCCAGAGGCCCTCAATATGGAGCAATAAGTGAAATTAACGCCTTACGTAAGTCGAAACAGGGAAACGACGGCACCGTCGGAAATTATTCATACGAGAGCGAGTGAGAGAAAGCTCATTAAATTGGCATAATCGCACACAATCGTGAGCGTCGAAGAGGCGAGAGTCGCGTGAAAAAAAGGTTTCTTCTCTCCTCAAGATGCCGCCCCTCAAAAGGAACTCGCTCTTAATTACTTTACGGCCCTTGAAGTACGCACATGCCATTTGCAACATTTCTAAATAATTACATAATTAAAAATGACACGTGAATGACTGATGTCAACCAATGGATACTGTTTACATAACTTGAACTTGCAGTTTCGTTGGTTTAGGCGTAATTCTGTAGCTGATTTCCGCACATGTACAAGCATGGAAACAAAACTGTATGCTGTATTATTGGATGTATATTATTCTAATCTCATGGCTGAATATAAAAATATACATAATTAAACATAGCATTCAATTATAATGTATTGAAAATATTACAATAATTAAAATTCGTTAAATTATTATCATTATTATTATTATTATTATTATTATTATTATTACTATTATTATTATTATTATTATTATTATTATTATTATTATTCTCCAGTTTTCTGGGTTAGAACACCTGATCATTTCAATGGGTTTTTATACCAATAATAAATAAAACCTTTATAATTTTAACAAAATACACCTCTCCTATCTTCTATAAGAATAATTCACAAAATTCACAAATACAATTTTATGGATCCGACTTTAAAAACTATAGACTTTCTAGGCGGTCGATTTCATGCTGTTGTCGATGCATCGTTTCTACAATGCTTCGAACAAAGAATTCGCATTACAGCAACCTTTAAGGCAACGCATGATTCACAGTTCTGACTCTGCCATTTGGTCACGCAAGCACCAATAATAATATACTTTGCTGGAATCAGCGAAGTGATGACAATGATTGAAACTGTCGATGTCAGGTTAAAACGCAAAATGGTCAGGGAAACACGATCGTCCATAGGAAGAAACTATGAACAATTTTGTTGGAGAGACGCCTATTAGCCCTTATAGCCAACCGATAAAGGCCGCCTTGCTCTTACAATGAAATGTAGTAGAGCAGCGTGGTCTCCAAGTAGCCATAGGTTTGTCGTAAATTGCATTAAGATAAGTGAAAATGACCAAGACATGAAAATTTTATTGTTCGCTAAAATTTGCCCTAAAATTCTTATCGTGTGAGATATTTTCACAGTCCATGTTCGAAAACGGGAAGCTAATAAACCCGTTTCACAATTTTCGTTATAATGATAAAGAAATGAGAAATAATAATTCGCAGATGACATTTTTATCATTTGAGATTTTTTATGGATTTAAAGTGTAGCTTTATAGAAAAAGATCAACAAATCTTTTCGCATAATTTCTTGCCGGATCGAACAATTTACGTTGTTCTCTTTATTTCCTAAGTAATAGATAATTTTCAGGTGGAGTTATTTTTAAGCCAATTTTAAATGGTACAAGATGGAATGATATTTTCTCCACGACTGATGCTACTTTGAAAACAGAAATACTGACAGGAAATGTTAATATTAATATGAATAATTATTCTTTTATTTACTATTTTCAATATTATATTTGAACTCTCTTAATAATTTCTCCAAGAAACTGGCACAACGCAATTAACAGTAAATTAAAATCTTGGCTTCTACATTTCCACAGTCCCTGACAATGAAACATGAAACTGCCTATAGTAAGGAGTGAGGCTAACGCTTATTCATAGAAAAGCTCTTTTGATATACAAATATAGAATCTTTATATAATAAAGTTAATAATTTGTTAGTTTACTATTTAATTAATCAAATATGGAACTGATCGATAGGATTTAAACCAATAATAAATTAAAAGCACGAGAAAAGCATTTTGCATCAAAAGATACATTTAGATTTACTTTATCAAATATCAGGTATACAGTACATACGTGTGTAAAGTTTGAAAGACAAAACGGGTTATGAAACCCTTCTTGCTTCAGGGCGGGCCATGAGCGTCTGCTGATTATTCTCCGTCTTAATAATCTACAAAAGTACGAACCGTTGTTGCACAAGTAAAGTAACACATCTAATAAATTTGTCATTTGTTTGTTAAGCAAGTTGAAGACGTATGCGTAGAGAATAGTCTCTTTTAATCGATAGTAATTACTGAATAAAGATAGTTCACAAGTCAGCCGATATGTAAAGTAAATCACTTTCTCTTCGGTCGCGTTGCGTATGCCTCGATTCCCGACGCAACCAAACGTGCAAAACGACACAATTCGAGATGTGTCACTTTCCTCGCGCGGCGACGAGGCCCCGAGCGAATTGCGTGCATTCGCAGCGGCCAGAACGGAGCCGCGGGCGGCGCCGCCGGGGAATAGGAGTGCCATACATTATACATCGGCGCTCTCCGCGCGCGGGCCGCAGCCCTAGATCCAGCGGCGGCCGCCGGAACTATGGCCGGGGATTAGATGCTTTTATGGCGGGCGCCGGCGCTCGCGTGAGCGGCCCACTGACCGCCGGTGTTTGTTTTTCGAAAATAAAGCGCGTGTTGCACGCGGCGGGGGCCGGCGGGGGCCCGGGACGCGTCTGAAGTCGCCGCCCCGCCGCCCCGCCGCCCCCTCCCTGTGCCCGGCGAGGTCGCCCAGACGCCGTCGCCCCGGGAAACCTCCCGCCCCATAGATGGTCTGTTTGGATTCGAACCCGCGTCCAGACCATTGGAGGCGCCGTAATCGCCTTTACGATTCCACGCTAATTGGAACGTAATGACCGGAAAGGACGAGATTACTTTTCTTTGGGACTCTTCCATAAATTTATATAACGTCTACTTCGGCGTGGACAAAAAACCTGGAGAAGAGAAAGGAGGAGAGTCTTTGGAACCGACATCGGAGATTTCTACATCAGCAATCCACGCATCTGCGGGCCCGGGGTAACAACTGCTCGTACCGGGCGGGATGGGGGAAAAAAAAAAAGAAGGACCGGGACCTCCCATGCCCAATCCCGAATTTACAGTCCCTACTCCACTTCTATTTTACGAACGCGTTAACACTTTGTATACGGCATGTTTATGCGTGTTCTATAAAGACTGTCAAAGGATCGCCGCGGCCCGGCGCAAAAACGCAGGCGGCCGGGAAGGTGTGAGCGGCCGCGCCCGGCGCACACAGGACCTTCCCGAAAGGGGCGGCGGCGACGGCGGCGGCGGAGTGCAAAAAACGGGGCGGGGCGGGGTGGGGCGGGGAGCGGGGCGGAAGGGAGCGGAAGCGGCCGCGTGCCGCCGGTTCGCACCCCGCAGGTGGCAGCGGCGGGGAAGGGATGGGGTGGGGTGGGATGGGGTGCGCCGGGGGGGGTCGCGGGGGTGCGGGGAGGGGATGCCGGGAGACGCATCCGCGCCGTTAAGTGGCCCGAGGCGCGAAGGAGGACCCGCGCTCAGCAAGGACGTCGCGCCGCAGACTTTGGAAACAAACAAGCGAGCTCGTCTCCCTCCCCGGGAGCACGGGGAAGACGCCGCCGCCGCCGCCACCGCCCCCGCTGCTGCTGCTGCTGTTGCCTCCGCGGCGCGGCGCAGCGCGGGCGGGCGGCGGCGGCACTTATTTAAAGCGAGAAGAAAACAAACAAAACTAACCTCACGCACAAAGCAGCCGAGCGGTTGAAAAGAAAAGGCGGACGGTGGTCGCGCGCGGCGGGACCCGAACGCGGGGGCGGTGGGGGCGGTGCGCGGCAGAGGAGGAGGAGGAGGAGGAGAGTTGGCGGGCGAGGTGAGGTGAGGTGAGGAGAGGTGAGCGGGAAGAAGAGACGCTCGCACGCACCCGCGCTTCTGAAAACAAGCACCGCCCCCTTCGCCGCTGAATATACTGCATTTCAGAGGCGAGGACTTCCGAAAGAAACTGACAAGACGGAAATCAATGGGCAGCCGGATGTCAGCGATTCTTTCAGGTACTCTACAGTTTAATGCGAGCGAATTTTGGCCCAATAAAAAAAGGAAAAAAATATGCCATTTCATTGTGTACTCGTATAAACGTATTATAAAAATCATCAGAACTTTCTGGTTCAATATGAGAGAAGATACAAATTTGTAATATATGTTCTCACATTTCGATATTTCTTCAAATATTGCTACTTCATACTCTTCACTAACGCGTGGCCGTCTAATATTTCATATTATTCATTTACAACGAAATGTCACGCTACCCATTTGATTAGACAATCTTTTAGTTAATGACGTTAAGGCTAAAAATATTATCCAAAAACTCGCTTCTAGAAATTATTTTCTAGTCGATCGTAGTAGCTCTAGACGCACGTAGATGCTCGCAGATGCACGTAGGTGGCACGGGGCGGGGCGTCCGGTCGGGTGAGCACGTAGCTGTGCCACATACGGCCGCCTGCCTCCCCGCTCCACACCACCGCCGCCGCCGCCGCCGCCGGCTACTGCAGCAGTCCGGCGACGCGGCGAGCCCTCCGCGATTCGTTCCGATCCATTAACGATATCGTAACGACGCAAACAATTGACGGTGCGGCGGGGGCGGCGGGGGTGGGCGCGCGAGGCGGGGAGCGGGGAGCGGGGAGCGGGGAGCGGGGAGCGGGGAGCGGGGAGCGAGGAGCGCCGGCCCGGAACAACGGTGCGAGCGGCTGGCGCGCTCCAGCGGGCTGGAGACGGACGTGTGAGGCCGCGGGCGGGCGGGCGGACGGCGGCGGCGGCGGCGGTGGTGTGGTACTTGGGGCGGCTGCCGACGCCGCACGATTCGCCCGATAGGCCACGCCGCAGCCCCGCTGCAGATCGAACCGGTGACCGCCGGCGCGCGACGCACAGCCAGGCCTCGAGCCACGGGCCGCCGGCCCGGCTCGTGAGCAAGAATCGTGCTGTTACGTGAGCAAGAATCGACGAAGTAGATGATTCTTCCTGACTAGTGGACGCCGATATGAGAAGAACTAAAATTTAAAATTGCGGCAAAAATCTGTTGGGCTTGCAATTGATTGATAGATTGATAGATTGATAATTGATTCCTGGCTCGTTATCTACTAAGGTCCTTAGTCCTATAAATTTTGTGAATTTGACTATTCGAAACAGGTTATTGTAGTGAAGTATTAGCTGAAGAATAAAATGAAAAATTTTCTCGTGTTTTGACTTCCGCAATATCTATCCAACAAGGGTCTAGTAACGGGACAGTTCTCTGATGAAAGTTAAAATTGTAAATGGAGGAGTAGCTATTATTATAAATTACGAGACCACTCATTTTTGGAGAAATATGGAAAAACTGTATAGCGCTATTTGAGCGTGATGGACATGGACGTCTCTTGACGTAATAAAGAGTAATTTATTCTCATTTTTGCATGTGAAAAATATTTTGTAGGCGTTTAGATTTAAAAAATGAAAAAAATAGTCATACTCAAATGCATAAAATTTATGCTATTTTTTTTACTTTACCTCCTTATATTCTATTGTAGAAGAGGAAAGAAAAGTATTGAAATCACCTCAATGTAAGATTCTCAAATTTTTGGTCGTAAAATCCGTGGGCCAAGTTCTCTTGAGCTCTAAATTAGCCCACACGTCACGATGGGCTCACTTTTAGTGCTATACCAAAGATGCTTAAGATTGATGTAGGTGGCGAGCCGACAGTCCAATGTGATACCCGAAAATCGGAATGCCTTTACATGTATTATGCATAATTCTTTCAGATTAGAAGCTATTGAGCTGAAACTTGCTAAATTCGTCACGAGTAAGATCTAGTTAAGCTGTTCCGGAGATCATAAAGATATTTTAATTTTTGCGGTTAGCTGAGACGAAGCTCCGATGACATTTTCAAACCTTTCTGGAAGATTCCTGCAATTTTTCTTTATTTTTTGCAGGAATATAAGAAAGTGCATTTAAATAAATTGTGTATACTCGATTTTCATGAACCCTATTAAAGTTAGAAAATTGCAATCTATCATACATCTCCAATAATAAATCCCGAGATGTCTTTCTCAATGCCATTTATTATCCTTCAATTTTATATCTTTAACTGATGTCATGTATATTTTTAAGAAAATGAGTAGTGCTTGAGTAATAAGTTGTGTTACTAAGAGGAGGAAAAGTTACGATATGCCACACATTCCCACTAGTTTTTCAAAATGGGAAAAAATTGCACACTTGTTTCTCTGCCACAGTAGACAACATAATTTAATTTTCTTGACCGCATTGGAATATTTTTGCAGCATACACAGCATCAAAATAAAAAATAATAAAAAACAATAATGACAGATTATTGACCACCCTTATATTTAAATATAATTTAATTTCCTTACTCTAATTCACTGTTATGTATTTTTTAAACTAAACGAAAATTTACCGACTAACTAATCACCATGAAACATTGTTTTGTTGTTAATATGTGGTGGAGACATTAGTTTTGGGGGCCCGAAGATTAAGGTAATGCTCATGCTAGAATTTTGAACCTGAAAGTTTTGAATACTTGAGGGGAAAGTTTGCAAAACTCTCGTAAGCATCTAGCAGAGGGTGCCTCATAATTTCACCCAGTGCATATTCGAATCAAAAGCATTTTAACAATACGCTGTTTTTTAGTGAATCGCACCAATGCATTTTTCAAACTACTTCTCTTCCTCTGAGTGTCATACAAATAGTTTTGTGAAATAAATCGAATAGTATTTTGTGATGAATAGAATTATGACGGTAAAAGAACTTAGAGGCAGAAACAATTATTTTACAAAAGACACCGCACACACTTTTTGTTACAAAGACATTACGAAAAATTTCAATTTCAGAAAATTGATGTAGTATTCCACATTGCGGCAATATTATATTGCGGCAACTTGTAGTTGCTCAAGCATTATTGAGTTCTCACTTACTATTCATCCAACCAACAACCTTTTCCTTCATTTATGGCTTTATAATTTACAACAACCAATCGCTCGAACATGAAAAGAACCCCAAGAAAGTACCCCAACCCTTTGAAATTATAAAACGTTCCTCCGAAAAAAAAGGAAAAGAAGGGGGACACATGAGTAAATCTAAAACCTTTAGTCGAAGTTCGAACCCATGGCAACCGACCATAATGGCGGCGAACGATATAGAAACAGAAGATTTCAAAACTGCGTCCGCGTACATGGAGTATCGAACGCGTTTCGAAAATTACGAAACTGGCGTTCTCGTCTGAAGCCGTATCGGGGCTTGCACAAGAGCGGAGGGTGGCGGGGAGGGGCGGGACGGGGCGGGGCGGCGAGGGTGCAGCGGGGAGCGCGAAGGGGTGTGTGTCCGGTGTGTCCCGCGTCGACCGGGACAGATGAGAAAGCGTTGGAAGACGGGTACGGGCGGTACTAACCGGCAGATCGAACGCAATTAAATATTCAGTCGCCTTTTATCGTCTCGCATTGTGTCACTGCGTGGCCGGTCGGACGCAATCGCGACATGCGTGAGAGAAGGAGGGAGGGAGGGGTGGGGTGCGTTGAGGGGTGCGGCGGGAGGCTCGCCGTACGGGCGACCGAACGCATGTTGTTTTCGGACAGTCTGCGGCTGAAATAGACTTGATTCGAATTACGATTTTTTTTAAAGGACTTTTGTCGTTGGACATATTTTTGGCAATGCTATTTTTAACAATTGATTTTTTGAGCTCTAAATGTTCATTTTGTGTTTGTCACGTAACTTGTAGGGCGAATTTTATCGTTTACCTTCGATAGATGAACAGAATTTCGTGTTGTAATTTAGTGTTCTTATCTACCAAAAAATATATTTTTCTACCAGGTGTTAAAATAAATTATTATCTCTTTTAACGTTCAGTAGAAACTGATGCGCTTAAATATTTTTTGAGTTACATTGATTGATTACATTGATACATATATCATCTTCGACTATAGTTTCTTCTGTGAAAAAATGTATATTTTGAATTTCAATTATTTTTTTACATTTATGAAACTATGTAGGCAATTTTCTGTCAACTTTATTCTATAAACCTTTTTATAAACCTGCATTGTACAAACTATGAAGTAACTTCAGGGGAAAGAAATGTTTTTAGAACTTTTTTTGATAAAAAACATCCGAAAATGACAATATTCAATATTTGAGCCACAATTCATAATAATATATAATTAATAATAATAATAAATATCATTATTATTATATTAATGATTATAATTATTTTTATTATATTTGTAATAATTATAATTCATCTTACGGTCACAAAAAAATGAGATTCACTTAATCGTAGGAATGAGAGAGAAAATACTTCTAGAATAGACGCGACTTCTGGTGCCTCATGCTGCTCGGATTATTGGCCAGCCCAAAGGTGTTGTAGCAACGACTGATAGAATAAGACTTGTATTTATGAGCAGCGATATTTTCTCTGGTATCTATGGAAACAGAAGTCGTGTCACGATTCGCGGAACATCACTATTTTTATAATGAAGTAATGAATTTGGTAGTACTGTAGGAATAGGCGTAAAACGCCGATACGATTAATTCACGTAGTCAGACATAAAAAAATGAAACTTTTCGCATTTACCATTCTGGATAGACTTGATAATTGTTTATTAATAATATGAAATTACTAACTGATTTGCTTTTCCATCAATTTGAACTCTGTAAAAAAATATACATTTTCAGACTTGGATAATACTCGATTTTAGTGAAGAGTTTTTCCTTATTGAATTTTTGTTTGCATGAAAGGTGCGAAATTTTCCAAGTTCTGTTATAATATTTATAGTGAGTATAATTAGGCAAGATTCTCGTCATGTTCTATTTTCAACAACACTGAAGTTGAATTGCTAAAAACTAAAATATGACGTATTCTCTGTTCACACAAAATATTAACATTAATATAATAATATAAGAGTATAATATTACGTCATTCATTGCTTTCCTTTTATAGTAATAGAGCATATTTTTCAGCAAATGTTCATACAACTCGATTTCATATTAGAACATAAAGAAAACAAAAATTTCCTAGAATTACCAAAGCAAAAAAGTATCAATCTCATTATATCCTTCGATCTTCACGTAATACAACAATATACAAAAGACATCCTTTCTGCCTCAAACATTTTGAAATTCCTAGTACCACGATACGCAGAAAGCAATCATCATTGCCTCGCATATTTTATGGCCTACAGCACATGCTGCATCTACAGAGGAATCGCATGCAAGTCCGTTCTCCAACCAAACGCCGCAGAACAACGAGCAAAGAGTAAAAGAGCAGAGCGTCGGTGCGACGCAGGGGGCAACGGAATGTCCATGCAGCAGCAGTCGCCGCGGTCGGCCTACGCGAGCGGCGGCGGCGGCGGCGGCGGCAGCGACGGCGGAGGCGGTGGCAGCGGCGGCGGCTGCCGATCCAGCGATTATCTCGTTCTGCGAAGCGCACGCGCCTATCGGAAACCGCGCGGAGTCGGAGGCTTCTATCGGGGGAAGTCCAATCACCGCCAACGCCCCCTCCGCTTCCGCTCCATCGAGGAGGAGGCGGCGGCGGCGGCGGCGACGGCAACGACGTCGCGAGATCGGCAGCTTCGGCCGAGGAGAGGCGTGGACGAGAAGTACTGTGCAACGACTCGCCTCATTCCACGTTGCGCAGTATTTCTCGTATGGGGGGTTACTTAGCCCCTTGGTAAGTTTGTGCTAAAAGGGAAATTTCACAGGCGGCATTGATGTGGTTCGCCATTGCTTTACGTATCACTCTCAGGTTCACATTACAACTGAATTTGAAGTATTGGACGTAGTATACCTTCTTATTAGCTCAAGGAAACATATTTTGTATTCGTTACGATTTACGATTATCAATTGAGGAAAGGAAGAAGTAGATTATGACTTCAGGAAAACTACCCAATGCATCTATTTGTGATGATAAAACTGCCGAAGAAAAATAGTTCTCCGTTCATGTATATGCCCCATGTCCGCTTTATTCTCTTGTTTCGGGGAATGATATCAAAGAATATATTATTATTATTATTATTATTATTATTATTATTATTAATATTATTATTATTAATAAGACCAATATCTAGACAATTTGATTATAAGTTACATTACAATTTTGTACTTTATTTTCTCCGACTTTTTCATTCACTTAACTAACCCAGAATGAACTTCTTTGATACTTTGGATCACTTTCCAGAGAAGATGTAGCTAGTCAATATGCCAAAAAAACAAAAAAAACTGTATAAAACTTTTCGAGAAAATAACCCACCGTTTTACGCAGAGAATGTGCTTTCTAAATATATTAAGATTTTGAAATTCTGAATTTTTGAAGTGTGAGCTCACGTAATCTTACGCTGCAGTAATAACCCTGCCTTCCATTCTAAAGGAACGTATACAGTATTTCATTCCTATCTTATTCTTCTATGCGTTTTGCTTGTAAATATGTGTCAAATATATTGTTCTCATTAGTTTAATTTGCTTCAAGTCTTACAGAAAAAAACAGTATATTATTATCAAACCACCTTTCACTAAAAATACAAATTGGACTTATATTTTCTCTAAGCAATATTAATGAATCATTTTCTAACATAACGTTAAACGAAAACCTAATATTTTTCTTGCGTTTGTTGCGAAAATGTCGTTATTGACCACCATAAAGGGATTCGCATTTCAATACGATTGGTATTTTATAAAAATAGAACAGAACTTCTCTCCACGAGCATTTGTTTTCACAAGGAAGAAGCGAGTTTA
The DNA here is from genome assembly GCA_011170035.1 of Teleogryllus occipitalis. NCBI lineage: Eukaryota > Metazoa > Arthropoda > Insecta > Orthoptera > Gryllidae > Teleogryllus > Teleogryllus occipitalis. The sequence continues at coordinate 154,125 of BLKR01001336.1, forward strand.
TCGCACCACTTTCCCACTTCCTGTGTATATTTTACTACATTTTTTCGCGCAAACATTCACTAAATAGCGACCTGGAGACGACAGCCTCGCGTTTCCTATCGAGTTTCTTGCAGAGGGCAATGCGTTTTTAACACGCCATTTTTTATCCGTTCGCGTGAAGAAACCAGGAATCGAAGAGTATCGATAGCCGTCCAGAAGGCTCTGCATCTCGCCCATCGCCCAAGGCTCGCGGTCGCCCGCGGCCGCCTGCCTCCAAAATAACCCCAACAACGCGGCCGTTGCGAAATGACGCACAAAGGCCGCAGTGTGCTGCGTTAATTGTTTCTTAACAAATGGCCCAGAAACGAGGAAGAATTTCACGGTATGGGCAAACCTTTAGCGCCACTCTAACGCGGCTGTCAAACGGAGAAATATATGGAATCTACCGGATTCTTCGAGTGCTTGGTGGGCTTCTCGGAATTGCACCAATTTACTCCGGCGTGAGGAGGCGATCCCGGTGATTGGAGGGGTGGGTGGCGCGGGGGCGGGGCGGTCGGAAATGCGCCTGCAATGCCAGGCCACCTCGGCGCCGCGCGGTGTCGAAAACACCTACGACGATGACGACGGCGGCGGCGGCGGCGCGACGTGTCTGCCACCAAGTGATCCGTGTCTTTGGCGCTTTGCTGGGGCCGCGGCCGTGTCCGCAAGCGGGGCAGGTAGCCGCATTCCGCGAGCAACACCCTCAGCGGCGCCTCTCGGAGGCTGTGGGAGGTCCGCCAGTGGGTGGTGTCGATTTGCACACTATCCCGTCAGACTGAAACGTCTGGTTCTCATTTCTGAATTGTTATTTCTTTTGGGATACTTGAGATATCGAAAAAATACTACGTTCAGAAAAAAATTCCAGAATATTGTCAGTGAAGTAATGTATTGTAAGATTAAAATTTGCTCGCTTTTAGAGTGGAATATTTGAGTTGCGGAGATGGGCAGCAGTCATGGATGGAAGGCAAAGAATATCACCGGAGGTATGTTAAAAATTAATATACAACCCCTGGTGAAACAGTTAAATAAGACTCAGCTTGTTACTGCTGCTTTGTTTGAGTTCCCTGGGCAAGGTGATTTGTTTAACAAAACCTACTTTCAATTAAGAAACACCTCGTTTCGTTCAATAACTTAAGAATTCAAACATGGAACATTCATCTTTCACAGCCACCTACGAATTCGCTTCATTTCAAATTCATAACAGACGTCTAACAAGACATATCGATGAAGTTTCGACCAAGATAAAGCCCTGACTTTTCAGATCCAGAGGCGGCGATCAGCGCTGACGGCAGTCGACCAAGCGGTCTCGCGAGGCTTTCCATTGTGAGCATAAAGTTCCTGACGTATCGCTCGGCGTATGACAGCGAAATGCGCCTGCCTTGCGCCACATCCGCGCCGCGCAAACACGCGTGTCGCAACGGCGTCGCCCACCGGACCGCCGAAGGCAGACGCTGATTGGCAGCGGGGGCGGCGGTCGAAAAAAAAACGAACCAGCGGAGAAGGCGAGAAAAAAAAGCGGCAAAAAATTAAATAAAATTGGCGCAGGTCGGAGTTATCGGCGGTGCAAATCATGCATCGTGCACCTTGATCTGTGGACCAAGCCACGCACGGGCAGCTCGACTACAGGCGCAAAAACATGGATAACACTGCACGCTACCCCCATTAGAAACACTAAAACTAAACACTGAACACGTATACAATGGAGTTTCACTGAACAGGGAGGTGATAGAAAGTCTACTACTTGGAGGGAACTACTTGATAAATACAGCCGGTTGGAGGAAGAATGACAATTTAGGGAAATGTCCAGTCCATCGCACTGTCAGGGCACTACACATCGTCTAAGACGCCGCGTGCTCCGGTGGTTCGGAGAAGGAAATCCACTTCCGCGTGGAGTGGACCGCCCTGTGGAGGCGGCGCATCCACGCGGAGGTGGATTCGCGTCCAGACACGGAGCCACGGGACCATGCAGCACATAGAGAAATCACACGCAAGGCGACGCGACGTGCATTCAACAACAACAACGACAACAAAACACGTATCACGACACGTAAGACACACACACAAACACAACACTTATGGGGTGACGGCACGTGTAAGGGTCGGAGGGGGGTGTCGGCGGCTGGCTTACCTGCTGCCAAAACTGCGCGAGGAGGTAGATGCGCTCCTTTTTGAATAGCCAGTCCATGGACTGCATGGCCTGGATGTCCATCGCTGCGGCCAGGGTTGCGAAGGCGGGCGGCGCGCGGGCGCGCGGCGCTCGGAGCGGGAGGGCGGCGGGCGGCGCGGGTCCGGGCGCATGGGCGTCGCGACGGCGCTCAGCGCTGCCGCCGCTGGCGTCGACGCCCCAGCTGCTGCGGCATCGCCCTAGCGCTCCAGCCTCTTCGCGAACGGTCCCGCACTTCACTCCGTTCGCGCGGTCGGATCGTCCTCTCCTCGCTCGCTCGCCCTTCCGGCGGACAACCCGCGTCCACAACAACTGTCTGGACGTGTAGACGCGGTCTCAGAGGCGGGGGCGTGTGCCCGCAACACTTGTCGCCGCCTTCGCACCGTCCATCTCCCAATCACAAGTCGCACCGCCGGTGGACACCGGTTGGCAGGCGCCGCTTAGGTGAGACACTGGAACCAAAGCACAGGAAACAACGCGTTAGACACACACACACACGCGCGCCGGTGCGTCGCCAAGAAAAAAAAACATCAACACTGTGCCCAGAGACGGGGTGGGGGGAGGGAGGCAAAACTTTATTTTGATAACCGATACCCCCACATTCCCGAGGAACCGCGCGGTAGCCTGTCACGGAATTCATCTCGCGCGGGCGGTGAATGATCGCTTGTAGTTCTTGAAAACAGTAAAAGATTCCGGGTTATTCGGTTTCTCGGCTGCGCGGGGGCGGAGGCGATTCGGGAGGGCGGGGCGTGCAAAAGCTCGCCCGGCGGCGCGCGCCCGCTTGCCACGGCCAGCGAAGAGGGCCGCCCGCGCGGGCGAAATCGCGTGCGCCCCCGGACAAAATCGAATATTGCAAGCGGCCGGGGGGGCACAGGCTTGCAACAAAAACGGCTTCGCCTCACGCAAGCGAACGGAACTTTCATATATATGTCCACCGGTGTTCTTTTTGGCCTCCTTCTTGCGTTTCCTCTTTTCGATTTTCGCCTCCCGCTCCCCCTCGGTCTAACCGCTGGTTTTTTTTGTTTCTCTTTCGTTCCCGCTCGCCTCTTCCCGCGCCCGAGGCGCAATCGCCACTCTGATTATTCTCGGAATCAAAGTATATAATCTCTGTGAGTCGGACAGCGCCTGTGTTTCTTTTAAATTTAGTGCCACTGTCGGCCGCCGTGAAGAAAAGAATACGGCTCGGTGCGAACGTCAAGATACGAACACGAGGGGGCGAAGGTACCAGCAAAACTCCTCAGCTGCCCTGCAGAATCAACGGCGCCGAGAAAAAGATCGTGTGCGCGCAATAAAGCAAAATAACGCGTTCGCTCTATTTGTAGGACCTATCCCGCAAGATGTATACGCTGCACGAGAAAATTATTACTCACTCGCATTTGATGGTTCTTGGAAACAGACGACACAAGATCCGAGGACACGCTGTTTGAACCGTAACTCAAACAGGCGCAGAAAAAACACGACCGCCTTCGCGAGACTAACCAAACACGTCTCTTTTTACGATGAATTAAAAGAAACAGTATCAACCATAAATAATTGCAGTGACGCTTTCATTTATAAGAAGCCAATGATGTACTGAAGCCACATGTGATTATAACTTTCGTTTCCGGTTCACCCGCAGGCAGTTTACATCTGACACGAATCGTAACGTTTCTTCGGCACTCGAGGTATTTAGGCCTAAGGCAACAGCACGCAGCGCCGCAACATGCCGACGGACAAGTGGACACTGCACGATTGCACGAACGCTTCGACCGGCACCTCCTTCCACGTCAACAGATACTTCACTCACGGTAGCAGCACCGAAACAAAACTCATCAACAAAGAAACACGACACAACTAAAACTTAACGGCGAGGCACATATCAGAGTCGCCGACAGAAGTCGTTTGACGTGCCGAAACGGCGCTATTCACTGTCGCGAGTGACACAAGAAAACCTAAGTTTTACGGCTTCGATTTTTTTGAGCTTTCCCAGAGGAAATAACGGGCAACCACACAAAACAAAAGTCTTAATTCTTGCGTGTGATTGTGTCGCCGAGGGACGGCCGCGATCGCGTGACAAAAGTAAAAAGTTTTATACTGTCGAACGCGACCGACACGATTCCTGGAAATATAAACAATCTGTAGATAATGGCTCGAGGAAAGAAACCGGGGAGGGGAGCCGATCGGAGAACACGAATATCGGCGAGAGCACAAGAACGCGACCTCACGCAGGAGGGCGGCGCCGCGGCGCGGTGCGGCGCGGCGCGGCGGCGGCGACGGGCCGGCGTGGTGGGCGGCGCCCGCGCCCGCGGCCCGCACTCGCCCCGAATTGCAGCGCGCTTATCACCGCCCACACGCGAACAGGCCGCATATCTCGTTACAGTCCACTATCACTGGCGGCCTCTGACAGCGGCTGTCTTCGCCGCGCACTGTCGGCGCCTCGGACAGTCCAGAGTCCTCGCGGAGGTCACTGGCGGCACTCGGTGACAGCGACGCACTCGCCGGCGGGGGAGGAGCACTGGGCACAGGTGGCGCGGGGCCCGGGGGCGGAGGCTGTGGCTGCGGGGGCGGCACGCCTTCCGGGCGTCGTACCTTCCGCAGGGGGCGCGTCCAGGCAGCGGCCGGCGCCGGCCACCGGGCATGACGTCTGGCGCGAAGGCTGTCTCCAGTGTGGCCGTGTCTCCCCGCGTGGCGTACCAGAAGCAGAAGAAGACGATGCGGCGGCTGCGGGTGGGCCGGTCGCGGGCGAGGGGCTGTCGCCGGCGGAGAAGCGCCAGCGGGACGAAATCAGCGAGCGCCGCTCAGCGAGGCTCGGCTGCACAGTGCATGTCGAGGCCCGTGACAGCCCGGGCGACAGCGTGGTCGGGAATAAAAAGTCTTGAAGAAAAGTCAAACACGTGATAGACGAAATGCTGGCACGTGCGGCAACAAGCCCATCCTATCCACGCAACTCCCTCCCTCAAACTGAGCACGCAGAATTCTCGGGCCTCCGGCGCAGCCCGACGCGGCGCCTGGGCGGCCGGCGATTGGTGGGGGCCGTGCGCGCGGTGGGGATCGCGGCGGGCGCGTGGTGGGGGGCGGCGCAGCGGGCCGCGCGGGGCGGGCGGGGGGCGCTGGCGTGCTAAGACGAGGCTCCTGAGAGAGAGGGAGGGGGCCGGCGCGCGCGCCGACGCCCGGAGGGAGGGTAAAAGAGCATTGACGGAGGAGGCGGCGCGGGGCGGGGCGGCACGGGACGGGGAGGGCATATCTGCGCTATATACAAGAAGGGAAGACATTTCGTACTTGCGGACGCGAGAGAGACGGGGAGTCGTGGCGATTGCGAGCGAGAGGGTGCGAGAGCAAGGCGGGGGCGGGGCGGGTGGCGCGGAGGCGGCGCCGGGCGCTGGAGGAGGACGCGGTCGCGCGCGCGTGTATGTGGATGTGAGTGTGCGCGCGAGAGAGAGAGTGAGCGAGCGAGCGAGCGGGCAGGGCGGGCGGCGCGCGCGACCCGGCCTGGTGGCGGAGGTGGAGGGGATACCACGCAAGTCGCCAAATCTTGCATTCGGCGACGGCATTCACCCGAACTCAAATCCTAAAACTACGGTATTTTCGCCCCCCGCGCGCGCCCGTCTCGTCCCGTCCCGTCCCATCGCTCCTTACCGCTCGTCCCGCCGCCGCTGTCGTCGTCCACCCCGTCTTCCGTGGACGCGCGCTCTCTCGCTCGTCTCCCGCCCGCTCTCGCGCTGTCCTTTTTTAATTCGCGAACCTACCTCTTCCCCCCCCCCTCCTCGATACCCGTACTATATACACCAGAAAGCTCCTTCACCACTTTACTGGGCCCGCGGTGGCGGCGGCGCTGGTGGCGGAGGTGGCGGCGCAGTCAGGGCGGACCGGGGCCTCGAGGTGCTGCTATCTGGCGGGCGTCGCGGGAAGCTCCGCTCTTTCCAACGGGAGGAGCGCACGCAAACCATTTTCGTGCGGGCGCGGGCGAAAGGCGGGCGGGCGGGCGGCGTGACAGGGGCGTGGGCGTGGGAGGCCACAGGGCGGGAGGGTGGCGGGGTTGCACAGGAAACTCTCGACCGCCCAACACTCGGCGTTATTATCTGCCGACTCCATAAAAAGCGGCCCGTGGCGGGGACAGTGCGGCGCGGGGGCGGGGCGTGGCGGGGAGGGCGGGGCGGCGCGCCGCTGCTCTCCTTCGTGACCCGGGGGTGCTACTGCCTCCTTCAAGATGGGCTTTCCACGTGCTCCTATTCGCGCCTTTGACACTCGCCTAATCAGCAGTTTTGTCAGTGTGGTTTGCGAATGACTTTCCAAAGTTTCTGGTAGTTTATTTTTCACAAAATAATCTCAAAAATAATAAAAGTTTTCGGCGATTCCTTTTCAGAATAATACAACATAATTAATAATAAAAAATAAATAATACAATTTTTAAAATCTACGTCTACACGAAATCACAGGTATTGATACTTAATAGTACTTTCTGAGAGGCATTGGATGTTCACTTCTTCAAACACATGTTTTTAATAATGACACATTATTTGCCTTAATTAGTATAATTACAATAGTAATATAAATATGAACCATTTATTGGAAGAAAGTATCATTGGGTGATTTTGTGTTGTATGTTGTGGTTAAAAACAGTTTTTTAAATACCAACTTTAAGTTGAATAAATTCATTGCACGCATTATGTATCTCTTTACATTATGCATCCCATACAATTTACAACGCATTCAGTAATATTGCCATTTAGAACCTCGTTTATGAAGCATTTTCTACCTTGATCTGCACGACCGATAGAAATGGAATGTAAACGTAATGGAAACAGTCACGATTTCTCGCAGAAACTAACCTTATTGCTAAATATATTATATAATCAACTCGGACACAAGGAGAAGACCAGCTGGCAAACGATTCGCAAGCGGGGAAAACATCGCACGCAGTCCCTCGGAGGGCGTGGTGTTCCGCTCCAGTCCAAGTTCAGGCGACCTCAACAACTCTAGTTTGGAACCGTTCGTGCCAGTGTCTGAGAAGCCAGCCGACCAGGAAGAGAGTTCAGTACAAAATCGCATGGAAACATTTCCTTAACGAGTTTTTCTAGGAAAGCTTTAGGCTTTGTTACTCGAGATGCTAGGTTAAATTGTCGCAGCCTTTTAAATTCACACGGGTTGTTAATAATTTATTGAAAAAAAAAACAACAACAAAAACAAACAAACATTTATCCATCTACGGAAAGCGGAATCTTATAATTTGGTAAAGATAGGTGTTCAACAGTTCATTTGCTAGTTTTTTCCCCATGCTGCACTAGGAAACTAATGGGGTGTATTATCATTTGTGTTTCATCCTCTTCATTCATTTGGAAACGATATCCTCTCATGTTAATGAAATAACTTTAAAAATAATTAGCTCATTTACCAAATAATACATGGAGATTTAAGAAAATATACAATACTATGCCTTGAAATACTTCTTTTACAAGTAGTATTGCTCTTTATTGCAAGAATATGGATTTCAACTGTATTTAAATTAAATATAATATGCAGTGAAACCTATCTTAGGCGACCAGAGATGGTTCCGGAGAAAAATGGCCTGGCATGCAGTTGTCCGCATAATAAGAATATGGATAATGGGCATCCGGACTAATTTTGTTTGAAACGAAATGAAGTTTGGTTCGTTTCTTCAGTGTCACATTTTTAATTACTTTTAAAACACAAAATACGAAAAAATGTTTGTGCCAATGCACTTAATCAACTAGTTTATAAAATCTTTCAATTTCCAGCATTTGGTTTACTTTCTTTTTTACACCAAATATGCCTGGCAGCTGACCGCGGGTCAGATGACCACATAATGAGTGTAAAACGTATGTGTCGTAAGGGAAATTCTGTCCCTGAAAAAACTTGCCGTTAATTGAAATGACCGTACGGCTGGTTCGGCTGGTACAAGTCAGTAAGTGAAATACAAAACACGTTCACATGCAGAAAAAGTGTAGTTTTGATACTTACTGTTTTTATCTATTGATAATATTATCACTAAACATTTAAAACATTTAACTAAATAGTAATCAAATAATGATTATTTGATTACTGTTATAGTTAGGATCTTTTTTATACATTCTGAAGATGCTTGCTTGAGGTGGTAGGAAAGTCAATTCTTCAATAATTTGAATTTATAGGGCATTCTCAAACTGTAAAAATTACGCATGTCTCAATATTTCTGTATTTGTATTTGCAGACACTATTTTTAAGGGATCCTTCACTGAAATTGAAGTTTTGAATCGTTTTTGAACCGTGCTTCTTCGGGTTGAATGAAAGTAATAAGTTGTACATTTGTATTATGGCTGCCTAATAATAATAATAATAATAATAATAATAATAATAATAATAATAATAATAATAAATAACGATTAATGTTTTGACCTAGACCCCAGAATACATTTCTTTATAAAATTAAAATTAGTCGCAAATAACCAAAGCCATGACGTGGCTGTATTAAGTAAATTTTAACAAAATTATCTTTTTTACACTAATTACCTTAATTACCCTAATTACTTTTGTGTCAAGTTGAGAAGAAATTTGGATTCATCTTAATTTTAGATATATAAATCTGATGAAATATTATTCGCATTGCAACAAAACATTTTGTTTGTTACATTTATAAGTTATTTCGATAATTATTTCAGTTATTGAAATGAATGAAGAGTTAATCCTCAATATACTGTTGTTATTTAAAAAGAATTTAGTGGTGCATTGAAAATTACTTACTGTAACAGTGTTTTTAAAAGTTGATTGGACAAAAATTAATAAGTTTTAAAAAATCATTTCCATCTGTGAAAAAAATATTGATTATTTATCGTTAAATCTAATTCTTCAAAACAAATTTTTCTACCATCCGCTTTGAGGCCGTGAAAAGTAAGTCAGATGCCATACAAATAGTAATTTAACGTAAATAAAATTTTATTTAACAAATAATAACAATAATAATAACAACAACAACCATAATAATAATAATAATAATAATAATAATAATAATAATAATAATAATAATAATAATAATAATAATTGCTTTTTAATATAACAATAATGACATGTTAAGGCATTGTTCAATTATACAGTCTTGGATTGCCAGTTTTATACTATGATGCAAAAAACGATATTTAACAAAATATTATAGTACTACGAACAGCTAGTGCCTTGCATCAGCAATAGTGGTGCTGAACAATACCACACAAAATAGTTTTCCAATAAGAAGCGTGATCGAGAAGATAAAAAAAAACAGTATGTAAACTCAGTCGGGAACGCGCAATAGGAAAATGAGGAGGGGGGGGGGCAACCCAAATATTTCCATTTTTCAGTCAAAATCGATACTGTTTTATTGTTTTTGGATTTTTCCCGAGATCCTTGGTAATAAACAACAACAGTAGACTTATCTCAAAAGGCTGGAGACAGCGTTCAGAAATTTTCTTTCAAGTAATTTTGACTTTTCGCTTTCACGTACTTGAGAATGTGTATGTCGATTGAAGTGTTATCGAGCTGATACTGCTTTTTGGCAGATAGTTGTGCTGGTGGAGATATTCCGATCTGGCAAAATACAGAATCACATGTGCATAATAACTGAAAATCATATAATATCTTAAATGATAAAAAAATAGTCTAATAAATATGATATTTAAGGGAATAAAACAGTAAATAATGTGAAATACCTTAATCCATTTACGCACACTAGAAAACAAAATAGAAAATAATTATTTGATTTTATTCCTCTTTTTCAGAAGACACACTTGGTAAAAGTATGTTTCTACAATTACGATTTCCGATCGTTCTTGTAGTCTTTACAACGTTAAAACTGCTTTAAAAATATTGGATAAAATACTTTAAGTTAATTGCATTACACATTCTAAAATATAATTTCGGTCATAGAACAATAATGTTGAACAGCACCTGTAATAGTTGCAAATAGCCAAGATGTTGATGCAACTACAAATAAATTATTTACAAAAATCGTAATATACAGTGCCGGAAAATACTACAGGGATACTTGAAAATTTCGAAAATTTACGAGGAATTTTTATTGTTCGGTATTATCCTGATAAAGGTATTTCATTTTCTCTAGTTAGTCACCTATCATTATTGGAAATAATGCATAGTTGTTAACAGACAGTGGTGACATTCGCACACTACTGCAAACATTTTTCATGCACCTGACAGATATTTACTACTACTACATGCACATCCGTGTTCATTCTGCAAAATGAATGAGAGAGATCCGCAAAATATTCATATACAATAGACACACGTATGAATATTTAGTAGCTTTTATTGTAATTTTCGGTAAAAACGAGTATAAATGAGTATTTCATTGAAATCTTGTAATATTGTTTTGGGCATTGTAGTAATACTTAAATGTAATTGTTGAACATTATTTTAAAATTACAAATTGAAAATACCATACTCACCGTATATGTTAGTATAATGACTAGTACAAAATGAAATTATTTTATTTTTGTTAGGTCTGCTGCCTTGAAATAAAAATGCAACGAACCGTCTTATTTTATTATCGTCTTTAAGAAATGATGTATTAAAGGTAGTTCAAGTTTCAATAATTAAAAATATAAAACGTTTAATGCCCTGAAATACAATAAATAAATATATTCTATCACTCACTTCAAGACTCTGAAACGTAATTCTGCTCCATTAAAATTAGTTACTTAGTTCAATAATAATAATAATAATAATAATAATAATAATAATAATAATAATAATAATAATAATAATAATAATAATAATAATATGTTTTCGTTATTTTTAGATAGGGAGAGAGAGGGGGGAGAGAGGGACAGAGGGAGAGAGAGGGAGAGAGAGAGAACAGAGTCTGAAGAGGGAAATTATTTAAAATTAAACATAAATGGCCACATTAATACATTTAAATTTGAAGTAAAGAAATTCCCCTGAATAATAACCGCAATAATCAGAAGCTTAAAAACCTCAATAATACCTTATTAAATTTCCTGTTGATAGCCTTGTGTGAATTGTTCTTAAAATAAATGTCGACATAAATAAAATAAGTTTTTAATACACCGCATATTTACAAACATATGTGCAACTCGAAGTAGCGGATACTCAGTAAATTATTTCCTCTGCGGTGAATGATAAATTGTATTATAGTTTTCAATTAGACACATTCAAAACAAAGTTTACCTGTGGAAGAAATGTGTATAGAGAGAGTTAGAAGGCCTTTGTACAACACTAATCACTGTTCCAATCACAACCTTATCGCTGTTATCTCATTATCACGTCAACCAAATATTCAGTCACCTTGCTGGATTATGACTATTCCTAAGTAAGCGAAAAATAACAATACTTTATCAACAGCTCAATCATCTTAAATTTTTCACTATCTAATTCCACGCCATGAATTATATTAGTAGTTTAACATTTGCATTTCATTTATGGTTTACTCTGAAACAGTTATTTATAAAATCAGTGTGTACTTCTCACTTTTACTTTGCGGAAATCATGTATATTAAAAGACAATATTAGTATACAGCTTTTCAGAGGATATTGCAAACATGAAGAAGTGTAATATAGCGAGGGATTAGAGGTTTAATGATGAAATACGAATAAATTCCGAAATACAGCTCCTGTCCATAGTGCCTGGTTAAATAGCACATTAGCCTTATGATACTGTACAGCTGTTTGAATGATGATGGACAGATCATTTCGGACATTAACCGGCTAATATTGGAGTCAGCCACATGGCATTGATTAAACAGATTGCGTGTACGGCTTCTCTTGTGTTTGTAATAAGTATTTTTGCATAAAATGCTTGGATGTTATGTGTTACACAGACTGAAGGTTGTTTTAAGTAAATCTCGAACACCAAAATCCTCCTCCTAAATTCGAAGCGACGTTTTTTACAGATTTCTACATTGAGGACAGGTTGGATGGTACTGGGTAAATAGAAATTGTCGACAGACACAACGAAACTCGCAACTACTTGTCTTGTTGCTCACTAGCCTTAGAAACTTCTCAACAGAAGTTTGATCCCGTTTATCAGGATCAATAATTTAGTAAGTTAGGCTTATTATTATTATTATTATTATTATTATTATTATTATTATTATTATTATTATTATTATTATTATTATTATTATTATTGTTTTTATTGCTATTGTTATTATTAGTATTGTGATAATATGTTGTTTTATTAAATATACAATTATTTTCAAGTAGTATGGTATTGAAGTGTGGTGACGTGATGTGAAGTGTAGTGCAATAGAGAAGTAGAAAGAGAAATAAAGTGCAAATGTTGTGTTGTGAAGTGAAGTGCAGTGTAATTAAAAAGTCGTGTATTTAATAGTTTAAAATAATTGTGCAGGTCAGTCACAAAATGTGGAGTTAATTCTATTATTTATTTATATTTATTATTGCTCTTAGTGCTAGCATTTTATCATATTACTATTATTATTATTATTATTATTATTATTATTATTATTATTATTATTATTGCCTTAAAATAATTTAATGTTAAATTTTATTTATATTTCTTATTGTAAAATGTAAATTGTAGTGTTCTGCCACCAAATAGTAGAAATCTACCTGCAGAAATAATTACCTATCTATATATCTATCACATATCTGATAGTCGTCGTCACGGTGACATATTGTACTTCACCTACCCTAGCAACATCGTGTTGGCTAACAACTTCATACGCTGTAAGTCCGAATGTTTCGAAGCTGTTCCGTCATTATCCACCCATTTTGAATAATGTGAAGATTAACCTACTAATTCGGTAATTAGCCAGATTCGCACTTTATACACAACAAATACATTAAGAAAACCCTGTTACAAAATGAATAGCCGAAATTACATCTGCCGAAAATATTTCGTGCGTGGAGCAATTTACCCGAGGTCCCAAATTGCACGGCCAAGATTGCAATCCTCATACTAAGTGATAGACAGCGAACGCTTGCGCCAGTCTGTCCTATCGTTAGTTCAAAATCCTCCTCTCCCTCGGCGCTAAGGTGACGGAGGGAACAGAGGGGCTTAGGATTCTGACCGAAAATAATGTAATGCGGAAACGAATGAAAATGCTTTCCCACATCACTAAAATACTATAATTTACTTTTCTATTCACGAAAGTAATATTAACTAATGATGATGATTTTGATGATAATAATAATAATAATAATAATAATAATAATAATAATAATAATAATAACAATAATAATAATAACCATAATAATAATAATAACAAAAAATATAATCATACGTAAATTAAAATCACTCGTAAATGAAAAGCTCCGTAATCAATGTATAAAGGGGTGAGTTCACAGTCTAGAATGAAATAAGTGAGTGGCTAAGTACTTTAAATATTTTCCTACGTTCCCATTACTTCCCTTATGGCTGAGACATATAGGCTGCTTAGTCTTTCTATCATATTCGTAACTCTCACAGAATTGCAAGCAAATAGAAAGTCACAAATCAATGTTACTGAATGATCGATGTCAATTGTAAGAAAAATTAAATCATTTTCAAATGCTTCCACTTCGTTTTCGTTTTTATAATTCACTTTGCAGATTTGTTAATGAATTGTCAATACAGGTGTTTGGAAAGCGGGGATTGGAACAACATGTTTGTGGTGAGACTTTACAAATAAGAGCCTTACAAGCCACTCTCATATGCACTTTACACTGCCCTAGAATTCTACCTTTCCCCAGTTCTGTTAAGTGCAAACGATGTTGAAACGATGCCATCGCTCGTCATTACCTGCAGAGTGATATCTTTAATATCAAATTAACTAGAAGGATACGGCTTCTCGGGGAGCAATTCTACATGCGGATGCGCGATGTCACAATCCTTAATTTCGATTGCCACTCGACGTATGGACGTAACATCCGTTATTGAAGTGTAGAAAACTCTAAGACAAACTATGGCTCACCAAATCACTTTTGTTATTCATTCACTAAAATTTCATCAATAGACTTTTAATTCATTTCGATGCCAAGTAATTAAGTTCGTGAATCCATAAATTGTTGAACTGAACACGAAATAATGTTTCTTAAAATAAACTTATTGTCTTAATGAAAATACGCAGGTGAATATTGCCTTTTCTCGACAGTTAGTCTTAAGATTCGTTATATTACGATATACAGTACATATTAATTTTTCTTTGTAATAGTTTATTTCTTGCAATACTTATTATTTATAGTAGTTTTTTCTTAAGGTATCCCCATATTTTATCGATTTCGCGATAAAATGAAATGTCTCAGTGAATAAGGAGGAAAAGGGCAGGTGCCGTCCGGTGGTGGCGAATACACTGCTTTGGGGTGAATGATATTCATGAATGAAAGAAGAGTGTGATGATGAGAAACAATTATAGAAAAACAATCAAATGAGCAAAGCAAACAGTAAAACGTGTAGAACACCTGCTCTGTGAACCAGGTAAATCCACATCGATTAATAGAACATCGACCCACAAAGAGATTATCGGCCGCAAAACCGCCCATCCGCTTTGACGCAATATTGGCTCCTAGCACATCTGAACTAGGAATGCGACGTTGTTGATGTTTTCAAAACATCGATGTTTCTATAAAACCATCGGTTTTAAAAACCAAAGTATTGAAGAAGATGTTTTTTGAACATTAATGTTTTGTGCTCGATGTACTTATGGCTAGTTCGTGGATGAAAATTTACCATAATTATAATTATGTAAAAGTTTACATATGAAATAATAACGGATGGTACCATTGTCTGTTTATGTGTTCGATTCTAATGAATGAGGTTTGTACTACCTTCATCGAGCAGACTATCCCTCGCGCAAATGCTCCGGTGTTTTCTTCGCCTTTTCCTACATTTCGCACATGGAGAAGCGTTTCCAATTTTATTTTCAGAAAAAATGTAATTATAAATTAATACACCCACATTAAATTAAATTATGTTGCGCTCGAATTTAAAGTTAAGGGTGACTGTTTTAAATCATCGATAGTTTTTAATCGATTCTAATTTTGAACATGGATGTTTGACATCCTGTCGCCGTCGCCTAGCAAAACTCCTGTGCTGCGAGTGCTGCGAGTGCTGCGAGTGCTGGGTGTCCGCGCAGCGGGCGCAGATCTCGCCTGCGGGCGCAGCGCGAGCGACTGCGCGCAGCTGACCCCCGAGAAGCCTGCGTGGGCGGCGGGGGCGGCGCGGGCGCCACCCCTGCGCACCTTCTCTCTCCTGCCTCCCGTGTCCTCCTGCGCGCGCGCGCGCGGTGGCGCCGGCCGGCCAGCGGGCCGCTGGTGGGGGCGAGGAGAGCGCCTTCGCTCGTCTGTCTCGCTCGAGGCTCGAACGCGCGTCCTCCGCCGGCCGCTGCGCTCGCGCCGGCGCCATCGCCGCCGCCGACCCCGCCCCCGCCGCCTCCGCCTGGGTCGGCGGGCGTCGGACGACGTCGGGAGGCGCCGGCCGACGGAGGTGGCGTCGCCAGCAGACGCGCCCGCACTGCACGCGCCGCGCGCACGCACACGCCCGTGCGCTCGCCCGCGCCATTGCTCACGCCCACCGCCGCACCCACGCACTGTCCGGCGAGGCCCCACACGGCACGAGCGACGCACGGAAGAGTCTAATACGCACGCGCTTAAAGTTTGATTGACTGACTTTCCTTCCGGCTTGTAGTTGCTTAGGAGTTATTTGACATTGCTTTCTTGTTGGTATTCCCTGACATAAATACACAAAATTTACCACAGTCATATCTTTATCAGTTGTATTCGCATTCGGTACTATCTTAAAGAGGACATAAGGAAGAATGAACTCAAGGATACCTGCAGGTCCCTATTTATTCACCAAATGTTTCAATAAATTTAGATGAGTTATTCTTGATCCATTCCCTTAATTTGCGTGTTGTTATTTTTGTAATACGTTTCAAAACCATGTTTAGTTCTGTAATTACTGAAGTTGAAGCACTACAAGGTTATGTTACTTGTCAAGACGTAGTATTCGGAAGAGAAAAGGTTCTCAAATGAAATTGCCTTATTGTCAAGTTCAATGCGAAATACTCGTTACATCATAAAGTTTTATGCATGAGATGTAATGGAGACTTACACATCACTTACGCTCTTTAGGCAGTTATTGTGATCATAAGCTATCTAGCTATTATGATCGTCTAAGGTGGTGGGAATATCAGAAAGAACACACCCCTCAGGATGAAAGGAATGACTGTTATAATCTGCAGTCGCTAATGTACTATCATAGAATAATAGCTTTGAGTTTTTCTTCATTCCCTCGCGAATTCTCAAATTCTAAGCTACAAGAGATCGCCATGCTCCTAAAACGCCGTAGGATGACGTGAGTGAAACTCGGGAACTAATTTTGAAGATGATGCATACATGACGCCATCGATTTTGAAGATATATCGAAATATAACCCACGAAATCCAGCTATTAACCTTGTTTGTGCAATTATGAATTGCATTTCGATCGACCGAGAAACGAATCTCAGTGCGAAAACATTGTGACAAGCCTAACAAGAGACGTGATCATCCACACAGGATTTTTAAAATAAGGGAACATCGACTTGATTGGTGTGTTAGTGCTAGAGATTGGGTTCTATCGAGACGATCAGCTTAAGGGGATAACAGAGATCTGCCATCCTTAACGAAACATTGGAGAATGGATCTGTTTTGGTGAAAGAGCCCCATACTTCACTCTCGCCAACACGACCATTATATTTTTCTTCAGTTTATTACTATGCAATTGCATATTCTTAACTATGATTTTCAATCACATCGCAACTGAAGAATCTGAAATAAAACTACGCCCTACACCACAAAATGCAAACCTAGTGACGAATTCGAGGACGCGACTTTCTGAATCAGCCTGAAACTAACAGTTGGCATGTTAGGTACAAAAAAATTGAGTTCTATTAAGCAGTTAAAATTCAGGAATTCCGTGATGCGTGTACAGTCTTCTTATTTCTTTTGTTAATCCGAGAGAGATCAGAACAAACGTTACACGCAACTGTTTTCACAACCCCGTGAAGATTCGCGGTTATTTCTTACAACTTTTGTATCTGATGTTCTGCCTTAAAACAAGCATCGTTTCTTCGAACAGACAGACCACTTCAAGAAACGTAATTAATGTCTTATTAAAACTTATGCTATCTCTGTGTTTTCCCCTCACGCACTATGGAGATTGAAGTAAAAAATGCAGAATTTTCGTGTAGTTACAAATAAGCGTAGTCTGCTCCTTAGAAAATAACCACACAAACTGGACACGATGCATCAGTCAAATTTCAATCTGGAAGGAAATGCACTAATTTACTATTTACGAAAATGTCAAATTATTTTTTAACAATTTTTATACATTGTTCTTTTTCAATATATTGTATAAAATAATAATAATAATAATAATAATAATAATAATAATAATAATAATAGTAATGTGAAGTTTTAGTAAAACCAATATAAAGTGTAAAAGACATACGTACTTATAGATTTCAATAATTACACTTCTTTCTATTCTTATAAACTTCAACTGATATTGAATAGGCCTTTCTTAAAAAATGACTTTTGGGTACGTCCCTGGACTTATTTCCTAACTTGATTACCTTGTTATAATATATAGCGTATGATATGTTTCCTAACGCATTGTGTTCTAACTTTACTGAAAAAAGTCAGATATGTAAAAGATTTGTTAAAACCTCATATTGAACTTTATTTGAAAAAGGTCTATATTTTAAAAAGGATAATATTTCATGAATAAACAAAAAACACTAATTCTCAAAAATGAATCTAATAAAATGACAATACGAATCCTTGATTAGATAGATAAAAAATGTTTATATTTTTCAGAAAAATATTAACATTAATTCTGTTCATTATAAAAAAATAATTTCATTCGACTACAAAGAAATACATATACACAATCAAGATGTTGAGAGTTATACGGACAAAATCACCGTTCTGTGAGGAAGCAAGTAAAGCAAATATCGATTCTCAGAAAATGTCTATCCTTCCCTCACGTCCCCATCCTTAATATATATCTGCTACGATGGGATGTCGTGACAGAAAACTCCTATTACGAAAGTTTTTTTTCTTTCAGAAGTGACGTGAGCAGCGATAGAAGGGAGCCCCCTTCGACGTATGGTGGGTCGCAGAGAGAGGTAGCGGAGACAGGTTGAGCGAGGCTCTCAGGGAGTGGTGTTGGGTGAACACGGGACCCATAGAAAACTACACGCGTCGGCCTTTCTCGAGGAGCTGAGGCGGTGGCGGGGTAAGGAGCGATCAGAATTTCTCGTTGTAGATGTGATTATCATTTTCTCTGGCGAAGCGGGTGGAGGCCCGTAGTGGTGCTGGTGGTGGGAGGATGAAGGGTGTGAGAAGGAGGAGTGGTGGTGGCGAAAGGGATGGTAGCAGAGGGGGCGTGGTCGAGGAGGGAGCGGGGATGCAGAAAAGTCGGAGCAGTGACGAGGTTCAGTGCGTGGGATGGCGGGGCGTAGGAATGCAGGGGAGGGTCGACTGGGGGGCGAGGAGGGGGCGGGGGGAGTGGGGTGGCAAAAGGGATGGTAGTAGAGGTGGCGTAGAACGAGGAGGGAGCGGGGACGAAGTCTGTTGCGACGGCGGGCAAGAAGCGAGGAAGGATTGATTAATTGATTGATTGATTTTTTCGTGTTTTCGGGCGCGTCAACTGCTTTGGTCATTATTCATGTTAGTGTAGTGCATGTTTTTTTCTCGGGAGAGGGCGGTGATCTTCCCCCGCTGGATGGCGAGATCCGGCGCCGACCTACTGTCGGCTAGTGAGGTTTCCCCTCTAACCAGGACTCTCCCACCAGCGGAGCACCGCTCCAGCCGGGACAAGCTCTAAGACCCCGACCTGTCTCCCGGCATATGTAGTAGTGTAGTACATGTTAGTGTCAGTGTGTGTGTGTGTAAGTGGAGATGATAGGACAAGGAAGAGGAAGGACAGATCGCGCGCGGTCCGTGGCCCGTTTGTTAGGGTACTGCTCCGGCATTCCCCTGGTGTAGATTGGAGAAACCACGGAAAACTACCGATCAGAGCAGTCGGCCGCTAGAATTCTCCTCCAGACAGCGACTGAAAGGAAGGATTGAGCGGGAGGGGAGGGGGGATGGCAGGCGGCTAGTCGCCGGGGTGGCGAGGCGGCCGAAGCCCTGGACCGCGGGGTCGGCAAGGCGTTGGGCGTTGGAGGCGGTGGAGTTGGTGGTGGCGCAGTAATCACCTTGACCGCAGCTGCCGATCGGCGGCGACAGATGGTGCCCGGCGGGTCCGCCGCCTCCGTCCGTGTCACTCTCCTCGCTCCCGCCCCCGCGCCCACCTCCACCCCCAGCACCCGCCGCCCATTGTCCTCCAGCAGACGCGCGCTCGCCGTTTGAACTTCAATCTCTTGAGCGGACACGCGGTTGTTCGGCGCCGCCGTCACAGCGCGGTTGGATTTTGGAGCAAAGCTATCTCTGTTGTCTGGGTGGCATTGCCATGTCATTACACGCCTCGAAATAGCACAATATTACAGTGAGGTTTGAGATTCGTATATACCCAAACGAGTTACACACATCGCGCTCTTAAAGAAATTGTAAATTTAATTTTAAATTTATTCTTAAGAAACATGATATACATTCTATGAATCAAATTTATTAGCTAAATGATCCATTACATTTTCTCTCTTGTGACATACACTTACTAGCACTATTTTACTTTATGGAAATATTATTTTTAATTCAAAATATTTTAATATTTTCATGAAAAAGAAAAATAATTTGTTCATGCATATTATAGCTATGTAATAATTTGGTTGTTAATGTTATATGAAGTGAAGAGAGTTGATTGTATTGAAAGGAGAAATTAAAGACATAAAGTAAATGAATGAAGTAAATCGCATTGATAGATGTGAGTCTGGAAATTTTCTAGAATTTTCCTCTATTTCAAGTAGGTTTGTTCCTTCCGTCAAGGGCACTGACTTACAAACACAGGCATTCCGCTTATTAGTGTTTTAGAAAACGCATTTCCAATGACATATATCTCTATCAAACGCAATACTAGCAGATGTTTTTCCGAGAAACACAAGTGGAGTATATTGTCGTTTTTTGTCAATTATCGTATATTATACATGCGCCTTTGCTGCACCTTCTGAAGCCGTTTTTCCTTGGTCCAGGAAGGATTGGATTTCTCTTCTTGACCCTTTTGAAGCACCAAGTTTCTGTAAAAATGTAAGATACACTAATTTAAAATAACGAATGCCTTCAGTATAATTCATGTCCCCAGAACGCAATGGGCGCTACTGGCCTTCTGCAACTGCTTATGCAGATCGCTTTTTCCAAACTGCCGTCTCGGTTGCGAGAGAAATTAACAAAGGAGTAGCAAGTTGCCGTCTTGTTACCTCTTTGGTCGATCGTCCTTTCACCCATTCAAGACAATCGAACGGTCTTGATCGTACCGCGGGAAAGAAACGCATTCGGTACCATTACCTCCACGCTTACATAAATATGCAAATCCCGTGCGTCTAGCATGGTCGCCGCCGCCGCCGCCTCCAACGCCTCCTGCGTACCGCTTCGCCAAGACAAAAGACGCGCGATCTGCATGCGAGAGCGCCAGCCGTGATGCCTTGTGGCCCTATTTAAATGCGGCCGCGTCTTGCTTCTATTTCTTCTTCGGTCGAGAGACGGCGTTCGGCGGGAAAGTACACGCAGGCGGGGTCAGTGCGGAGGAGAAAAAGGAGCCGGTCGTTTAATTCGTAAGTCTTCAATATGGATGGCGGTCGAGCCGTCCAAATAAGGGCGAGACACACGTTGATTTATCGTCGGCTGGCCGGGTGGCGGGCTGCGAGGAACCAGGAGGTGCTGGGGGGTGGGGGGTGGGGGCTAAGATCGGGGGTTGCGCGCACCTGAAGGAGGGTGGTTCGCTCTCGCCGACCCTTCTAGGGGTGCCCTTACCCTTTCTCGCCAGCTCTCCCTTTTCCCCCTTCGCGGTCGTGTTTCCTGCCCTGCGGGACCTCTCTCCTTCGAGCTGTTCTCGGCTTTCTCTCGCTGCTGGAACGTTTTCCGTTTGCGGACACGTGGTCCCAACATCTGACTACGGTGTAAGATGTCCACGGGGATTGTATAAGATTCTTGCATAAACATACACAAATTTTAATAACACCATTTTCTTCAATACGTTACTTAAACATGGAATCTGTTCAACACTTTTTAAATATACACCATGAATTTAATAAAATATTAATTAAAATGTATAATCTATTTCTTCTAATAACATACACTCATTCAAGTCATAAATTAAAATCAGCATCGACAAGAAAAAACATTTTCGAAAGTTGAGATAAAATAAAAGATAATGATAATTTAATATGCACGTTGTGCACTGTATTTTATATAGATTAATCATTAACGATGTGTCTGTGCGGTGTCTGGATTACAGCAACATTTACGCGTTGATGAAATAACATACGTAATTAACACGTCATTTATATTCATTTGACGCTGAAACTTCCACAGGTTTCCGTTACGAAGACGCACGCCTGCCGCGTGCGTTGGATACTAATAGTACTCAGAATACGCGACTGCTGAGTTTTTATTACTTTAGTGAAGGAACAAGCTGTTTCAATAAACACTCCTGGTGTAAGTGATAGTGGATAAGTCGCTTGTCAACTAGTCTGAGCTTACTTACAACTTAACACGAGCGAGCATACACAATGTTTTAGCCTTTGATCTTGCGTGTATATTTGTAATGAAAAGTAAAGACGTAACGATTCTTTATTAAGAGGTAAGAAAGGGATTCTATGAGTGTTGAGGAGGAACTGTCTTTTTAGAATTAAATCAATTATGAAATGCTTTGAGATACAAAAATATGTTAAGTAAAGAAAAAAATATTCCATCTTTTAAAACAATTATTATCATAATACAATAACTGACCAATTTACGACATCATATGTAGTAGAAGAAATTGATTTCCGTTTCCAAATATGTTGCTTCAAATCTCCATCTTTAAAGTTAAGTATATCTGAAAAATCTATTTCCATAATCGCTTCTGGAGGATTTCAATACTTTTGTTTCAATTGCACTTAGTTATAACAACATTAAGCGTAGTTTCTTATTATTTAATACCCAAAACAGTAGTGTTGAAACTGTCAGCAAAATCGAGCGGTAGAAAGAAACTGAAATATGGTGAGGACTTTTCGAAAATTTTCGTAGACATCTTGAGCAAAGAGTAAGAAATGAGATGAAATGACACGTAGCAAGGAAGCATATTGAGAGGGAAAGCAAGGAATGTGAGGCATGGAGAGAGGCCGAGAAACGAGTGGGAAATAGATATACATCTCTGGATGTGATAGTGGGCATAGATAAAACGGATGGAAGATACAGATCAAAATAGGAAAGATGTAATAAGAGTAACAAGAGTAAATGCACTACGCAACTACCTTCATTCGAAAATCGTCCCCAATATTATTAGGTGCAGTCAGCATCGCCAGCTAATTCTTACATTACTTATAAATTTAATATTTCACAAATAAAGTTAATATAGATTTTATTCTTAAATAATTTACACGGATTTTTTGATCGATTTTTTCGTGTTTCCGGGCGCGTCAACTGCTTTGGTCGTTAATCCCGTAAGTGTAATGCGTGTTTTTTCTCGGGAGATGGCGGTGATCTTCGCCCGCTAGATGGTGAGATCCGGCGCCGACCTACCGCCGGGTAGCGGGGTTTCCCCCTAACCAGGACTCTCCCACCAGCGGGGCACCGCCCCAGCCGGGACAAGCTCTAAGCTCCCGACCGGCCTCCCGGAATATGTGGTAGTGTAGTGCATGTTAGTGTAATGTGTGAGTGTAAGGGGAGAAGATAGGACAAGGAAAAGGAAGGAAAGATCGCGCGCGGTCTGTGGCCCGTTTGGTAGGGTACTGCTCCACCATTCGCCTGGTGTTGATCGGAAAAACCACGGAAAACTACCGATCAGAGCAGCCGGCCGCTAGAATTCTCCTCCAGACAGTGACCTATATGAAAAGCTAGTGTCGAAAATTCTGCCGCCGTCAGGACTCGAATTTAGGATCTCCCGGTCAGAGGCGCTGCAGTAACATCAGTTGATGCACTGAGCTACCGCTCCCGGTTTTTACTTGTTCTTAATAGGGGTTGTCACAAACGTAATGTAATTATTTAGGGGGGGGTCAAGAGCACGTTATGTGTGCGTTACAGCACGAGGGGGGATATCTAAAATACTCCAAATTTGCGTTTCGTAATCTATAGGCGGCCCCTCTTCCAACATTCGAAGCTCCACTCCTTGATCGTGCGCTATCCTTTGCAGCTCGAATGGTCGTCTGCGGTTGGCAGGCCTGAGGAGTAATCGGAAGAAGGAGCACCCACTCTCAATGCTCTGGCGGCACCTTCAACAAACAGGACTCCTGTGCCTCCACTCAATGGTGACGCCATTTAATGCCCAAATGGACGACATAATGGGTTCGCGCCATCTGCTAAGTAAACAATTGATGCGTCTATCATAAGCCCCCTGTGAGCAACGCTTGTCCCCGGCCACGAACAAAAAACTAGCTAAGAGCGCCGCGTCTAGGAGTTTTTACCGCGCTAAACACTTTTAATCTACACCAGGGCAGGTGATAAAATGTAAAGAGTTTAAGTAATTATTTATAATAATTGTTATGTAGCATCAAATTGTGAAAGAAAAGGAGTTTTTTTGCTGGTGGGGGAAATTAAAGGAGAGAGCGGGTGTGGTGGGGATAGCCAAGTCTACGTATTGCGCCGCACTCATTAACAGAAAGGAAGAGTGCTGTTTTCCAAACAGGTGTAACGTGCCGGGGGCAGGTGGGCAGCGTTGGAAAAAAAGGATAAATATAGGTATTGTTAATGACACCATTAACTGTGTAGCAAAAACCGATATAATGGTAGTTTTGAGAGTGTTCCTGGATCGCTAGTTCCTTCTTACAAGCGAAAGAGTTATTCTCTTCCAGGACGAAGCATTTCAGAGGAATATGGATCATTTTGTAGGGGTTTTACTACAGTCGATTCAAGGTCTATGAAATGTGCTATTATTTTGCTCACATCATTTCATTCTGATGTATCTTATTCGTTTAATAAGACGCATTTCTTGTTACTATTCGCAAGGAGAACTTCATCTAAATCAAGTTCATCGTTTGCAATATGGAAATACATTACGAAATAGACATTTTTTCAAACCATTGATAGGATGAATAAGATAATCGTTGTATTTTGAACACTAGAAAAACAATCGTTTTCTGCTTTCAACGAAAAATTAAGTAAAAATTAAAGTTATTTTTAATACCAAAAGATTAGTTTTGCAGTATTTTGAACAAAAACCGGAGGTTATCGCATTAGAGCTACAAAAACTTTTTGCAGTGGTTAGTATTGAGATCTGGTGATGTTTATAAAGAATTCAACTCATTAATTTTGCAGTTCGAATCATATAAAACTAATGAAATATTAGCGAGCACACAGTTAAAAAAAATATCTTATTTGATTTTCCGTAAGAGGTCGCGCTTCCAGAGAAAACCGACCAAACGTGAAAGCCACAAAGTGAACGCAATTCAAAAGTAAATATAATCGTTTTACGATTCATTAGTAATTTAATATCGTGCAGCAGATGTTTATTCCTTGTAATCCCGTCTAATAACGTTTTGAAATCACATTTTTCATTTAAACCTCGCCTGCGGACCCGAGGCGCTCCGCCGCGTAGCAGGAGGCCTGGACTGAAAGACGAGGGATCGGAGACAGCCAGGGAGAGACGGCAGTGCGAAGTATGCAGGAGGAGATGGGAGAGGCGAGGAGAAGAGGGCGAGCTGGAATTACGCGAAGTTGCATAGAAGGCAGTGAACACTCTAGGCGGAAGAGAATGGTGAATAAAATACCAGCAGGTCGTTACAATTAAAATGTGATGGAAGGGAGAGGTGATGAGAAGGGGAATGATGAGATTGAGAGAAGTGATGAACCCTGAAACAAATATCAATGTAGTAGGGGTGAGCAGTGAAATGAGAGCCTAGGAAGAGGGAAGTGGAACGAAAGAAGGCGGACAAGGGACATGAATGCATGGGAAAACAATTACGTCTGTGGAGACGCCGAAAAAAAAATCCTGGGAGGTAGAAGGTTGCCAGAAATGTGGACGTGTAGGTATTGAGGGATGTGGAAGAAAAGAGAGAGAGAGGGAGAGAGAGAGGGAGAGAGAGGGAGAGAGAGGGAGAGAGAGGGAGAGAGAGGGAGAGAGAGGGAGAGAGAGAGGGAGAGAGAGGGAGAGAGGGAGAGGGAGAGAGAGAGGGAGAGAGGGAGTTAAAGGGAGGTGAGATGGAAGGAGAAAAAAGAGAGGGAAATAGTGTGAGGCAGAGAATAGAGAGTGAAGAATTGAGGGAGAGAGAGTAGAACGAGCAGAATAAGGATGAAGGGATGACCGATCCACGGGGAGGAGGGAATAGAAATGAGAAACCAGGACAGAGAGAGAGAGAGAGAGAGAGAGAGAGACTTAGAGAAAGAAAGAGAAAGGGGTACTGCATCAGTCAGAGAATGGGGTAATGGCAGCAGGCGAGGGAATCTACAGGAAGGAGAGTGGGCCTCAGAATGAGGAAGGGAGGGAGGAAGGACGGGAGCGGGGACGGGGACGGGGACGGGGACGGGAGGGACTGAGGGAGCGAGGAAGGGGCGGGGAGCCCAAGCAGGCGAAAGCCACCTGTGTCTAATCAGTCTGCGTATAATTACGCTATAAAATTCAATTCATTTTAAATAAGGTTTAAGTCTATGTGACGTTATTTTTTTCGGAAAAATTTAACGGATGTTGAAACAAGGCTTGCCCGTAACTCTGGGAATTACATCGGGGCAAGAAGGGAGGGGATGGAAGGAGAGCTTGAAGAGTATTCCAACGAGGGCTTAGCAACAAAAATGTTTTAACTGGCGAACGAAAAAGAAATACGAAACGAGGACTAATAATGTTCTCATACGTTCGTCTTTGAAGCATTGTACATTTTATAACGCGTAATTATATTATGTCCGGGCGTACCTTGCAGAGGCCATTGTTCTTAATTTTTAATACATATATGCGGCGGGGGCTCTTTCGGTCTTCTTCTAGCTGCTATGTAATCCCTAATACGAAGAATAACAGCGCACGACGACCATCGGCCGCAGGGTGGGTGGGGGGGGGGCGGCCGAATTTGTGCTCCTCGGGAGACGAGGCTGAACGCGGGACAGGGTGAGTAGGATGAGGGAGCACGTGATAGGGCGAGAGAGTGAGTGAGAGAGGTACGAAAAAGTTGTAGATATGTCCGATCATTCAAAAAGGAAAATTGTGTTTTTTGATCCATTAGTCAGATGTTTCATTCGTAAATAATCAGAAAAGCAGACGGACGGAAAGACGGACAGGTAGACGAAGCGAGAACGTCAATTCCTAAGGTCATTAGTCCTGCTAAAGTAGTGAATATTTTGTCGTGGGTGGATGAGTTGTTCCTTCTCCACTGGATAGTGAGATCCGGTGCCGTCCTAACGGTCGACTTGTGGGGAATTTCCCTCCTGCAAGCATCTCCCAAGCGAGGCACCGCCCCTGCCGGGACAAGCTCTAAGCACCCGCCTGGTATCCCGACATCTGTGATAGTGTAGAGCATGTACATGTGTGGTAGTGTAAGTGTGTGCGTGTGTAAGTAAGGAGACAGGATACAATAAGGACGACAAAGGAAAGATCGCGAGTGGTCCACAGCATGTTTGTTGGGGGTATGCTCTGGCTTTCGCGAAGTACTGAGAGGATAGAGCACAGAAAACTACCGATCAGGGCAGCCGGCCGCTAGAATTCTTCTTTAGACAGCAGCTGAACACGACATAGCTATGTAGCTTGTGTAGAACATTTCGCCACCGACGGGGCTCCATCTCTAAGACCTCCCCATTAGAACCTCTGCAGAATAAAGTGCAATGCTGGCACTGAGAGATAAACTCTGCTGGAGAAAGACGCATGGAAAGAAGGAGGGAAAATTGATCGGAAGCCGGTCGGAAAGACGAACAGTTAGAAGTATGGACGGACGAACAAAGAGATGGACTAACGAATTGTTAGATGAATACGTAGAGTTCAATGAGGAAGCGGTTGAACGAGAATCTGTAATTAGAAACATATTTCAAGCTGTTCAGCAAATGGATAGGGAGTGAATGTGAACGTGAAGTGCGAAAGTAAATGATTTATTGAGGGGATCCGAGAAAGATGCAAAATATGGAAGATTTTTAACCTAAAAAATGTGTTAGGAAATACGCAACGCAAGGAGGTGAGATGAAATCGAAAGAGCCTGCCAAAAAGGAAAGCACGTGGATAAAAAAGTGAAATAAACGAGGAAGGAAACTACTCAAGACAGTTTCACGCAAACTGATTAGTAGTAGAAAAAAAAATGCATTTGACTCCCGCGCCACGCGTAGGAGAATACGAATAAATTATTATTACACTATTTGCAACCCCATCACAGATGCGAAAATAGTTAAACCTATCTGGACAAGTCCCAGTCACGTTTCTGCCTCACGGCAGCGCGCGGTGGATGGCACAAAAACTCCGCACATCAGGACGACGCGCGAGGCACTATTTTGACAACAGCGTGCGCCAAAAAAGCCCTTCGTGTGCGACCGCTAGCCGCAGTTCCAGCGGTTCAGCTCAAGTCCTACACGAAGGTCCTCAACAAATGTCAGCGATGCGAGAAAGAGATGGCTCCAATGAAAAACACAATTGTATTTTTCTTGGCTTTACTAATTCCTCTGTCACGTAGAATAATCTTGGCTTTCGAATTACATTTAGAAGTCATAGTACATAAAATACGGATATATGCGAAATGAAAGTGTGTGGAATTAATTTTTAGAAGTATGAGTGCAATAAATCCGTTTATAGACCATGAAAACCACTGTGACAATCCGGAAATCTAGGACCAGTAACATTAATGTGTATACCTAACATTAACGTGTACTGTGTATGCTCTAAGACACTACATCGAGTCTGTTTCTATTCTATCACACATCAAACTACTCGAACACCCCTTATGTAGCTAATACTCACTATGTTTCCTAATTATTAATTTATGGTCACTGGTAAATAATAATTAAACTCTGTCTTGTGATGTTTGCGTTATTCTTCTCTTCATATCTGCCCAAAATGTTCGGTATTTTACAGTTCATATTTTCTATTCCATTAAAATAATTGTTTTACTTCTTTTTAATAAAATTACGTTCATTATGACAATACTTTTAGAAAATATAAACAAGTGAATTTTCCATAGTTGTTGCGAAAATGTTCTCAATTTAAGAAATATTGATTACCCTCTCCTGTATAATTATATGTAAATGAGAATTTCGAAATATTGAGATATTTTTGGATGATCTGGCTTCAATATTGAGTTCTCAATGTTTGAGAATTCTAAAAATGTTTTCATCATTAAATGCTCTGTCATTTTTCTCACGACAAACGCCCATGTGAAAGCGTTAAATATTTAACCTCTGCCGTTCCTTGATCAACCAGAGCGCTCAACACTGAATGATCAACTTCAACGTTCCCTGTTCTATATTCCATGTGTAATCTCAAATTCATAATTTTTTAGCGTCCTCCCGTCAGCGATAAGACCTCGTGCATGAATGTTAGATGTTTTTCGTGCCATGTTCTACTGCGTACGTTCAGCGCACCAATGCTTCGACTCGTGTGATGAGCCAGGGTCGCGCGCGCGCGGGCGCCCTGCGGCAGGGCGCGTATCTGGAGCCGAAGGCAGCCCTAACACCCAATTCCCCGCCGGATATTACCGCTATGCTTTCTGAGATCGGCGCCTAGGCGGCGCGGGCGGTGGGCGTGGCAGCAGCGCGTCGACGCGGAGGCAGGCAGGCGGAGGAGTCGGAAGGGTTCGAAGTCCTTACCCTTGGCTGCGCTGTTCTGGGAAACTTAAAGGCTCATTCACGACGAAACTTAAAGCAAACGTACCGGTAGCGGTAGCTCAGTGCATCAACTGATGTCACTGCAGCGCCTCTAACCGGGACTGGGAGTCCTGACGGCGCCAGGATTTTCGACACTAGCTTTTCAGCTAGGTCGAATTCAGCTGCTGTCTGGAGGAGAATTCTAGCGGCCGGCTGCTCTGATCGGCAGTTTTCCGTGGTTTCTCCGATCAACACCAGACGAATGCCGGAGCAGTACCCTACCAAACGGGCCACGGACCGCGCGCGATCTGTCCTTCCTCTTCCTTGTCCTATCCTCTCCCCTTATACACACACTTACACTAACATGCACTACACTACCACATATTTCGGGAGACCGGTCGGGAGCTTAGAGCGTGTCCCGGCTGGGGCGGTGCCCCGCTGGTGGGAGAGTCCTGGTTATGGGGAAACCCCACTAGCCGACGGTAGGTCGGCGCCGGATCTCGCCATCCAGCGGGGGAAGATCACCGCCATCTCCCGAGAAAAAAACATGCACTACACTAACGGGACTAATGACCGAAGTAGTTGACGCGCCCGGAAACACGAAAAAATCAATCAAACTTAAAGCAAACGTGACTTACACGCATAAGATTAGTGCCATGTTATTTGATGTGACCTTTTAGAATTGTGAACGTGAACGTATACATTAAGATGTAACCCTAGAAGCAAACTATTAGTTCCACGTTCTCGTTAGTATTAGTTGAGAACAACACTTGAAATGATTGAAGGCGTTGTCATTGTCAACAATAATATTTATTTCAATAAGAGCAGCTTTCGATGGCTTAGCCATCATCATCAGTTTTCTGCTGTCTGGAAGTCACAAAAACGACTACAGCAGAAAACTGATGATGATGGCTAAGCCATCAAAAGCTGCTCTTATTGAAATAAATAGTATTGTTGGCAATGACAACGCCTTCAATCATTTCAATTATGTAAATGTCAACTATAACTCACCACAAAACCAATGAGAACAACACACTATCTTGTACCGTAGTAAGATCCATATTTGGCGTTCTGATTCTCACGGTGGAGATCGAGCATTAAAGATGGCTATTATTTGATTATTATAATTTGTTTTACTGGAATATGTTTTCAGATGGTGACTTTCTTAACATGAGAATGTTTTAAAAATATTGCTGATTTGGCTGAGACTACATGAGGATGCGGCGATATTGTGTCGCTAAACGTTGGGGTTTTGCAACATTTTTTTATGATAAATTATTTGTTTTAAATAAATATTTTGATTTATTTAAATATCCTGATGATACTCTGTTCCACAACATACCATACGGACAATCATTGATTGGATTTAATTAGATCCAAAAAAGTTGTAGCGTTGATCATCATCATCATCATCATCATCATCATCATTACTTATGAAACACACCATAAAAATATTCGTGGCGCTCCTAGCGTACGTTTAAATTACCATTCAAGCTCGATCGCAGTCGTTTTACTATGTATCATTTGAGTGCATACAGAATTTCTGCACCAAGTATTTATTGTAACGAAATCGATGAGTGACTGAGTTTACGTTTACGTTCACCGTCACTGTGAATGTGTTTCTGTTCAAAGTACATCATTCCGTCCACGTAAATGTTATCATTGTGAATGGCTCTTTACTCGTTTCTTGACAAGAGACGGAGGGTCCTTGTCCGTTCACTGAGTGGCGAACCCACTTGATTTCGGAGAAGAATCCTAAGGTGTCTGACACTATTTCACGAAGTATTTATCGATTTTGAAGAGTAGTAGACAGAAATGATTGTTTTTGAAATTCAAATTTCTTCTACAGACATATCCTGAGTTAAGAACTTCAACTTTTGTACCACTTACTGTAAAAGTACGAATATACTGTAAGGAATGTGCCAGCTTTTCTAATATTTTTTCAAATGACTTTACGTTATTTCTTGATACAATAGTTTGTAATACGTATATTCTTCTCTGTTGGAATTTATAAGAAAAAAATATTGTTTATGGCCTAATGTATTCATTTTTGAAAAGCATTGTGAAATTTTGAATGTGCAAAGAATATTATCTTACTTCAAGGAACCCAATAATGCAAAAAAATGAAATAAAGGGAACACTCCTTTTTCATTTCGTATTTTAATCATGAATGCTCTTCATAATTTTTTAGGTCTGTGAACGGTACAGGAAGAAAAGATTAACGGCAACGACAACGAAGAGAATTGAAGTGACAAGCCATTATCTCTCTCGTGTACGTCACTCCCAGTCCATTTCCATCAGAAAAACTCTCACAACTTCGGAAGTAAAAGAATGAAAATGCAAATGAGAACTCTGTGCGAAAAACACATGAGAAAGCTTAAGCAATCGAGCAGCCAGTAACGGAATACCGCTCTTCAGGCATATAAACGCACCGGATCCACGTTGTCAGGTCAGGTCAAGTCAAGTTATGGAAAGGTTGGGTTTTTGAGAGATTTTTTAGAGGTTGAGAAGAACTAGATGAAAAACATAAACATGTTGCCTCACTAGAAAATTTACGGAAAATTAAATTTTGAAAGTCCATTTACATTCAATTTCACGAAGAATGCTGTACAAAATAATATGAGAGTGAAATTGTATTCTCAAATATTATATCGTAGTTTAATACATCGTTGATCTTCTTTATGAGCACCACGAAAACCTTCTAGAATTACTACCTAGATTACACGAAATACAATTGTCTCTATAAATTCTGAAAAGAAACAAGAATGCTGTTAGATTTAATTCCGTTTTAACCGTGTCGTACTGTTCAGAGTGGCGTGTTGCAAAGCTTCAAGTAACTCTACTCGTCCATCTTTTTTTCTTTCCACTTTTCAGGTTTTTTTTCTGAAACTAATGTTTGACGATAGTAGTGTTGTTTAGATAGTACTCATGTGAATTCATAAAATGAGATATTCGAGTACTTCCTTATTTTGATTTCCAGCCTTATAAACAACCTTTTTCGTTACAAGAAAGCGTGAATAAAATGATATCTTATGCCACAGATTATGACGTATTTACCATTTTATGGCAAGATAATTGCTTCATCACACATTCAACCAATCACAGCGAGGGAATTGTGGAGTGGTAATGGTAAACCGAACAACCGACCAGCGTTTTTTCGCACAGATGTCAAATACACTTGACGTTACAATAAAGTTGTTTCAAAAATTAACTTTGATTCTCTTATAAATGTATACTGTTGTTATGCAAAAATATACTGTATGCAACTCGTTTAGAATGTTGCTTTATTACATGTCTACAAATTTGAAAACTTGCTCCTAACGTTGCTCGTTTTCTAAACATGTACTCACGCAATTCAGCTTAACATAAACCAGTTGCCTAATATACTATTATAAAGATACCTATAAAAATAAGATAAAATAAAAAATAAAATAAGTCAAAAGAGGAATTACATTCTATCCCATATGAATCCGGGAGACTCTCATCCCAAACCCACTGCTGTGGGTGAACGCTTCACATTTAGATGTCGTATACCATTCGGATGTCGCCGGCAGTGCTATATACACAACTGTGCGTCAACGCGATGACTGTAGCGGTGACGTCTACGGCCTCGAATGGCTGTGCGCCGAGATGACAATGACGTCATTTGGATGCAGACAATAATTTAAACCCATTTGTGTCAATTATGAAGTGAAAGTAATATATGCACCATTAAGACATGAAATATGATCGAACATTTGAAGACGAAAAAACGTTTCAGCCAATCGTGCAGGGAGCCAAATGGAGTGGGGGAGTGGTGAGGACGCGTGCGCTCGCCCTCCCTCATGCAAATGAGGATGGCGCTGCGGAGGCGAGGGGGCAGGGGACGGCGGGAGGACGCGTGATATTAGATTAATGAAACGAGTTGTTTTCTTCGGAAATGCCACGATCGTTACACGGAATGGGGCGTCGCGCCGCTCCATTCGCAGTGTGTGCGTGCACAGTGAAGCAGGAACTTGGGTTGATTGATTGATTGATTAGTGATTCCGGGCGCGTCAACTACTATGGTCATTCGTCTCGCAAGTGTAGTGCGTGTTTTTGCTCGGGAGGTGGCGGTGGTCTTCTCCCGCTGGATGGCGACTTCCGGCAGCGACCTACCGTCGGCTAGCGGGGTTTTTCTCAGGGTGCGTGATTTTCTATTTTTGTTCTTATTTTTTATTCTTGTCAAAGAAAAAGTTTTATGAGTTTTTATATGATTTTTGAGGTTATTCAAACGTTTAAAAAGTTATATTTTTTGTGTATTTTATGGCAAGTGTGTTCAGGTAGATTTAGTTCAACTTCTTATAAAAAGTTTGGAAATGAAAAGTCGGAAGACTGATCAACATATTACAGATTTTTGTTAAATAAATCATTAATAATTACAGCATATCAGGAATTGTATTGGTGAAAAGGAATGATGTTCTAAAGAGGATATTCATTTTTCCGAGCTCAAGAGCAAAAATAAAAAAAATAAAAAAATATTGCAATGAATTTTAACAGTACATTCAACTTGTTTAAGAAGACTCATGTTAAGTTTCTGTACAACTTTTTCAACATCACTTACTTGGTTAATGAGGATGTCGTAGTTGTGTGAATTCCTTAAAACTAAGTAATTACTTAGTTGAGAACTCAACGATGAAAAGAGTTATGAGAATGAAGTACAAGACGGGCGACGTTTAACACAAAGTGTTAATTAGCTATAGTTTTGTTGAAAAAATATGTCTTAACAACCAATGCATCATTTACAATGACAGAAACTGAGCTTCAAAACTCGTGGCTGAGGAAAGATAAAATTAGAAATGACCTGAGAAGAAAATAACGTCGTGGATGCATTTTGTGAGTAGTGGTTACAAAGACATGAGTTAAGAAAGTTCATTTGGTGGAATGTATGCTCTTTAACAAACTTACAAACTTGTTGACAAAACTGTGTTTACTAGGACAGGATTTTTTCGTGTTGGAAACAAGTGAAAGCTGTATTTTAACAAAGGGTAGACGTTTTCCGCCAGTGTACCTAAAGACTGATGTCAAGGACACGTGCGACACCTAGAATGGTAAGACCCACTTGTAATTTGTCCGTAATTCGAACCACAGCCCCAAAATGTGGTCACCTCGTGGCGCAGAGCGAAGTCACTCACCTTTCACCAAGGAGATCCGGGTTCGCTTCCCGTCGAATCTCATGTGAAATTTGTTCCAACAAAACGAGTTTGGAATCCTAATTTTTATCTAACCCCTATCCAACTCCTGTGAAGTGTCCTAAACCCTACCCCTATCCTTATTCCCTCCCAATTCTGGCCGCTGGGTAGTGACGCAGGAGCGCGTGGTGGGAGGCGCGTACGCGGAGATGCTACCTGGCGGTCCTCTTGACAACAGACTGAGACGAGACGTGACGGACAGAAATATATAATTAGATACGGTAACGGAGGATTACTCGAGACTATACAAGTAATGGACAATTACTCCAACAGCGCTCAACACCCAAGAAGGGGTTAGGAGCCGCGTTGCGTCGTGAATTAACGCAACAAAATGTTAAGAACAGACAAACAAACAAAAATATAAAAGTAAATAAATAAAAAAAAATATAAAAAATAAAAAAATAAAAAAAATAAAAAATAAAAAACAACAAACGAAAGCAGACTGTCTCCCCCACTGTCCCAATAGGCGCGCAGAATGGGTTGAACCGCAATAACCAGCAACGTCGGTTGCGGGCTATTAATGCCGATTTCCGCAATTAGCCATTTTCTGTTTGTGGTCAATCGCCGGCTGATGACCAAAGCGACTTCCTCGCGCCTGCAGCCTTCCGCTGGCGGCCACGCTGCGGTTTTGGCTTTCGTCACACGACGCTCTTTCGGTGGACAAATCGCTGCTCAGCCAGTAACTGCTTTTGTTGATAATGTTCAAACAACAATTATAATCTTACCGTTGTACTAGAACATGCAGCTACAGTTGAATTTGAATCACGATCCGCCAACGGTCTCGTGTGGTCAGTGTGCACTGTATTATCGCAACTATTGTGAGGAGGAAATGAGTTTTTGGTATCGTTAAATTCAACTGTTATTTCCGCATTCAGATTAAATACTGCGCATTTTAAATATTCTTCTGGAAATAAAAAAATATGGATTGTGAGGACACGTTTGCTGGAACGGAGCATTTCGCACAAATAATAAAGATAGTAGATGATTTGATACTAATGGAACACTCATGTGAAATATCTTTGATCCCGGTGAATAAGCTGATAAGTCATAAACATTTAATTTTACAGGACAGCAAACAACAACTTTTAATTGAATTAAATCAGGGATTAATGATATTCAAATGAAGGTGATAGTCAAACGAAACTATTTGAGTGTAGGTTTTCTTTCAATATCATTAATCCCTGTTTCACAGCATTAAAGTTGCGTTTTGCTCCCTCGTAAAATTAATTGTTTATGACTTATCCACTTATTTACCGGGATCCAAGATATATACTTTCAAATTAAAGAATGGTTATGTTTAAAAATATTGCTTTTCTGACAAGTAATAAAATGACATAAGAAAGGGGTTATCTTTAAATGGTTCATTTCTAGAGGAGAAGATTCAAAAGATAATATTATCGCTACTTCGGGCGAGTTTCGAATATCAAGTACAACTTGGACTATCAAAATATACTTAGATTCCTTTGTCCTGGGCGATCCATTGTAAATATTTTCGATTACGAATTATATAAGGAAATATCAATTCTACCAATCTCGGTAATAAAAAAATCAATATCTATGGCTGGAGAAGTCCAACACAATACAAAGTGAATTTATTATACACAAGGTTCGGATTGAAAAACCGGTGATACTCCAAGATAATATTCAATAAATTGTCACACGTCTACGATTTCATATGGAAAATATACACTGTAACTGGAAAAGTACTCTCAATGATACTTGAAAATTATTTGTACAACAAGATCCCACGATAATGATTGAAGATGCAAAGTGTACGTTAAGGTCAGAAAATCTACCACTATAAAATGGTACTATAAAAAATAATTTCATTTCTCGCAAGATCACACAACGATGCTTTAGAAGGGAAAACTTAAGTCCGTATTGGAGAGTGAGGATACAACAATACAGGAATAAGGAAAACCTACGTTCAAACTGCCCAATCATAATAGTACTCTAAAAAGACATTTCTTGCAAGCAAGACCGCGCTTCAATGGCGGAGTGTGTTTGCCCGGTGGCATGTGGCAAATGGCGAGACGCAGCCATCCCGGTGCGTGGGCATGTGTTCGCCTCACGCAAGGCGCTCGCCCTCACAAATGGCCGATTCCTCCGCCTCCTCCGCAAAGCACACACGCGCTATGTGTCCTCCGCCTTAACACGGCGAGGGCGGCGTGGCGACGCGAGGCGGGCGGGAGAGGAGGAGGAGGAGGAAGATGGAGGGGGGGGGGGTTGGCGCCAAGATATCCAAACATGACGTCACGGAGGCGTCCGCGGTGAGTGACAGAGCGAGGCGCTGGGACAGCACCGCAAACAAGAGCGCGCCGGCGCGGCGGCGGTGGGGGGAATTATCGAAGCGACGAGAAAGGCGCGGGCGAATGATACCGCTTAGCCGTCGCCTCCTAATTCCTCCGATGGCGCCGCGCCCGCCTCCTAGCGCGCGTCTGCTAATCTAAGCGCCCCCGCGCGCGAGGGCGGATGCAAGGCCTTTTCGTTTGTGGTTTGTTTGGTGCTATTCTTCCGTCAATTACGCCACCGGAGTGTGGGAGGTTTATACACGGGTTTGAATGAGGTGGTGGCGGCAGATATTTAGGAGGATTCCGTTGGGCACGGTTACGTGAATAGTGCAGCCAAGAAAGACTTGGGTGTTTCTATAAATTTTTTATTCAAAGAAAGTTTAGGTATTGTTATAATTGTTTTGGGTAGCGTAAGTTAGTTGTTCAAGTTGTTTAGATCGTTATTGTAGACTACGAAGATTCCTTGTTTATGTTGCAAATGTCACCGTCGAGAGTGGTTAGAGTGTTTCTTTACTGCATTGTTCTTAAAGAAAAAGTGTGCTTTAGATAAAAATATATCACTCTTTGAAAACATTATTACTATTTATTATACATTTATTTATTGTCTCTAGATATTTTTATTGTATATAACATCAATTAACGAAGAAATAAAATAGTGAAATGTGTGTGGAAGGTAAATTAAAAACATATTTTAGTATATTGAATAATATAGTTATTACACCAAAAAAATGTATTCCAAATCGTGTTAAGCGTGGTATGCAATAATTCTCTCTCGGTACCTACATTTGTCTCATAAGAAAATCTTAGATTATAGCGAAAGCTTCATTATTAGAAGTACGTCTAAAGAAGGGTAGGTAAATACAACAATGAAGAAAGATATCAGAAATTTCAATATCAAGTTCAATATCAGAAAGAATGAAAAATATAATGCAGCGTGATGTTTTATATGCTTTTTCTTGCACTTATTCTTGTTTACATTTCGCGTTTCCCGGTGGTTAAAATTTGTTGAACCTAAATTCCGGATGCTTACTCGCGCCCGGACGTTCTTGATACCAACCACACATAACAACTACATCCAAACTTTCTCTCGACACAAATAGTCGCTTTCAGATGCGAAGAGTCACAGAAATAGACTTATTTTCGAGTGTTCGTCTCTCAATTGTGCCGACGAGTGTATGGCAATCATCTGCAAACAATATTTTTTTTATATTGGCAACGAAATAAATGTTTTGTTGTAGCTAGTTCTGTAGTTGTCATTTGGAAACTTTCAGTCACGTTTGTCCTGAAATAAAATGCAGGTTTCCGTTCTAGATGCTTTGAACGGATCACAATGACTAGCAATTGTAAAATTAATGTTGCGGAAAAATTATGATTAATACTGCACTTTTCGGACAATGTTTACTTATCGATGAGTCAGTAGATTGGAAACTTCTCACCCTGTAACAGAAAATTATTATCAGTTTCTTTCTCTTACCATGTCTATTTCACTGTTTCTCCGATACACCTTGTTTTTGTTTTTTTCATATTTAACTGGTCTCCCGCATGTTTTTCATTTCTCGAGGAGTTGAGCGACTGATATCGTGTAGCCTAATTTATTTAAAGAGGATGTGCAACAGAGGTTGCATATATTTAACATATCGATTCGAGTACATCCAACACCTTTTCATTCCGCGGAGGCGAGTAAGCAAAGACGGTTCAAGGAAAAGACTCAAGGAGGAGCAACGAGAGGAGAGAGGTGAATCAGCCGCAGCCTCTCCGGGCGGGTCCCACTAACTGGCAATTGCAGATTTCAAAGCACGTGTATCGAAGAGCTCAGTACCTGTTGTCGTATGGCCTCCAGGGGAATACGACATATATGCACCGTTGCATCTGAAAAATTTGATCAATTTGATCTGTGAAAAATAACTCAAAGTGACAGGAATTAGCGGATGGCTGGATGAGACGGGGAGTGGGACAGTAAGTGGGACGGTGAGAGAGACGGAGGATGGAACGGACGGTAAGACGGTGGGTGAGACGGCGAATGGCATAGAGGGTGAGATGGTGAATGGGGCAGGGGGTGAGTCGGCGGGTGCGACGGTGGGTGAGACGGCGGGTGAGCCGGCAAGATACACGGTGGGTGAGGCGGCGGACGGAGCGGCGGGTGAGACGGCAAGATACACGGCGGGTGAGACGGCGGGTGACGAGTGAGTGAGACGGCAGAGTGAGACGGCAGGTAGAGACGGTGGAGGGAGAAGGCGGATAGAATGGACCGTGAGACGACGAGTTGGGCAGCGAGTGAGACGGCGGACGGAGCGGCGGCAGAGACGGCGGTGCACGGTGAGTGTCACAGTGGGTGAGACGGCGGGAGAACCTTAGGCACGGCAGGTGAGACGGCGGACACGGCAGGTGAGACTGGCGGATGGAGCGGCGGCTGAGACGGCGGGTGCGACGGTGAGTGTCACAGTGGGTGAGACAGGCGGCAGGTGAGACGGCAAGATACACGGCAGGTGAGACGGCAGGGCGGAGACGGCAAGGCACACGAGCGGGTGAGAGATGGCGGATGGAGCAGGTGAGACGGCAGTGCGACGGTGAAGTGTCACGGTGGAGTGGAGAGCGGCAGGGAGACGGCAGGTGAGCACGGCGGGTGAGACAGCGCAGGTGACGGACGGGCGCAGGTGAACGGGACGGCAGAAAGATACGGCGGCGCAGGTGAGATACGGCGGACAGGCAGGTGCGGCGGGTGAGACGGCGGGGGCAGGTGAAGACACGGCTGCGGTGAGACGGCAAGGCGAGGTGGGAAGCAGGAGCGGAGGTGAGATGGCCCGTGAGACGACGTGAAGATTGAGGGCAGGCAGGTGGAAGACCGTGAGACGGATGGGCAGCGCGGTGGATGGGTGAGACGGCGGGTGAGACGAGTCGGCGGGTCAAACGCACCCTCTCCCGCCGGGCATCGCCAGCTGCGCTGAGTTATGCCGCGTAAGAGGCGCGCGGAAGCCGCCGGGGAGTGATGTATCCCCGCGTCGCGGGAACAAATTTCTTACCGACCCCCGGAAACAATTTATGGAGGAGGCGAGGCGCCGCCCCGCTCGCGCGCATATGCATACGCGGCCCCCCGGGGCGGGCGGGGTTGGGGATGCGGGGGGGGGGGGCAGCTGGGGTTGCCAGACCACCTGAGACGATCGCCATGAACCTCGCAATTGATGAACAGAGCGTGGGCAACGAGTCGATTCTGGCAAAGATTTTTGTCCATTTTTTTCTATTCACGAAAAATACGGCGTTTTCACAGTAACAAGGCGTTATACTACTTCATCTCATGTTTTACTGACCTGATGAGTTGGCATTGTTGACTAACAGTTCACAGCAATTATAACTGAGTTGCGTATTCAACATTTCTTCGTGTATGCATAAAATTCATTACGATTTGCTTCAACATTCACAAGATTTTTGGCTTCTAATGCAGATGCGGATATTTTATGAATATTTTTTTATGGACTTATGTCTATATTTTCTGAATTTTTTGTGAATGGCGAACACAGTCCATACTTTTTCGATTGTAAGAAGTTGATTGCACTTTAAATAAAGTTCTACATTCCTAGATTTCTTTTTGAGAAAGCTATTGAAACTTTTAGTTGTATGCAAAGCAATGTGGACTTTCGGACTATTGGACGTGGGAACGCATTTTTTTATATTACAATGCAATTTTCTCTCGTTCTTGGTACACAAGTTTCCAATTTACTTTTGAATAATCTGTGCATTTTGAAGGTGTTATGTCAAATAAAATAAACGTGTATTGAATACTTGTAAGATTTTCAAAACGACAAACGTTAATAAAAGTTCGATTTCAGAGTAACTTTACATAATAAAATAATTTCTCAAAGATCGTTATACAGTTTCTTTCCTGGACAAACACCATACAACAGACGTTCCTGTTAGAACCATTCTGCCAACCACATGCCAGGTTCCCCCTCATTACCTCCATTTCGACGAGAATCATTAATATTCCAATTCAACAGACACGCTGCACATTAAAGGTGCTGCATGATTTCTTGTCGAGCAGGAGAAAGAAAGTAAGTATGCTTATCGCCTACCGTTCCACAAACGATTTCCATATCTTTCCTGCCCGGCAATCGGCGTAAAACGACTCCGCGGCCTCAACCAAAGACGTAACAGAGCGACAATGCGAGGGGAATAATTCCTCAAAGAGTAATAAAGCATTATGTGCCGGCGCGGCGCCGCAGCCGGAAACACAGACCGTTGACGGGGTACCTCAGGGGCTCCTTTGCATACGTGGCCGCGCGCGCGGCGGGCGCGGCGGCCGCGAGGATTAGACGCGCGCTTCCTGCAGCCGCCGATGGCGCGGGAGGCGTGGAAGGACTGATCCTGCAGGAGAGCCACCGTGAGACGCGCCGCAGAGCACGCACCGGCGCCATTTGCATCGCGGACCTCCATATCATTAGCATGCGAGGTGGCGGGACGGCTGCTGCGGTGGTGGTGGTGCTGCTGAAGGTGGTAGTGATGGTGACCAAGACGATGGGTTCGGCGCACACTAAGATGGAGGTCGTGACTCACATTCACAAAAAAATGATGGTAAAAAAGTAATGATGAAACTGTTTTGGAGCCAACGGTAGTTTGGGCGGGTGATTCGTGTGAAGCAAGCCGGGTTCTGACTTACCGTGTATGTGACATATATTTCATCATTAATCTCGATGTTAGGATGTAGACTTAATATTATCAATTATGTAGATCATAACTTCTAGGGCACAGAAGGTATTCACAAAATTGGGAAATGAAATTTGAGTTTATACTCTGGACACTACGTTTATGCCGAGTGATTTTCTGCTGAATGGCCGTCAAATAATGAATGAACTATATTTTAAATGATTCATACAACAAAAATATAGTTTACAATTTTTATTATAATCCGTTTTAATATGATTGTTAAGAAAAATAAGCGGAATTATGTGTGTTGAAGAGAACACTAGAATTATGGGTATTTGGTAAAGAAAGAAAAGTTGATTAGACAATTTCTTCGGACAAGTTCCCTTCTAGGATTTGTCATTTTAAATCTATTACGAGCAAAGCATTACTTACTCCTTATAATTCCCATTTAGCGACAGTCCCGACAAGATTTTTCTGGTCAGCTTTTTAACCGTTCATATGGATGTTGCAATATTTTATTATTTTATTTACTTTCCATAACAACCAACAAAAGTATGGGTATATCTATATCTTACAATACACCCTCGTAAGCATGTACTGCATCACAAAATTTGCAGTAACACGAACAAAAAAATTGAAACCACACACAAGTGAAAATTGCATCACAAGTATTAATGGACCAATAAAAAATTGAAAACACACAATTTCTGAACATTTAAAGATTTTTCAGAATGTTTTTGTACATTATTGATAGACTTCATATTACATTCCATTAAAATATATATCCAATACCCACAATAAAATAAATAACCCATCTATAGAATCATCTACGGATATATCATCTACGGAAAGTATTTTTTTTTTCCTTCTTGCCGATCAAAACGGGAGAAGTATGATCCTGACAATCGTTTTATTTCTTGATAGTAATATTTCAAGAAAGTAAAACGACAGTTTTAGTATGGATACCATGGTAGAGTCGATTTACTTGTATCGGTACTCATACTGCTTATATTGAAGAGAAAAAACTTCTATGCATCGAGAGCAACGGAGCATCCCAACCGTGGAAGCGTCAGTGAAGACGTCCGTGACGAGCGCCGAGGCGGAGGTGACGAGGGGCCGGTGGCGTGAGTGGCGACCGGAAACGCAGCTCGCCGCGGTGCGCAGCCGGTGCGCCCGTTTTTTGGTCCTTGCGAGACGCCTCGCCGGCTCCCTCCCCGCGCCGCCACCTCCCGCGGAAGACACTCGCTGCCTCCCTCCTTTCCACGCGCTTTACGAAAGGTTACAACGAATTTGGATCACACATATTCTATATTATCAACAATATTTAGTTTATTCACTCTTCGGAATAAGAAATAAAAGTGAGTACATGTAGAGAAGAGTAATGGAATGTAAAGTTGTGGAGTGGAGTACTCAGAGTGAAAAGAGTAATTGTAACTAAATGAAATTGGGCGGCAAGTGAAATGACCTAATGTTGTAAAGTAATTGTGTAGTACGTAGAAATGTAGTATGTTAATGTGGTATGTAGTAATGTAGTTAAGTTAACGCAGTTCCTTGACAAGCCATTTTTTAAATTTATTAAATATTAATGTAAAAGTATAAAACTAATATTAATACAATAAAACAAGAGTAAAATGTGTAGTTGGCGAATGCTGATAGATAAAGAT
Organism: Teleogryllus occipitalis; assembly: GCA_011170035.1. Lineage (NCBI taxonomy): Eukaryota > Metazoa > Arthropoda > Insecta > Orthoptera > Gryllidae > Teleogryllus > Teleogryllus occipitalis. The sequence goes on from BLKR01001336.1 coordinate 196,911, forward strand.
TGTAACGTAATGAAAAAACAAGCGTGTAAAGAAGTAGGAGCGCTTCATTTTAAATTATCACGAAGTTTTAATAATTGCACTAAACAATTACGAAACGAATTGCACTTTTATTTATGATGTAATTTATTGAACAACGCCGTAAGAATAAACTTGTGAAGATTGTTAACGCAAATAAGACTAATAAAATATGAAAAATGTTTGTCCAAACGTTTCCTTGTTACATTTTTTCTAATGAAGTGTTACATTACATAAAATAATGAATTTATAACTTTTGTAAGCGACACTATTAATCATCAAGGGTATTTCAATTTAAGATATTTCTGAGTGATATGGCGTTTTCCGAGGAAACCACAAATTGAATTTCATAAATAGTGTGATTAGACGAAACAATCACAAACAATCACACAACTTGCGTAATGTAATACACAGAGGAAATCGGGTAATGCCTGCGGTTCTGTTAGCGATATTTAACTGACCAATTTTGAAATACTCTTATTATGAAACCAAGGCTATATTCGTCAAACACGCATTTCCTACTCAACACTAAACTTATGTTTTGAAAGCGATAGATATGTTCGGTCAGATACACATTAGTATAAGCAGATCTCAGAATTCATAAATATGTAACATGGACCCACCAGTTTAATTTCCTTTCTTGAGGAAAAGTAACCGGTAATTTTTATCATTCAAGAAATTAGGTGGATGGACCACACGATCAACCAACATATTAAAATAAATTGATCACTGACTTTCTCCGATTACGAGTATGTGATAGTACTGTCAGTATACAACATTTATAAATCTAACATATGGACCCAGCAATTTTATTTTCTTTCTCGAAGAAAAGCAACAGAAAACTTTCAATGTTTCCAGAAATCCAGTACGCCGAACAGAACCCGCGACCTTATACCTACGAATCTAAAACGGTACTTCCACTCACAACTGAAGAATTCCACTGCGGAGTTGGCACGGTGGAGATTCCTGGGAGGGACAGATTTACCTGAGCAGAGACAGTGGCACTGGACGGTTCCCTCACGTGTCGCCCCAACCGCCGAAGCAGCAAAAGCGGAAGTCTCCGGTTTCCGGGCACAAAACGGGCCTCCCCCCGCTGTTGTGCACAACTCCCTGCAATTTGGCACTCTTTTGCGACTCGGGAGGTGTGGAGTTATTGGAACAGAATCGGGTTCACGTATCTCTGAACCCTCCTGCGTTCATTGATACTTTTTTTTCCTTTTTGCAAAAGGAAGCTGTGCACTTGTTGCTATTTCTTCTGACACTTGCTAGGTCTGTGTTGGGGTTGGAAGAGAGCTTGTGAGATCTATTTATTGCTGATCAGAAAATAATTCCCCTGATCAATCTTTTTCCTCTGAACAATCGACAATCTGATGGTAAGATAAAAGTTAATAGCTATCATCGTGTACTGTAATTCGTACACTGTACAAACGGAAAATTAATATACAATGACGAAGTACCTGTAAAAATAATATTAACAATCCGGTCAAGAGTTGATCCGAAAGATTAAAATATTAATAATTTTGTTTATCTTAGTACAGTATACTGAACGGAGAAAATTAATAAATTCAGCAAGACAAGATAACGTTCCAAGGTTATTAGAAATATTTTGATGCAACTGTGTCAGATATTTCAGAATTTCACAAAAGTCACAAGATTTTACAATGTTAAACTTGGCTTCTTTTTCGTATTTTTAGCATAAGACCTAATGACATCCGTGTGAGGTCGTAATACTAATACTCCAAACGAATATTCTACACACGATTGCACGTATACAGTTGAGCACCCTGATGACTCGATATCTCATTAAAAGTAGCACGCTTGCGTGTAATCCAGAAGTTTTTGAAGAACAACTTCTTATTACACACTTTCTTCCAAAGATTCATATCAGGAAGTCGCTCCCAGTGCAGCATCTGCCTGGCCGCCGTCGCGCCCGCTGACGTTTCGGTCGAAGAAATATCTCCACCGTCCATGCTTCTGAACTCGACTCCATCAGAAGCCGCCATCTTGGGGAGAGTTTTTCTCAAACAGAAGCCCGACCACATGTCGTCCGCTGAATGGCCGCTGTTCAACGCGGACGCTCCTTTCCAAATACTCGGATAATAAGGCGGTCGCAAGCTGAGGAAACCACACCCTTCCCACGCGGGCTCACGAACAGACAGACGGACTGACAGACGTGGAGGCGGCGGTGGCGATCACGTCAGACGGTCGCCGCAGGCCCCCGCTCCCCACCTCTCAACGCAACAGATTTTGTGGTTTGCCGTGATCCTTAATAAACGAGGTTCGCGATGACCTTAACCCAGTTGCTTCTCAGAAATATCGGTGTCTTTGTGGGGGGCTGTGCTTTTGTTGTAGCCGGCCGTATTCCGGAAGGCGGTGCCTCCTCTTCCGAGCCTTTCAGCTGCGCCGAAAATGAATAGTTATCGTCCCACATCCTCATTAACAACATCTGAATATGGTCTTCTGTGCTTCCAGCGCATGTAATTTTCCGGATGGGCGATCATTATAATAATGTTTTCGGACTCAAAGCCGCGACTTAGTCTACTGCATCGCAGCGGCGGGCAGCGTCGCCGAGCAGCGGGCGGGCGGGCGGGCGGACAGTGCGTGTTCGCTTACGAATTCGTGGGGTCTGTCTATTGCGGTGCCTCGCAGGTCGCCAGCCCTGACCGCTGATGCTCAACGTGTGTTTCGCGAACGTTCTATAGAGTAATTTTGCGCGTGGGGTTGGATTTTGAATCACGAAACTTGCTACAAAAGGGAGCTTGTTACCCCCAAACCACATTCTACTTTATCTAAATAACGGTTATTTATTGAAAGAATTGTTTTCTGTTTATTGAAATGAGCACTTTTTTGTTTTGAAGTACCATTTAACTTCTATTATTGTTCTAAAACTAAAATTATTATCTTTAATCATTTTACAATACTTCTGTGTATGATTTTACACAGAAATATTTCGTTTATTTTATGTTAACTATGTTTGTATCCATTTTATTCTCAATGTTGAAAGAAATAAAGCTTATACTGAATGCCAGTATGATTACACAATTTTCACAGCATCGCTAATGTTTAAAAATGTGTTAAAAGCGACAGGTTCTGAGCAAACATGCAAACAGGATTAGGATTCAAAGCGTTGTTTAGAAATATGCACCAATTTTTTGCATCCCCATGTGCCACGTTAGCATACATCGCAAATTTGTTCAAATTGAAATTCAGGAGGACATTAAGTCAATATTTATATAATCTACTTGCATTCCAAACAAAAACTCGAAGTCACTCTTTAAATAAGTTATCTTTCATTTGTGAAGAATTTCTTCAATCTAATGCCACGTTCTAGAAAATTATATACAAAATCCAAACATAATCTCTCCATTACGTTCAATTATTTTAAGACACCTTCAAAACTGTTTTGGTACAGTTGATATTATATTTCGAAGAGGTTTGGTATTGTTACTGAGAAATAGGTACCTCAATACTTGCTTTTTATTGTAAGGGGATGTGATTAGTATTGCGTGTGCTCTTTCTGTACTATTGTAATTTTATGTAAGATATCCAACCTCGATCGGCTCAAATGTCACAACACACACTTCGCAAATTTCCATATCCGCATCTCAAATCCGCACTTCGAAAGTAACGTCGGTGTCACTGCACAATGGCAAATAGAGGCAAATACACGTCAACACGACGCATACGAAATGCAAACCGCACCCTCTACTTCCCGCCCCAATCGTATAAGACCTCACAGCGTTTCAAGTATCTCGCTAAAAGGCGCGAATCTGCATAGCAGATCTCCCCGTCGATACCGCAGTTCGCAACTCAAGTGTGAAATATGCCGATCGCGAAAACATCTGCCTGCGGCGAGAACTCCGCGCAAATAATCGACAGTCGCCACAATGGCGTCTGAAAGCGCCGGGCGGAGCGCTTACGCGGTCGCAACAATCGCGCGTCGACAGTAGCGGAAAGCTCCTTCGACTCCATTACAAAGAAAGTGGTGCGATGTATTCCGGGAGAATCAAACCGCCGGGCGACGGGCGCGGGTCGAGGGAAGGGACTCGCCGACCCCTTCGCGGCTTCTTCATACATATTCCGGTGTTTATCGACGTCGCCGGTACATTGAAATCGCGGATATTCAAATGATTTTGCCCGGCCACGATGGCGGGAGGGTTAAAGAAAATCGTTATTCAGGTGAGAGCCGAAAGCAAGAAGGAGGTTTCTTCGGGGACGTCCCGTGAGCTGCACGCAGCTTGGCACACCTTGCGGCATGCATGTATGTATGCGCTTGAGGACCTCTGTCCCCGAAGGAGGGAGAAGGCCCACGGGCCTTCCTCAGGTAGTGCTGCCTCTACCCGGACCGGGAGCGGGTCCGCCCGCATTACCCTAAATACATCACTGTGTTGCACAACACATGTGCTTGCACTTATATAAATTATCGGGGTCGTGGACAGAAGGTTGGACAGGAGGGGGCGGAGCCCTGGAGGGGAATTTCGTCTTTTCCGCCCGGGCTACAAATCTTTTTTGTGCGCTGCTCACAAAGGACAACCCTTGCTTTACGGGAAAAGGGAGCAAAAGGAAGAGGCGGCACCGGGGTTTGGTGTTTGCTTAAGCCATAGTTTGAGGGCTGTAGAAAAGGGTGCGGGAGGGTGGTGGCATCCCTAATATGGGAACAGGACTTTGATTTGGAGTCTACCTGTCATTTGAATGCACTTTCGCTGCGTTCGTGAGAGCAGGTTCAACATCTAACATTTTTTAAATTAATTTTTTACGCCTTCTTTAATAAACAATTATACGGAACATTCCTAAAATTAGAAGAATCGTTCCTTTTTTTTATAAATGATTGGCAATATCGACTTGGTATTTGGTATTTAATCTTACAATCCTGTGAAATTTGGAAGAGATGCTCTTTAAAATAATTAATTTGAGTAGATTCTAACTACACTAATATAATTTGTGAATACTAGAAACAGAAAAGAAGAAATATCTAACATTAATAAACAACCCCAATTTACAATCCGTAAAACGGATATAAAGAGTTGTATTAGCCGTGACTCACTACTAAAGTATCATAAAATTGTAGATAATGTTAACGATATGTTGTTTAAGTAAATGACTGTAAAAAATTACGAGAAAATTGATATTAATTCGAATCTTATCAGTTAATAAGATATGGAACGAGATGAAAAACAACAAATTACTTGCATATATCCGACATTAATATTGATTTGTGAAAAATTATTGTCATTTAAAAGTTTTTAACCAGATTTGAATACTTTTTCCTCAAATTTTAAAACAAAAATGGTATTCAATATGTTTCGCCATAAATTACGAGATTTTTACACCACTTATTTCTTTCAGAAGGGAAAACACCTAGCACAGGCGGCATGAAGCGAAATACAAGAAGTGGGAACAACGAGCGATTATGGCAGAAACAATGCGCTAATGTTGAAAAGAACATGTGCCTAATGGATAAACATAAAAGATTCAACTTACCTGCTTTGCATGACTTTACAATGAAGAAAGAACAATATTCTTTAATGCTTTGTCACTCCAGGTAATGTGTGTAATTTTCCTCGATTCGAAAGCGAGTTTCTCAGGGAATGGGTACATAATATTTGTCAGGCACACATCCTTGTTTACTCGTATTTAAAAAGTAGTTATATGTCATCGGTGCTCATTAAGGACGACGATGATGAAAAATAGATTTTGAGTCTAATGCTGTTTTAAAAACAAAGGAAAATTGGATGAAAACATTGTTAGATATTTCACAACTGAATGCCGTTTAAAAAATATTAAATTATTTATTATCCTTCTTCAACAAGATTCTGTCTTTCAGGGAGTTTAGGTTACACATATATACTAAGATTTTTGAACTTACATTTCATCATGAGTGTACCATGTTTGGAGAAAATTATAGTAGAAACTAATAACTAAGGATATCCAGAAGGGTCCTTAAGAAAAATACATAAAATATTTGGAGTACAAAATACATTTTAAATTGAGGGATATTTGAACAGCTAATTAAGGAGGATGTAGTAGGTCTTTGGAAAATCTTTATTTTCATTTGTGTAAAAAGATTGGCTAACTTACCTAGAATGTACAAATGAGTGGCTGGACAAGATGGTAGAGAAGAGTAGAAACGGGAAGAATGTTTAAAAATCCAAAATTTTAGAGGTTTTATACATAATTTTTTTTTAAATTTGAACATTTCTGATAAACCATGAAGCTTTTAAAACATCTCTTAAGAATTTGTTTTGCAGTAATTCCAGTTTTCGAAGGTTAGTTTTAGCGGTACTTATCCATATTAGGCTGGCATAGATCAGTAAAGGTCGTATAATGTATTTACTAAATATTATTAATGCTGAATCTGTTGATAATTTAGATTTTCTATTTATGAATGGATACTAGCTACTGATGTTAAATGTTTTTACAGTTAATTTAGTATATATTCCAAGTCCCTATTTAGTCCAAGATATTTAACAGTAGTGTCGTTTGGAAGCCATTTAATTGCATGATCATTAATTATTAGGGGTAAGTAGGAAGAATCCGTTTTAAAGAGATTTTAGTTTGCATTATTGATGATTTATTTATATTTGCCAATCATTGAACCAAGAAATAAGAAGATTAGGTCATCTTGGAGATTGTCTCTGTCTAAAAGAAGATTGCGATAAGTGATAAATATTGCAGTGTTGTCCGCAAAAAAGGCAATGTCTGAATGTAAACTGAATACTCAATTCTATTATCCGATAATTAGATGCCGAATTTCCCAGATTTCGAACTAGCGAAATGAATGTTTAATAAAAATTCCGTATTGTGAACGCATAATTAACGATAAAATGCGAAGCATATATTATAACTATTTCGTAACCAAAATAAACTGAACGAATTAAATTAAAAATCAGTTCAAGTTAACACCACCTTACAAAAAATAGAAAATCAAATTTCTTAAAATATTTTTACACCGCAAAAATCAATCATCAAATTAATATTATTTTTACAATGTCACAAAATTGAATCAACTATTGCAAATTTCGGACACTACATCCTCAAACCCAAATAAAAATTACTCAACTTTACGATAAATTAAAAGTTTCACTGCTTCTATTACGAACCAAAAATTCTTACTAGATAACAAAATCAATGACTCTCCCAAAGCTCAAGATCTTTTTGTGCCTTTCTTTGTCTCCAAGCGAAAGACAAATTGCAGCTTATTTCCCACCGCGCGACTAGCGGCTCCAGGAGTGACTACATTCGGCGAAGCCAGAAAGCGGCGACCGCCAAGGCCGGAAAGCCGAGAAAGACCTTCGAAGGAAAAGAGCGGGAAACCACAGGAAGAGGCATCCGAAGAGCAGAAGCGAAGGCGGTGACGGAGGGTGAGGGAAGGGGCAGAGGGAGAGAGCATTTTAAAAGGACACCGCTTCAGATAAAAAGCAGGTCGCCCCCGATGTGAACTTTGAGCGTCTTTCATATTCAAACTCCTCCAGACGGGAGGGATGGACAGTGAAAGCTTCTCGGCGAGTCGCATCAACCACCACCACCATCACCACCACCATCGCCGCCGACCACCACTACGAAGCCGGCATCCCTCAAGGGCCAGAAAATGGACCTATTTATTGCCGCGGATCAATGGCTAAGAGGGTAAGAGGTATCTACTCCAGCGAGCTCCCGGATATATCCACGATCTCGTCTCTCACCGCGGGAGGTATTTATATTCAGATGGCGGCGGCGGCGTCAGGTAGCAACCGATTAAGGGGGCCATGGGTACAGGAGAGCATTGTGACTAGAGAGCCGGCGGCGGCGGGCAGCGGGTGGCGGGCGGCGGGCAGCGGGTGGCGGGCGGCGGGCGGCGGCAGGTCGCGATGGGAAAACTCGCTTCTGGTTCCGGTCGCGGTCGCCGGGCCGTGCGTGGGGCGGCAGAGAGCGCTGTCATTATCGGAGAAATTTAAATACCCGTCTATTTTATGCACGGCTGCGGGTTGAGTCTTCTTCTTGAGTGAGCTCTACCGGGTAGCGTCTTCCGCAGCCGGATCATCTTCCTCGTGGGACTGCGGCGGCAGATAATGCGGAACGTCGTCCGTGCACTAGGGAGCATAAAACTTGTAGAGGGATCCACTGAACGGGTATCTCATATAAATCATTCATTCTAGCTTGCTGGTATCGTTTTGAGGACAGTGCTGATGTACTGTGCTCGCGCATACGTTACTACTAGAAAAAGAAGGATTTTTCTTGAGTTTAGACCAAATCAAAAAGAAAACATATTTTAAGACTAGCGATGCGGCGATAGCACATTCTTTTTTGAATCGATTGAAACGGTTTCGTAAAATAATAACACTGCAACTATAATCTCACTAACACTTCATCTTTCTCTTTAAAATCTCTAAACAAAACATCCGAGAGAATAAAAAATTAATATCTTTACTTTTTGAACGTTCAGACGTTTTAACGAAAATTGAACCTCTGCAACTGGATTCAGATTATTATTCTCAGTACATACAGAAATTTTGTTCAAAGCATTAAGGACCCCGAGCAGAAAAAGAACTCGAGTCTGCTGCTTTACACTCAGTTGGTTCTAACCCGTTAGATCTTATAAAATCAAAAGATGAAATGACGTAACAGAAAAGTAATAATTTGTTACAAAATGACATTACAAAGGTGAATATAAAATAAGAAATATAGTAAAGTCGTTAGTTGGAAGACATAAAACTACATGAAACAGTCTAATATTTGTAACGTGATGATATTGTGAAACAAACTTTAATAAAATGAAATAATAAAATCCATTAATCTCTGTCTTCTGGCTTTTACAATTAGTAGTACAGCACAGTCTTAAAACTGAATAAATTTTGTGCTGTGTATCTTTTTTACAGGCAGCATTATATTGAAAGTTAAAATTGTTTTGAAAAAAACTTGAACTGTGTATGAATATACGTTTTCATAATATTTAATGTTTGTTGCAATTAATGAGTTTAAAATCAGGTACCTTATTAAAATTGACAAATTTCAATACCTTCATTGCATAAAAATAGGATTGCAATAAAATAATTTCCTAATATTTCGTATAGTCGTATATTGTACGAAATCATCGAAAACAAACAGGAATACAAGAACATGCTACTAAATCCCACAGAGCAATTGAGTTAAATCTGAGCTTGTAGTTAACATCCCGTAATGAAGAACCACTTCGCGCAAGAAAAAACACACCTTAACTCACAATTTCACCCAGCACATTACTTTCATCGAGACCCCGTTCTCATCGAATAAAGAGCTACACAAATTCCTCCGCTTGCGGCTATTTTCAAGGAGTTAATACTCTCAATCTCTTCGGTTGTAAAACTGCCCTCCCACAAAGAAGCTATTTCCGCGGTTTGGCGAAAGGGCGCAGGGCGCGGGGCAACGCAAGCCCAGCCGCGGGCAGGCGGCCGACCTCGCACCTCGCGCGCCTTCGTCCTCCGTTCAGCCCTTCAGCCCTTCACAATGCTCCCCCCCCCCCCACCGGCGCCTTAGCTCCGAATAATAACGCTGAGAATGTACAACAAACAACGGCGGAAACGCCGGCGTTTTGTTCAAGCGCCCGTGAGATCTCCCCCATTAATACCGCTTTGAAACATTAATATTATTATTGTTCTTAAAAGAAAGAGGGACAGGGGCAAGAAGTATTTCGAAAATAGCGAAAAAATAATCATCGCGGCCTCCCGCCCTTTGGCGATCCGTAAGGGGAGGTAGGAGATGAAAGGCGGCGTTGGCGGGGGCGGGGGCGGGGCGGGGCGGGGGCGGGGCGGGGGCGACGCAAGGGGTTAGGTCAGGCGGCCGCAGCGGCGGGCGCGGGCGGCGTCGCGGGAGCCCCAGGCCAAGAGCTGTAACAAAGCAGCCGCAGGAATGACCACGTAATAGAATCCAGCAAAAGGGGCTCGTGGGGCGGGTGGGCGGGGCGGGGCAGGCCGTCACCCGGCGGGGGAGGCCAGACGAACAATAACGCCAGTACATCGAGTAATATGCTGCGAAGCGGAGACGGTCAGGGGCGCAGGCGCGGACGGGAGGCGAAAATGGCTGAAGGGTGGCTGTACGGAGTTGGGGAGGAGGCCGTCAAAGTCGCTTCGAAGAAAAGGCGAAAGGAGACTGGAGAAGGAACATGTGAAAATAAATTAATATGGAGAAGAATAGGGAAGAAAGACAAAAATATATGGAAATAAACGAAACACCGAGGAAAGATGTGAAAATAGAAATTAACGAATGAATAAAATTAGTATATTAGAGAGTGATAGGTAATAAATTAAAATTCAAAAGAAAAAGTTCAGCATTCGGTAGGAAAAGGTAGGAAGTTCAGCATTAGGAACCATTAGGTAGGAAGTTCAGCAGACAGTAGGAAATGATAAGTAATTTTCGTGCGGGAAGAGACTGGTTAGTGCAAAATTATGAAATGGGAGAGTCGAAGGACAGACATAAGATTAAAACATTAAGGCGAAGAAACGAGATGAACGAGAATAATAAATAAAGAGTTGAAGAAAAGTATGGGTAAAATAAATTGAATAAATTTATTGAAATTATAAATAATCAGTGACCACCACTGATGTTGAGGATAATAATCGCCGCGAAGATTATACCTTAGCTCAGATCAACCGGGAATGTAGGAAGATAGTTCGAAAATCTGCTATCAGAGCTTGTGGCGATAACGAAGGGGGTAACGAGGGAGTGATAAAAGTGAAACTGGAGATGTCGATAACGATAACGAAGTGATGGAACCTATGATAGAAAAAGTGATAAAAGTGGTGACGAAGGTAGTAATGGATGAAGTATTGGATTCGGCGATGAATTTGGTGGAAGCGGAGACACGATGGAGGCGACAAACCTGATGAAGAGGCAGAAGGGATGATGGGGCAGTGAAGAATGAGGTGATGAAATAATGGCGGCGATGATGAACACGATGGAGAGACAGAGAGAACAATGGAGAGAGCAAAGAATGAATTGATGGAAGCGGTGATTAATTTGATAGAAGCAATGATGGCGGCAAGATGGAGGCAATGATGAACGTCAGAGAAGATGGAGGCAGCGAAGAATGATGTGATGGAAGGAGCGATACTCTTGATGATGAGGGTAGGATGGAGGGCATGATGAACCCAATGGAGGGACCTGGGAAGATGGGGCAACGAAAAATGAAGTGATGGAAGCGGTGATTCATTTGATAGAAGTGATGATGGGGGCAGGATGGGGGCCATGATGAACCCGATAGAGGGACCGGGGGCGATGTGGCAACGAAAAATGAAGTGATGGAAGCGGTGATTCATTTGATAGAAGTGATGATGAGGGCAGAATGGAGGGCATGATGAACCCGATGGAGGGGCCTGGAATGATGCGGCAACGAAAAATGAAGTGATGGAAGGGATGATGGGGCATGCTGGAGACAGAGAGGGGACGACGAAGGTGGCGCCGAACGAAGTGGTGGGGCTGGTGGCGCAAAAGAGGGTGGCGCCATCGAGCGCCAGCCGGCGACCGAAGCGTGGCAGCGGCGGCGGAGGGGCAGATGTACTGCCAACCCTAACCTCACCGCGCATGAAAACTGAATTCGTACTTTTTCTTTCATCTCCGCCGGCCGGCGGCGCGGCCCCTCAAGACAAAGGCATTCTGCGCTAAATATCTGCTTCTCGATGCAAGGGGTCGCCGCCGCCCCGGCCCCCGCCCCCGTCCCCGCCCCCGCCGCCCTCGCCAGCCGGTGAGGCGGGCGTACTTCCTGCGCACTGCAGTCGGTTAACAAGGTTGCCACCGTCTGCGAAATGGATTTTCTCACGTGGAGAATGTTGCCTGCCAACTTTACAAATTGTAGTCACAGTGGCTTGACGAGTCTGTGTGAAAATTAACGTAGGGTTGGCGTCAAATTTCGTACACAACGAGGTAATTCTGCGCATAAAAGATAACTTAATCCTTTTGCATTTAGACGAGGTAAGTGGGCGTGAACGTTTTTGGAAACCTGATTCTAGGCACTAATGAAATATGTGAAGAGGTAAATATTGCGAGATTCTGAAGAAACATTCTGTAGATATATGGTATGATAACTCCTGAGAACTATTATGAAATAATTAATCAAATAATTGTCATCTACGGTTTGATGGCTGGATGAATAATTTCTGACTTGCCTCCGACGATTTTGAACACGAAAAATAATTATTGATTCTTAAATTACCGCTCACATGAGAATGATCAGGGAAGAAAATCCTAATACATACTTTTATTCAGTTTTAAATATGTAAAGAAAAATTCTTCACGAAACTTTGTTTGTTCGCTATGCAATTTCTAACGTAAAGAATGTTAGAAGTAATGTTTTCTTGTACACATATGATAAAGTTGATTTTATTACTTGAATTCTATATCCACTCATTGACAACGGTAAGCTCAAACAATTTAAATTAGAAGTCGTATTCCATTGTAATTACCTATATACAGAAGATGAGAAACAAATGGTTTAACTTTTTTAAAGTACATAAAAATGTACTGAATTATGTGTAAGAAAACCAATGGCAATAGATCGAAGCATTAATTAACAGACAGGTTTTGCCACCAGATAAGCAAAAATGGTAGATTTTAAACAACGAGCAGCTCAGAAAGAAGAGACATAAAACGAAAATTACTGATAATTCAGATATATTATGAAGGAACTGAACATTAAAGTAGTGAACAAATTTCAATTTCTTGTATGAAATTTGAGATGCATAGTGGCACGCAGCAAAAACAAATAGAAAAATTATTTTAAAAACTCAGAAAATAAATTGTTTACAAAATGATTTGAATTGATGAAATATTACTAGAATCTCTCGAATTTCCCCAGAGTTCACAACAGTTATCATACGCACTCACTGATTGTTCTAACTCAGAAGAACATAGAACGTGCATCACAAACTCTGACAAAGGAGACAAACAACTAAAAAAAAAAAGAAACAAGCTGAGAAACGTGAGTCATCGGATAACAAGCTACGCGTCTGGAATCCTAAAGACCATTTACAACAATGAATTCATAACTAGAGCGGTGACAATTGCAACACGCCAACCCGCGCCACTAGTGCCATCTGCAATTGATCTGAAGAATACGGGCGCCCGTATCCCGAGAATATCGACCCTTACGCGAAATTGACGGCGGTATCAATCGAGTGCGCTATTATCTCAAATTGTGCTTAATGAGTGCCATCTGCTCCGCCGCCGCCCGCGTCTCCAAATCGCGTAATTACGAGTTGCTCCGTTTCTACATGTGAATTCTTTTTTTGTGATGAGTGCGAGCACGCGCGAGTGTTTGTTAGCAGTCTGCGAAACTATAAGGCACAAGGACTTTCACTGCCAAATGGCGTGCAGTATGAAATGAGACTTCCGTTAAGGGTTTAATGTTCACGGATTTGAATTAACTTACGACATATACGTCAGAAATTTTTAAGTCGAAAATTAAGGGAGAGAAACATTCTCATAAAAATATTTTCTTACTGCTCGGTCAATTCAAAGCGCGTCCTTCGTTTTAATATGTAAAAAGTTTTTGATTGCTGTGATTTGTGGAACATATACCTAGAACTTGAATAAAATATGAATGAGCCTATGCATGATCTCATACTACAGTCTTATATTTCTTTAAAACCAGTCTTTTTCTCGAAGAATGACCTTCAAAATAAATGACAAAAATCATTTAGAATTCCTGAAGTTCTAACTGTTCATATAAAAGTCGGGCTACGTGCTTTCATTTCAACAAATCTTATCTGAACGAAATATGAAATGTATTAATGACCTAATGTAATTGTAAACAGTAATGAACCAGTATTAAAATCGAGAGTAATATAATTGTGTATTCATTTGAAAGTATTTCAGTGTACTTCCTGCTAAATAATTTTCTTGTAATCATTTTCAATTAATCTCCTGACATCTCCATCACTGTCGTTATTTGTGTAGTATTTTTGCAGCACTACCCTCATTATTAATAGTTATCGTAGATTGAGTTTATACTCACTCTTTCTTTCATCACATGAATCAAAAGATTGAACTTGTAAATTCCGTGACATGTAGGCTGCCAGCAGTTGATGCTTTGCTACCTGCCTACCGGACATCTGCACAAAAAATTAACCACTAGTTAGCTAAACCGCTAATAGGTCAGCTGTTGTGGCTAAGTGTCATTGTGAAAGAGCCCGGTGACCCAGAGAAGTAGATCGTCTGCCAGCAGGTGGACCTTTGCAGCGTAAAAGTAGTATTTAGCGCTTGGAAAGATGAGAGATGCAGATGAAATCGCGTGTATTCAATACTGAATGGGACTAGGGTACTTCTTTGTTGCCAATCCTATCTCGACAGAAGGCCTCTATTCAGTTTTCATCATACAAGTTCATTGACAATAAGATGACAATGAGCATAATTAAATACCTTTTGTTGCTCAATATTAATATTTTATTAGTTCAAAATATTAACACTTGTATTAGATAAATCGCTACTTCAAATTTCCTTGAAGATAATATTTTACAACTTTTACACCTTTTAATTAACACGAAGTAAACATTTAATTATTGTTGAAAAGTTGCTAGTTTTATATTTTATGTACAGCACTTTTTATGTAGTTCTTCGAAGTCCAAAGGCATCAAAAGGACTTCAGAATAAACAACACAGAATCATAAACAGTTCTCAAAGTGACGTCTGTATTAAAATATTGTGAAAACTTCCTGCACAAGTACTACATGATTTTACTGTCTCGACACTTTTCGAGTTTTGTTTCTTCGAAGTCTCAAAATCCTGCATTCTTAATGAATAATATATACGATATGAACAAAACATTCAAGGTTCACGATACAACAATTGAAATGGAATCTTGAGTATCGTCCTTGAACATTCACAGTTCGAGAGAGTTGTGATTAAAAAGTTTACAACTAGTAATTTTCTGCTGATTAAAATTATGATTGCAATCAAAATTGCAATCAAATGTAATCAACTGCTATTACTTTAATGACACAAGACAACGAACAATAATCCGAATGAGCAATGACGTTATATTCTCAATTAAGGCTGCGATTACTGTCTCAATTTTTGTTCGAACATTATTACGTCCACTGTTACGATTGTAATAGATTATGATAGATTACGATTACAGAACCTTCTTAGATGAAGTACATATCATTTGTTGTGCAGATATCCAATTCCGTACATTATTAAGAAGTTGTCTATTCAAGTGTTTTCGAGAGCTAGGTATACGATTTATATCTAAAATTTCTGAATGGTTATGAAATGGAAGATTATTAGAGCTTAACTTTTGAGATCAGTTTCACACCGAGGACGAGAAATCAAAACAAAATGATAATCAGTTGTGTTAATAACACCGCACTTTCATGACCTTTAGATTGCAAGTTGTATTTATTAACGATCAAACAATATTCTTCAAACAAATATAAATTGACAGTTGGTAATAAAGAGTGTCTAATCATGCACCCAGACATTAAGGGTGAGAAACCTGTGGGATTTGAACAGGTTGAATGACTTCGGACGAATTTCAAGCACAACCTCTGTTTACAAAAAAATGAAAAATACTTTTAATTAATTGAAGAGGACAAATTTGTTTGCGTAAGTTGAAGAAAAACTGTAGGTGAAGTAACAGAGTGTTAGCTGATCTCCCAAGTCGCGTGGTTGGAATCTCTGCAACGTGAACGAAGCTGCAGAGACTCCGTCGGCAAGAGACTTCGCAACACCCTCGTCGCTAACTCTCGGACGCCGCAAACAAACCGAACCCCAAGGGTTTCCATCAGGTTACATCCAATAATTTAAAAAAATCCTCCCTTCCTCGCAAGCTCTAAAATAAAAATAAAAAAAAATTAAAAAAAGGCGCGGCTTCGTTTTCCGCATACGGAGCCACGGAGGGGGCGAGACGCGGACGCGGTCGAGTCTCCGCCGTCCAAGCTCACCCCCTCACATCTGAGAATTTTTCCCTCGCCTTGTTAATGAAATAACAATGGTCAGCGCGGGCTCCTGTGTACACATCGGGAACACCGGACGGTCTCGTTAAATCAATCAGGACAATGGGCGAGAGAGTTAATTTGTTCTGAGGAGGAAGGCGGGCCGCCGTCAAGTTTACTTGCGGGGGTTCAAATATTAAATAAGCGCTCGCCACCCTTCCCTCCCCCTGGGAGGAGCTGGGGGGGGGGAATCCGCCTACGTGCCCTGGCAAATTATATTTAAACGGGACCGCCTCCACAGTCTTCCCGCGTACGTCTCTGGTGTAGCGAGAGACTCGTGCGGATGTGAGACCAGGTACGGAGTGCTATATTGGTCACAGCTCGTGGATCTGAGCTGGGAGAGGAAACCCAGTCTGAAGGAGAGACAGGCAGGAACTGACATTTCGACTTGGTAAATGAAGTAACGGGATAGGCGTTGAAAACCATGGTACACGAACTCTAATGAATTTGTTAGTTTCCTTCCTCCTAGTTTCCACGTGAGTGAGATTTTGGAATATATTTTTCAACAAAAGTTCAACTCATTAAGTGTAATATGTTGAGTTACCACCAGGAACCAGAAGATGGAGGCCATCTATAAATTTCAAAAACAGAAATAAATTTTTATTTTCTATATTGATAACGAAAGCGTCTTGATACACTTTGCAACCATGTGTCGTTGTATAATTGTCTGTATCATTTGAAAGCAACACTCATTAAAACAAAATAGGTTTAATCGCGATACTTGCACCATAATAGTTCATGAAGCTGTAAGTTGCTAAGTTTGGTCCGAAGAAACAAAAATTATCTGCACATTATTCGTATATTATTTGTTCAAAAATTATCTGTGTTCGGCCCATAATAAAGTGGACCTGATTCGTAGAGAATTCACAAGAAATGAATTAATTCGAAGAAGAGTTTAGAGAAAGTTACAAAAAATCTTGTGAACAACTTACGATTACTTTCAATTGGTCTGACAATGAGAAATTATTAACATGAGAGAAGAACCGAAAAAACATAATAATTAGAAAGATTATATTTAATGTATTTCTGATTCTATTACTGTATCATGATGGCACTACACTATTTTCAAAGTTGGCAAATTTTAAATTTCGTTACGTGATTACAATAGTCTGAAGTTCGATTAACCATTGTTTTACAATGCGAATGGTGATTCAGAATAACAAATGCACGGGCGGGGTACAAATTAAAAGAAGCATTCAATAAGCCAATCTTCTTAGAAGTATTGTTGCTTTTGGAATTTTAATATGCACACACTTTTCTTAATCCTCTGCTTCGCGTTAATGAAAATACGAGTTTAAAGATTTAGAAATGTTCTAGGGACTCCCCGTATATTTGAACTTGTTGTATCCGTTCTGTTGATTGGTCGGTTGGTTAGTTGGTTGTTAGTCAACTCCTGAGATCATTATTCCCGTACGTGTAGTGCGTGTTTTTTCCTCGAAAGGTGGCGGTGATCTTCGCCCTTCTAGATGGCGAGATCGGGCGCCGACCTACCGTCGGCTAGCGGGGTTTCCCTCAACCAGATATCTCCGTCCCAACCGGGACAAGCACTAAGCTCCCGACCGGTCTCCTGGCATGTGTGGGAGTGTAATGCATGTTAGTTTAAGTGTGTGTTAGGGGCGAGAGTAGGATAAGGAAGAGGAAGGAAAGATCGCGCGCGGTCCGTGGCCCGTTCGTTAGTGTACTGCTCCGGCATTCATCGTTCTGTTGGCTTCTGACATAGGTAAATATAAAATTCTTTCTGGCAGTCTATAGACATCCGTCCTATAAATATACCCAAATAATATCAATCTCCTTTATTTATAGTTTTCTAATATTTGTTATGTTCACAAGTTTTTTTCCTGTTCTTTATGTCCACATGTTTTTATACTTTTCAATTTTTTGTGAGTTCTTTCCTAATAATCCCGAAGAAAAAACAACTTATTACCCATTTTCAAAAACGTAAAAGTGAAAAGTCTTGTCTTTGGAGCGGGGCCTGGCATTGTTGTGCGGCAAGTGCGCGACGCGTGCGGGGGGCGCGCGGCGCCGGGCGGCCGGCGCGGGCGAAGGGGGCGGCTGGGCCGCGCGAGGGGCGGGCGATGCGTGAATGCTGGGGGGCGCCGACCCCTTTCTTCCGGAGGGTAAACACGTTTTCGAACGGGATATTGTGGCCATTCAGCACCGAGGGAGAAATTGCGCCGTCGTCGTCGCCGTCTGCGGTGGCTGCGAGCTACTTAGCGGCGGCCACGGGGCGCTGGATGCGGGGCTTCGGGCGCGCAGGGAAAGCAGCTGGCGACGAGGGCGCGGGTCCTGTTTTTATCGTTGCATTGTGGCTTTTAGATGTGGCGATAGTCGAACAGAAACACGTATTAGGAATCGACATCTTACGGGGAAGGAGCATATCCGATATCAAAGAAAGACGAAAAAAATAAAGTAATATTTGCGTGTTGTTAGGGCAGAGGGAAATTCCATCCGCACTAAAAGGAACAACATTTTTTCGGAATTATTATTATAAATAATAATAATAATAATAATAATAATAATAATAATAATAATAATAATAATAATAAAATATTTTTATTAGTAAGGCTCATGCCATAGGAGTTGCTCTTCCACCTAACCACTTGGATGAAAATACCTTTATACGTTGTTGAAACATTTAAGAGGGGTCTGTACATCTACGACTGGGAGTGCAAAACATGGGACTATTGCTTGGTTTGGTTCGTTGGTTGGTTAGTGATTCCGGGCACGTCATCAGCATAGGTCATTAGTCCCGTAAGCGTAGTGCATGTTTTATCCTCGGGAGATGGCGGTGATCTTTCCCCGCGGAATGGCGAGATCCGGCGCCGACCTACCGTCGGTTAGCGGGGTTTTCCCATAACCAGGACTCTCCCACCTACAGGACAAGATCCGCCCCAGCCGGGAGAAGATCTAAGCTCCCGACCGGTCGCCCGAAATAGGTGGTAGTGTAGTGCATGTTTGTTTAAGTGTGTGTGAGTAAGGGGGAGAGGATAGGACAAGGAAGAGGAAGGAAATATCGTGCGCGGTCCGTGGCCCGTTTGTTAGGGTACTGCTCTGGCATTCGCCTGGGACCATTCCTGCACATGCCTCAAGCGAATACGTAAACCCAGAAAAAACTCAATATAGTCATTAGTCCCGGTGTGTTGTGCATGTCATATACCAAGAGGTGGTGGTGTTCCTCTCCCATTGGAACGAGAGATCCCGCACCGACCTACATGTCAGCTTTTCCTCTCCAGCTATCTCCTCACAGCAGCTTACCACTCTAGTTATGTCAAGCTCCCGAACCGTGTGGTAGGATAGTGCATGTAAGTGTAAGTGTGTGCATGTAAGAGGAGCGGTGGCGGCGTAAAGATCGCGCGCGTTATGTGTCTCGGTTGGTAGAGTACTGCACCTGCATTTGCACAGTGTTGATTCGATAAACCACCGAAAACTACCGATCAAAGCTACAGGTCGCTAGAATTCTCCTCCAGAGAGTGGATGAACTCGACCTAGATATTTTGCAAACGCCGAAAATTCCGCACCGTCTAGACTCGAACCCTAGGACCTCCCGGTCAGAATCGCTCTCAGCCAGTGTTGACGATGAATATGATAATATTTTTAAGAAAGGAATGATAACTAGCTTCTCCTATTCATACCGCCGTGTGTGAAACCTTACCAAGCCGAACGCGCGTGTCTGGAATTACTTTATAGCCAAAATTTTATTCATTGCTCTTTGTGGTCCTTACATTTACGGTGTTCGACAACTCACACTTCAATTCGAATAAGTTATTCAATTACTGGATTTTTTTCCTTCATTTTTGAGATAAATGTTTTATTTTATTCATACATCGTTTTCTGGCAATCTAATGTAAAAATTCTAAATGTTATCCGATTGTGTTATTTGTTGAGATATTCTTGTTGGTTTTATGAATGCGATATTCGAGTTCATGTCTTTGCTATGAAACGACAAAAAATGTACAGAATGCGAACAATTTACAAGCAAACAGATTTTCCGACAAGAGAGAATGTACGAACAAAAATTTTTATGAGTAATTTCCTGGAATTTAAGATTTTTTAATATAGGTCAAAATGTTTATAAGCATGAAAGTGATACACTTATTATGCTTTAAACAGATAAGGAAGTACCGTACTTGAAATTTTACTTGTCTGCTCTACATTTTCAAAATATTAAAAATAAATTGTATACACAATATTTACGCCTAGATATGTAACAATATGAAACTAAAATGTTTGATCTTCCATAAAAAATTAAACAACGTGAAAGTACTCAAATGTGACCAAAGTGCGAGTTGGTGTTACGATACGAATGATTCGTCAAAAAATATACTTGCATTTTTAACAATGAGTAATGAATAAGAAGACTGCATCATAATAGTGTACAGTTATTGTCTGAGTAATAATATGCCCTTTGGCATTCAGAAAATGTGAAATATGAGACATGCATTATATTATATATAACCCGTATAAATTAATATGCAATAAAACGTTAAATATTTCTACCGTTTGTTGTGGTCCATTAATCGGTTGAGGACAGAGTTCATTCTGGCAATGTCTCCAATTTCAGTGATGTTGCGTGATTTTTCTGACTCTATAAGCCACAAACTTACCTCATCCTAAGAAAACTTCCATCCCAACACGCTAATCAATCCAAACGCCGCAAGCAACTCACAGGCGCCTTCTCGACCATCACATCCTAGCTACTCCCACCTCCACTCCCACTTTCACCTCCACCTCCTACGTCGTCTATTGTGTTAACTGACCGCCAGCCTCCACCCTCAGTCTTGCAACCCCAAATTTACCCCCTTGGCCACCGTAAGTAACGTTTGCTTAAACCGCCGTGATTATTTGCGTAGCGTGCGGCCAGCCTCTGGGCCGACGGACCCACCACCCGCGCCGCGCCGCCACACACAGCCTCCCCCTCGCCCCCCTCACCCCTCTCCGACCCCCCGCCCGACGTGCGGAGTTGCCGTGCGTGAAAGTCCGCCGTTCCGTCCTCCCTGTGAAGGCGGGCTGCGGTGAACCCCGCTTCCGGCCAGGGGCTGTGTAGGGATGGGGCTGCGGCGACACGTGTTTGAGAATGCGGTTTTCGGGAAGGATAATCCTGGTTTCATGCGCCGCTTGTGATTGTTGTCTCGTCTGTCAAGAAATGGCATTCAATGGACGTGGTTTTCACCAAAGGAGTTTCAAAGGTTTCTAATGGCGGGTTTAAGAACAAGAAACAAGTAACAGTGTGTCTATAATCCATCTTAAATGAATTTTTTTTTAGTTGGAAGAAAGACGAATGCAGATTTGTGTCTTCCAGATGTTACCGCATCTCGAGGTCAACCTGGGTCGAACATGCGTTTGCTGAACTCATGTGTACGACAGTCACGCGAAGCAAAATAATAATAATAATAATAATAATAATAATAATAATAATAATAATAATAATAATAATAATAATAATAATGAAAACAAAAAAGTCAAAACTTTCATACGTTGTTTCATTCACGTTGAAATAAAAAAATATTATTTTTGTGTGAAACTGTACGTCAATTACTTTGACTGATTATTTTAACTAATATGATCAATGTTGTTAGTGTCATAATTTGTCTATAAAACAAAAGTAAGTGTTTACATAAACTATATTTTCTTGTATGATCTATCATGGTAGCAGCAAAAAAGCCTACAAATAAATATTTAAGTATGCAATCAAGTCTGCAGTAAACTTTACTAGAAATTAAACAATAAAAATGTTGTATAGTAACTCTCAAATGCATACTCATATAAGAACTAGTCGTAGTACTGAAAGGCACAGATTTTCTCTCCTAGTAAATTTCCTTATTACTTTATTCTGGAATAGCTTTTCGGTTTCGTCCCACCGTTTTACCATCTATTGAGACCTAAAATATATATTTTCACATTTTCTCAATTTTTCGGCCCTTTAATATAATAATTGAAGTGTGATACAACATTATACAAGAGAAAATCTGGTTTTCTATCCACATTTCAAAAAAATTCTAAAATTTGAAAATTTCTAAAAATGCGTAATTTTGAGTTCATTTTCACTGAAACTTTTTGAGTTTTCAAGAAAACTGATGGGAAATTATTTGAAACATTGTATTCACAAGTGCAATAATGTGTTTTCATCCAAATGTTAAATGCTCATAATGTAAATATTAAGTGAGAGATATATTTAAAAAAAGTGGCATTTGCATAATTTTTGAAAAATCAAAAGAATACATCAATAATATATCAAAATTGTCGTTTAAGCCATGTTATTCAATGGATTTAGCCGTACAAATTTTTAAAAAATATTTGCAGCAGTTTTGAGAAAATTATTTATTTGCAAAACTAAAATCACGTGGAATCTACCAATATTGTAACTTTAAAAAATGTACATGACATCATTTAAAGAAATAATTGGGGAGAACAAATTTCACTTGAAGAAAAACTCTCCATTGTCAATAATGCAGTTGTACGAGAGAATTCAAACTGTTTCAGGCTTGTGGAAGTTTCGAAAATTCCAAGTTAACATTGACAATGGAACCTACGCCACCTATATAAATATATTTTACTATATTCTTACAAGAAATTTAAATAAAAAATTGGAGGTACTGTTTTAAAATTAACTAAAAGAAAGTTTTTCAAAAACGCAGGGCATTGAGCCAGTCCAAATTGAACAGGGAGTATTCATTTTGGCAAAATTCCTACGGATAATTTTGGTACTAGTGCTGTTCATACTCGACACACGGATGGATAGATTGATAGACAACCAGACGAACGTTTAAGAAAACACTTTTTCGGAGAATCCCAATATGTGTATTTTTGTTAAAATCTTTAAATCGATTTTCCGCAGCATTACATACCTTTGACTGTATTACGTATTTTGTTTCATGCACGTATGCGTACGAGAAAGAAAATGCAATTTCCTTTTGCCGATGCACGGGATTTCTTTACACCGATAAGAAATTAATACGAATTCAATTTCTACAATAAATAGGTAATTATACTTGAATGAATTTCAATACTCACATTCTAATTCAACATATTTACACCAATGAAGCTACACAAAGGTAGAATATTTTTAGAATAATTAATACCAAAAAAACATGTAATTACGCTGGTCCTGGTAAAACATGTGAACCATTCTCCCCTGGATGCACACCTAACCGTCGTGCATAATCGAACTTCCTTTCACCTCTCATTGAAGTCCATCCACCCCACCCCAGCAGCGGCGACGCTTTTACGTCTGGAACCAAACAGTCGGGACAACTTTCTTAACAGGTTCCTTTCCCACCGCCCCGCGACGCGACGCGACGCGACGGGCACTGGGCATTGGGCAGGCGGCGTGGGCACCTGAACCGCAGTGCGCGGGAGAATGAGATACTACTGCCCGTCGCGCCATTTACCAGTTATGTTAAAAACTTTCCTGCCGCGAAGCACACGTCCCTGCGAAGCAGGTGTCGAGTGGAGTGATCCTTCGTGTGAACCACTTTCCCAGCCCGCCTCCGATTTAAGGGGCCCTTACTAGAGCGTGGAGGTTTGCATTCGTAATGGTCATTCAGGTTTCGGACGACATTGGACGGGTCCGACTGTTTTCAAAAAGGGGTGCGTAGGAAATGGAAAAGAAAAATGTAGAAAGTAGCTCCCAACGGAACCGAAACCGCACTGAATGATTTGAGAGAAAGAAGGCGTATTCAGATGGGAGGCAGGTGTGGAGAAAATAAGAGATTGTATTTTGTTACTCAATGCCTTTCGTATGTTGGTATTTTAACGATTCTTTCACAGGCTGGAGATCGTACTACACCGTAGTGAACAGCGCATGATGCATATTCATAATACAGTCAGAGTGGATACGTGTTTGGCCAAAGGATACGTGTTCGGGTAGAGGATATGTGTTCAGCCAAAGAACTCGTGTTCGTCATGAACTGTAGACTAATTCCGCCATATAGTAGTGGTCATACACTTCGATCACAAAATATAACCCACTGTTATTGATTTACATAAAAGTAACATATAATGAAAGAGAAAAAACTAAAACTGTTTATTGAGGGCTTTGTTTGATACGAGACATTTATGTTTTATATTTGTTTAAACGATTTTATGATTGTTTATTCACATTCCTATTACATTAGTGAGGTTAGGTTCGTTTGACAGAATTTACCAGCAACTCTTCATCACTTTCCCTATTAGTATCAGGTACTTTATTTCTGAGAATAATACGTTAACAAGTATTTGAATATGTATGTAAAGGAGATAACAGCTATTCTTTATTTGGAGGTAATTTAATTAAAATGATGATTATTACAAATTCCACTAATTTATTTGAAATTACTTGCCATAATTTA
The DNA here is from genome assembly GCA_011170035.1 of Teleogryllus occipitalis. Taxonomy (NCBI): domain Eukaryota; kingdom Metazoa; phylum Arthropoda; class Insecta; order Orthoptera; family Gryllidae; genus Teleogryllus; species Teleogryllus occipitalis. The sequence continues at coordinate 221,194 of BLKR01001336.1, forward strand.
CTGTTACGTCCCTGTTGAGATACTTTGAGACGGAGGCTTTCTAGAGGGATTTTCTTTAATAAGCTAAAGAAACAAATCGGTCTAAGCCCTTGATGAATGACACAGTCCAACCGATTAATTAAAGGCAATTTGATAATGATCTGCAGATTTGATCTGAACACACGGAATTTCAGTCATGTTCGGCAAAGTACAACAAAAACGGCACATGCTATAATGTTTTAAAGTTTTAAAGTAATCTTTGCTATCCGAGGAAAAAAATAGGAGTCATTTTTTGAGAAAATCTTTAAAATGTCGTTAAGAATAGTCTACAATACCCTTAAAACTAAGATATCAGCTTCAAACTCGCGGATCTCGAGTTCGGCCAGGTAGATGGGGGAATATGAATTGTGAAGGAAATCGTTCAATCAGACGTTAGCACTGACCACAGACCAACGGAGGGACAAACATCTTTTCCGACAACCAATCCACTTTCTCGATTTCAAAGTCAAAAAACACATTTTCTGTAGAAAAGTCGCCATTTTTTGGCGCAACATTAAATTTCTTTTTCTATACTACGTAAGTCAAATGCGAGAAAGTAAAAATAACTGTCATATATATAGTAGTTTTGTAATGTTATTTTTTGAAATTTTTGAAAATCCTGGCAGTTTACCGAAAAATGGTCATGTGCCATTTTTATTTGCGTACATTGCTCTACTTCATCAAAATGTACTGCATTTACTGAGATCATGAACGAAAAAATATATGTAAATATAATACCTTCAGATAGAGGCGCGAAGAAAAATATAATATGTTGTAAGGTCCAGAAGTCATTCGAGTTGAATTGTCGTACGACATAAAATCTACATCAAGTAGAAATTTGTTTAGACAGGTAGATACCACAAAAACATTCCACAGATAACTTAGTACGAGTAAGAAAAAAAGATAAGTGAAACAAAAAAGGGAAATCAGTTTAAATACAATGGATCGTAAAAAAACGTCTAATGCGGAAGATAAGACATGACTCGCAGAAACAAAGAGCAACAAAAAAGTCCTACCTTGAGACCGTACCCCTGAAATAAACAATACCGCAAAAAAGGCTGAATTAGGAACAGAGCGTTCAGGATGTAGAGTGCAGGAATGAAGTTCGCAGTATCATTCGGTTACCGGTTTCTGGAGCCATTGGATTCCCAGACCCTGGGTAACTAATGTAAACGTCATCGTCCCACGACAGCCAACAGCGACGCTCAGCCCGATACAGCCGTGTTCAACATCGAAGAGCGCCATCGAAACCTCTTAGGAAGAACCTAAAAGCGGGGAAGCCCGCTCATAAAAATGCATGGCCAGCTCAGTCGCCGCTACCTCGGCAACTTCCGTAACCTCCACACGGAGCTCTTACGCCGCGACCCAAAGTAGTCGAACTGAAGTCGAACTCTTAACCCGGAGCATACGTTTGCCTAAAATAGTGCTCGTAAACGAAAACTTGTAACATACATCTGATTACATTTTAATATATGTTCTGTATCTTATACAGTTATGTTCTCTTTGAAATAAGAAAAGTGAGAAAATGTGGCAAAACCAAAATGATCTCTTGACCCGTGTTGAACCTTCTTCATCTTATTTCAATTATTTGTACAATAATTTTTATCACGCAAAATGCAATACACTGAATGACAGGATATACGTGACACATTTTAATAATAATTAATTTGACTCCGCAAACGTTTTGTAAAATTTTAAAAGTGAATGTTTAGAATTATAACCCCTTCTTCCTTTATTGTGATTAGCATTTTGTGTTTCCGGACGCGTCAACCGTTATGATCATTAGTCCCAAAAGAGTATTGCATGTACTGGGAGCGGTAGCTCAGTGCATCAACTGATGTCACTGCAGCGCCTCTGACCGGGAGGTCCTAGGTTCGAGTTTTCAGCTAGGTCAAATTCAGTCGCTGTCTGGAGGAGAATTGAAGCGGCTGGCTGCTCTGATCGGTAGTTTTCCGTGGTTTCTTCGATCAACACTAGGCGAATGCCGGTGCAGTACCCCAACAAACGGGCCACGGATCGCGCGCGATCTTTCCTTTCTCTTCCTTGTCCTATTCTCTCCCATTATACACATACACTAACATGCACTATACTACCACATATACAGGTAGACCGGTTGGGAGCTTAGAGCTTGTCCCAGCTGCGGCAGTGCCTTGATGGTGGGAGAGTCCTGGTTAGTGGGAAATCCTGCTAGGTCGGCGCCGGATCTCGCCATCCAGCGGAGGAAGATCACTGCCATCTTACGAGGGAAAAAATGCACTACACTTACGGGGAATAATGACCTAAGCTGTTGACGCGCCCGGAATCACTAACCAACCAACCAACCAACCAAGTATTGCATGTAATATCTTAGGAGGTGGCAGTGTTGCTTCTTCGCTTGAACGTGAGATCCCCACTGACCTACGGTAGGGATCCCCACTGACCTACGGTGGGGATCCCTATCGGCTTGCGGACTTTTTCCCATCAATAGATATCTCCCACCAGCCTCAGCCGGGACAAGATCTAACTTGCCGAGTTGTGTGGGAGTGAAATCCACGTGCGAGTAAGGGTAGAGGAAAGAACTACGATGAAGAAGGAAAGATCGTTTTCGGTGCGTGGCCCGTTTGTTAAAGTACTGCTCCGGCAGTACTTTACAGTAATACCACACAAATTTGGCAGACCGGAGAGAAGGCGAACATCATAAAATAATTGTTTCCTGAGTGTTGTTAATAAACAGTAGCCTCCCATTATATAGGTGTTTTTTTATTTTAATTGACAAAACGAACGAAACCAGAAAGAAACAAAAACATCGCATTGCATCAGAGTGACCCGAGAAGAGAACGATTTGAACAGAGTGGTCCGACGAGCGTGAAAGGATGAAGGAGAAATGGAAAGAAATGAAGAGAAAACATCCGAGGAAGAGTTGAAATTGGCTCGATTAGCACATGAGGACCAGATAGAAGAAACATTGGCAAAGTGAATGCCTGGGATGCAGTTCACTAGTCGGAAACCCTCTCCCCGGACAGTTAGGATACGAACCCGCACCCTGCTGGCGTACGCCCTCAAGGTCGACCCTCGGAGTGCACTATTAGGCTTGTTATAAACATTCTGAGCGTCCTCCCGCGCGGCGCGCCACCCAGCTTCCAGGCACGGTCATTTACATTTCCCCGGCAGGTAGGTGTTAACTATCGCCCATCTCAAACAGGTTTGGCGCCCGGGTCCGCGGCGCGGCGCTCCGGGCGGCCGGCCGGCCGGTCCAAGTGATACCAAGGCTCGCTTTCGCCTTATTTTAACACATCTTTTGTCGGACCACATGAGGCGCTGATTTCCATGCCCTGCCCCTAGTGCTGCTTCGCCCGTCTATACAAACAAGTTTTCCTTCTTATTATCTGCGTTCGACTGGGCTTTGTAATACATTAATTAAAAACTGGTTCCCTTCTCTGCGCCCCCTAAGCTGGTTCCCATAAAGCTGACCGTTTTTTTGCCTTTCCGGTAGCTTATGAGAAGTGGAAAAACCAGTTCCATTCCTGTTCCACAGCTGAGGAGACGAAATGCAAAATGGGCCATGCATATTCGATTTGAAAATTAGACCCGCGCTTTAAATTTTGTAATTTTTATCGTCGGGCCAATCACCAGGAGACGTGGAGGTTCGTGGCGAACGTGTGGAGTATCCACACCTCTCAAGTGAATTTCGAGCAGAACATCATCTCGCCGGGATGCGTCGTAATGGCTATAAATAAATCGACCAGAGCCGGATGTAAAGTATGAGTTACATGTAGGAACACAAATTCGCGACAAGAAATGTTGAACCAAACAGAACGCGAGTTTCGTGTCTTGTATGCAACTTCAACGATGTCTCAATAAAGTGTTCATCTATATCACAAATGACTATAGAACAGGCAAGCCGTCACGTTCTGAAAAAATAACATCTTCCAACATCAAGCTTTGTAAATAACGTATCAGTTGAAATACACACTTACTTGGACTGGGGATTTTGTGTTTTTTGCATTTTTGATTACAGTATTCTGTCACGAATGATTTCTGATTGCAACTATTCTAGACAGGAAGTGGCGGAAAATGTATGTCCTTAACACTCACCAGTAATATATGACACACGCGTAAACGGAATGCATAAAGGGAGACGATGACACCAGCAAGTCAGTTCAAGAGTTCTGCGAGCAGAAATGCACGCATACCTTGATTGTGTACTAGCTAACGAATTAAAAATATTCTGCACCTCAGACAACACCGCGGTCGGTGCTTACTCGAAATGAAACATCCATTTCATCATTCATTATTTACCGTCTTCGCGTTCACGGTCTGTGTCTCAGTCGCATTCTCACGTACCTTGAGTTGCAAAAATTGAAAAAAAAAAAAAATACTTGCCTCTCTGGGAAAATAAAAATCGTTACCTTCTGTTCTCAACAGTTTAATTAATCTGAAATACTGCCTTTTTAATTCACTCTCTTGTGCAGGCTACACTGGTCCCTGCCTCCGCAATATACGTAACAAGTAAGAACCAATCACGAGAAGGCATATGCGAGGGAACAAAAAACAATTGACGGTGGAGGCGGAGGGATACGGCTACTCCGTCTTTTGTTTATTCATATGTTAGATACAATATACGAGGCCGCGCGCGGACGAGGAAGAGAGCGAGGCAAAGGGTTGCGCCGCTAAGGGGTTCTAGAAGCCACGCCCCCGCGCTCCACGCCCCACACGCGGACTGGTGCACACGCACACTTCGCCGAGCAACTTCTCTTCTCTCTCTCTGTGTTTGCTTTGGTCTAGAGTAGCAATGAACAAGGGTTCCAAAAATATATTAAAAAATAATAAGGACTTCACTTTTTCTGGGGGGGGGCCGCTCCCTCCCTCTGGTGGCTTCTCCGTCTCGCTCGCCTCCTCCGGCCCCTCTCCGCCCCCTCCCCCGCCCCCGCCCCTTCGGCGGGCGCACCCCCGCTCGCCACGCCCTTGCTCCTTGATGCATACAGAGCGCTGCGCTGCGCCCCGGGCCAGAGCGACGCACGGCGGGGCGGGGCGGGGCGGGCGCAGGGGGAGGGACAGCCGGCGCGGCGCTAAGGGACGGCGGAAGCGGACGAGATGGGAGGCCAGAGGGGTAATCGCAGGCGAGACGAGACGGGGGCGCCGGCGGGCGCAGTGGTTAGGGGCGCCTTAGTGGGTACTGGGATGACCAGACGTTGAATGAAGGGGTGATGGGGTGTGGATGGGGTGTTTGGGTGATGGAGTGTGGGGGAGTTGGGTTGTTGGGACATGGGGTGGTGGGATGTTGGAGTGCTGGAGTGGAGTGGTGAGGTGGTGGAGTGGTGAGGTGGTGGAGTGATCGCGTTGTGGAGTGGTGAGGTGGTGGAATGATGAGGTGGTGGAGTGGTGAGGTTATGGAATGGCAAGGTGATGAGGTGGAGGAGTGATGCTGTGGTGGGATGATTGGGTGACGTGGAGTTGGGATGATGGGGTGTTGTGGTACGTGGTATGATGATAATCCAGGAAACGGTGCGGTAATGAAGCGGAGCGATGATGAGGCGGGGTGATAGTGTCGCAGATCGGCAGGGAGGCGGATGGTGGTGACACCCTGCGATGGTGAAGCGGTCCAGTCATGAGGAGTGTGAGGCGAGGTGCAGTGATGTGTCGAGGCGGTGGTGTTTTGGTGCGGTCATGAGGCGGGGCGATGGTGAGGCGGGGTGGTGGTGAGGCGGGGCGGTGGTGCTGGGCGGTGGTGAAGGGGCAGTGGTGAGTCGGGGCGGTGGTGAGTCGGGGCGGTGGTGAGGCGGGGCGGTGGTGAGGCGGGGCGGTGGTGAGGCGGGTGGTGGTGAGTGGGCGGTGGTGAGGCGGGGTGGTGGTGAGGCGGGGCGATGGTGAGGCGGGGGTGGCAGGCGGCGGTGGTGGTGAGGTGGGGTGGTGGTGAGGCGGGCGATGGTGAGGCGGAGCGGTGGTGAGGCGGGGCGGTGGTGAGGCGGGGCGGTTGTAAGGTGATGACGCGGGACGGTGATGAAGTGGAGGGATGGTGAGACTGGGTACAGATGAGGTGCGAGCGACGGTGAGGCGGGGCAGAGATGAGGTGGGGCAGTGATAACGTAGGGTGGAGGTGTCGTGGGAATGCAATAGGTGAATTCATTAGTTCTCGCTCTATGGGTTGTTATTATTCACAACCTTAAAATATTCGAGTAAATGCTGATGTAGTACGTCAGCGATATATTTTTCAGACCGCAGATGAAGCTTCGTAAACAGTGAAATTGTAGGTTTCAACAGTAGAGCAGTTGCAACTCTTGTTGAATAGTTGGGTCGCAAATGCTGGGACTCAACGAGAACACTCGTCGGCTGCTTATAATCGACCATTTCCGTATTTTCCTTCGATGAATTCCAGGCGGGTGTCAATCCCTAAAAGAATGGCACTCCGGGACGTTTGCGATTCCTTCTCGTCAATCGTGTCCCTTTGTAAGTGCATGGCCTCCGGCGAGTATGTTCATTACTAAATGGGAGCTGCAGTTACAAAATTCTCATGTTTTTTAATGAAATACTGAAATAGAAACTGACTATAAAAGACGAAAGAATTCCGAAATCCTACAATCATTTAGGTGTTGTAGCTTTCTAATAAACTTACTGTCCAAAAAATGAGTTGATGAAAAACGAAATGATCTATTCGAACTTGACTCTGATTGGTAGTTTTCGGTGGTTTCTCCGATCAACACCAGGCGAATGCCGGAGCAGTACCCTACCAAACGGGCCACGGACCGCGCGCGATCTGTCCTTCCTCTTCCTTGTCCTATCCTCTCCCCTTACACACACACACACACTTACACTAACATGCACTACACTACCACATATTCCGGGAGACCGGCCGGGAGCTTAGAGCTTGTCGCGGCTGGGGCGGTGCCCTGCTGGTGGGAGAGTCCTGGTTAGGGGGAAGCCCCACTAGCCGACGGTAGGTCGGCGCCGGATCTCGCCATCCAGCGGGGGGAGATCACTGCCATCTCCCGAGAAAAAACATGCTCTACACTAACGGTAATAATGACCAAAGCAGTTAACGCGCCCGGAAACACGAAAAAGTCAATCAATCAACATACGTACTTGAAATAAACTCTTTATTCTGCGATGAAGTCTTACTATCATCACCGACATTTCGTTTTTTACACTCACAATGCATATTTAGAATAAATATTTTGTACATATCAGCATTTTCTAGCAGGATTGCTTTCAGATTATGTCCCCAAAAGAATGCATGAAGTTTACACATTTGGCTCTTAGACTCAAGCCACGCGCTGCGAGAGGAAATCAATCCTCGGAACGAGGAGCGGGAGCGCTGTGGCGCGGAGTCGGCGCTGGGCGCGCTGAGGGAAGGGTCCCGTGAGAGGATTAGCCGCTCGCTGCGGCCTGCGAGGGGTTCGGCCGCGTAGTCAAGAGGGGCCGCGGCGAAAGTGCCCGAAAGTGGAAGTCAGGAGACCGCGTGCGATTCAATTCTCCAGACCGCTAGCGCGTTAGCTTCCACATATCTGGATACCATAGACTATTCGAGTGGAATTTCTGCAAACAAACGGGGTCGTGGCAGTTTTTCTGCGATTCTTTTGATTCTCCTACTCCGAGTTCAACCGTGTTCCATCCTTTTTCGTATAATGTCAAGATCATTGACACGTATACATCACATTATTCATCCACTCTAGGTAGGTATTCTCTTAGACATTAGTAGTGTCCGGAAGTTTGCAAAATACCTTTTTATAATTATTACGATTTTATGTCTTTTAACAATAGGAATCACTTCATTGTACTTCTGGATTTGTTTTATTAGATTTTCATTTTCCTTTTTTCGCCTATTTCAGCTCCTGATACCTATTTTCGGCATTTTGTCTCATTTGTGCTTTTTTATTAATTTTTCTGGCATATTCTGCCCTTTTCGCTCTAATTTTCCCTTTCCCCCCCCCTCCTGGCACCAATCACTGTCAAGTTGGAAACATACCTGCTATTCTGGACAACATGAAGGCACGGTTGTGTATTGTCTTTCTGTGGACGCGGAGGCGCCAATGTCAGGTTGCGTTAAAAATGCAAAAGGGGAAGGAAAATGAAACTAGTAAGGATTTTTGATCTTCTCATTGATGCTTATAGACTTGTTCGCTCACGAGAAATCGCGTCCTATGTTTGTGCATGGCCTCCGATCCCTTTTGAGGACAGAGCTGTCTGTACAGAATTATACCCTTCTCAGTTCCTTTTTGTTCTCTCTTCCCTTCTGGCGATTACACAAGTGCGAAGAACGAAAACTACACATCCGTTTTCCTGCTACAATTTCAAGATTCAAAAGGGACTTCACAATAGCATTTCATGGAGTCCGAATCGCGAGTAAAATAAATTCGTAGTTATCAATCTGATGGTTAAGTGCGATCAAGATTACACAGAAAAAGGTAGTTTCCTTCCACGTTAGTGCTAATGTAAAATTTTAGAGTTAAAATAAAAATGTGAATCATTTAATTATTAATTTTTTACAGTAATTAATTTTAAATGGTCCTGTGTTTCGTGTATTCCCACTACTTCACCCAGAATAAATGCTCTTTTTTGCATGTCTATTTTAGTAAAAATAAATGACCTTTAGCCTGCCTATTTTAGGTAAAATAAATACCTGAACATCCGGGGTCTGTTCATAAGATTTATATACCGACATCAAAGAAATGAATTAAGAATTTCCATATTCATATAACTGATCTTCGTTAATTATATAAACAAGCGCTTGATAAGTGAGAATCAAGAACTGATACCATACTTTAAACGAAACTGATAAATACATTAAATAATGAATGTAAAATCAAACTAATTATTTTTATTAATTATGTTGCTGAAAGCGGTACTGATTGAAGTGGTTTCAGTTTTGAAAAATGGTCAAAATTTCGTGAAAGTTACTCTGGGACTACGTTTCAAGAAGTGTTAGTGTAAAGAACAGACGGTCCTTTTTTGAAGTTTTCCAAGTGCGTTTAAGAGATATAATAATATTGTTTATGGTTTTATCGGAAGTCTCATTCTGAAAAGACAGACTTTCTTTATAAATCTCGAAATTTTATGGAAGACTTTCGGTACAAGTTAAAACTAATGGAGCTACATCAGCACATACTTTCTCGCTTTATTCTAACTTTTGCAATTTTTCAAAATTCAGAGAGTTCAAAGAAAATGAGATTTGCGCCATTTCTTTAAGCATTAAGTGCTCTATCTGTGGGGGAAAATTAAAGAAAAAAATTGGAGCAATTTTTGAGAATTGTTTTATAAGTAGCATTAATTTCAAGTAGACATTACGCGAACTCTATTGATTTTTTCAAAAAAACTGTACATGACGTTATTTAAATATCTATTTTTAAAACACTTTTTATTAACACAAAATTTTCTCTCATCAATACCATAATTTTGCAAAGTTTTTTTGTTGCAAATTTTGAAACTACAGAGTTCACTGAAAATGGGACCAGCACAACTTTTTTACCGTTCTTGCTACATACGAGAGAAATCAAGAAAATTGAATATCAAGAAAAAAAAAAGTTTTGAGAAAGTAACTGTTTTAAAATTGCCTTTATTTTATGCAAAATTATGCCAAAACTACTACATTTCTTGAAAATTTGTACATGACCTTATTTAAATATGTATCTTTGAACAGCAGATTGAACAGAAAACCGAACAATACAATGTAGTGATTACCTGCGAATGGAATTAAATAGAAAAAGAAAATTGTAGTATAGTAGTTTAGTTCATAGTAATAGAAACAGTAAATCACGTTATTGATTTTTTTCATAAATATCTTCACATTTCAGTTATTTTACTATGTTTCATTTTTTAAAAAATATTATGGTAATTGTAAAAAACACTCGTTGGTTATAACGTCCAAAAAAGTCTTTAGATCTGGAGACTATCTCATATGGATGATCTACTCATGTGAAATTGGTTTAAGCGTATTTTACTACTACATCAATCGTTTTGGCAAAGGAAATTTTTAACTTCATACTCAAGCCCTACGTAACCACAATGGCATTACATTCTCTCGTTGTAGCAGGAAGAGATACGCAAGGGCATTATGAATTAATCACGAAACCACGTTCGTAGCATTCACCTGCATATTACGTGAACAGGGAATCTACGAACAGGGTGCCCAACTGAGGGTACACGTGGGCGGGAAGAGTGTTGTATTTCAGTAGCTTGGAGGGGGGTGGCACTGCAACGAATGCAGCAAAGGTACCAGGGCGAGAGATGATCGCCCCGAAATATAGACGGCGACAATACAGAAAATGGCGGAGAAGGTAATAGCGACAAATGAGGAGATAGATAGCGATGGCAATAAAGTCGATAATAAGGGTTACAAACGATGGCAGAAACGATAAGAGATGATAGCGGGGAAGATGAAAAAAAAGACGGCAATGTCAATGGTGAAGGCCGAGATGACTGCAGTAACTTTGACAAAAGTTTGGAGAAGCCATTGGATAACTGACAGTGATGATCACGGAAATGACGATGTACTGCCGCTGATGAAGATCGCGAAGGCGAGGATGGCCACGATCAGGTACACATCGGCGGCAATAGCGATGACTTAAGCAGCAGTGCAGCAGGCCTGCTGCTCAAGCAAAGACGAGGATGGGGCGGGGACTTGGGCGTTGCGCGGGTTGGGCGGGGGAGGTATGAGGGGTGGGGGTGGAGGCGGAGCTGCGATACGGCCCGCGCGGCTACGTAAATAGCTGCACGCCCCCGGCCGCCGCATTGTGCCCGCCAGTGTACATACGGGGAGCTAAGGGTGTAAACAGGCCTCCTTTTCATTTTAATGCAAGACCCGCCAGCGGTCTGCAGTAATTCGAGCTAAAATGTAGCCCAGGCCGGGCTCCCTTCCAACGCCTCGCCTGCAGCACCTCCTCGCCGTCTCCGCCCGCGCCAACTGTTAGGACTGTTTCTGGGCAATGATTGGTCGGAAGGTATGGTCAGAATACGAAGATATCATTATCTCAATTTTCTATGAAGAGCAGTCGAAAAAATCTGACGGAAGATAAAAACAGGAGTCATGGAATGGAGAGGCACTATATTACCAAGTGCTATTACAGGATTAATGTGTGGTTTGTTAATTATAAATCATCCGAATTTAATTTGTTGGGAGGTTCTTTTTCTAATTTCTTCTGCAATATTCTAAGCGAATTTGATACTTTGACGAGCTATTCATTTATAAATTCGCATTGCTCGCCCTTCAAATTACTTTACATCCATCTCGTACTAACAAAGGTATTATACTCATAGCCTCATACTTCACTGCTATTCGTTATTCGCAGTGCACAATATTTATCTTCACATGTGTTTCCACTGAAGAGTGAATTAAAAGTAAATCTTTGAGAGGGATACGACACTCTTGTTAATACAACACGCATGAGCCTCATGCATTGCATTCTCATTTAGGAATGTTTTTTCCTTTTTCCAATATTTTCGAATAATTGGAATTACTCTCCATTGTGCAAAAGCAACAATCTATATTAAATATAGCCTACTATATAGCCAAATCATTCTATCCATTCATTATTACCAGGAGAATGCGTATCACATGAAACAATTGAGGTATCCTAATAAACATATTTTCATTGTCAGTCACTTTAAATTTGTTTGTAATGAATTTTATCACGGTATTAATAAATACATAATGATTTCAGTATTAAAACTGACGTGATCAAACAACGTTTTGATATTTATTTTTCATTTTATGAAGACCGACTTTCCTAACTAATGAAAACATTTTTTTGCTACAAAAAGTTTACTGATCTCCTTGAGCTTTCTGCTTCTCCGCTAGTTGTGCGTGTTCTCTTGTATCCAATCTTAAATTACTCGCACGTTGCTCTTGGAAATTACGTACCAAACCGTTTCATCACTAAAAGTACCGTGATGTATATTAGCCTTTGTAAATGAATAGTACTTGTATTTGCCAAAGAAGAATGTATCAATGCCGCACCTGGTTAGTTACAACAGTTCTTAACAGCCTCGCCGCCGGCCAACAAACAGAACGGCCTCCTGCAGACGCTTGGGCCTACGGCCCAGGGGGCCATGGGCGCACCGGGCGGACCGCAGTTCGGCCGCGCGGCGCGCAATACTTATCTATTTAAATGTAAAAGAGAGGGGGTATTAGGCAGAGCTCGAGGGCGGCGGGCGGACGCAGCCGGGGGAGTGGGCGGGATCAGAGGAGAAGCGGTGGCTGGGGCGAGGCGGGGCGAGGCGGGGCGAGGCGGGGCGAGGCGGGGCGAGGCGGGGCGAGGCGGGGCGAGGCGGGGCGAGGCGGGGAGAGGCGGGGAGAGGCGGGGCGAGGCGGGGCGAGGCGGGGCGAGGCGGGGCGAGGCGGGGCGAGGCGGGGCGAGGCGGGGCGAGGCGGGGCGAGGCGGGGCGAGGCGGGGCGAGGGGGGGCGAGGCGGGGCGAGGCGGGGCGAGGCGGGGCGAGGCGGGGCGAGGCGGGGCGAGGCGGGGCGAGGCGGGGCGAGGCGGGGCGAGGCGAGGGGGCGAGGCGGGGCGAGGCGGGGCGAGGCGGGGCGAGGCGGGGCGAGGCGGGGCGGGGCGGGAGAGGAGAGGAGCCAAGGGCAGTGCGGGTGGTTGCGGTGAGGAGGAGCACGGGCGGAGCGGGACGGGGAGCGGCGCAGAGGGGAAAGAGGCTTTCCGCGTCCCGTGGGCGATAGTGGGAGAGCGAACGAACTCGCGAGGGCCCTGCTCGCCTACGCGAAGATACCAGTGACACTAAATTTTCCAACGAGAAAATCCGTTTTCTCCCTCCGCCGCCGCGGCCCTCTTATTTCCTCCGGGCCCACCGTCGCGGCGCGAGTGGTAGAGAGAATTCCAAAGCATTGCTAAGCCCGGAAACTGGTAATGGATAAACGGGTCCTGATTAAAAGTGTGATTAAAGAATTAAGTTATTGCTGCGCTACTAGCTGCTGCGAAAACGTTCGCTCAGCTGCAGTGCGTCACTGCGAAATGCCGAGTCCACTTCTCTGGAACGGAACTCAACACACCGCATCACATAGAATATGGGACTCGTTAGTTATTTTTTAAAAGGAATTAAGTGTAAATACACGAACAATTAAAAAAGATGCTACGAAATTATCTGAAATTTCAGTAATATGTGATTTTTTAAAATGAGCCATGTACAATAAGGTGTGAAGAATGACACCACAGATCACAGAGACCTCACGACCATTTGAAATAAATCAAATATTATGAACGAGAAATGTTTATGTAACCAAAAACTAACTAAAATATCCCCAAATCTTCTTGAAGACAATTTACTTTGTGAGGTCTCGACATCTATTGTCTTCTCAAAAATATTACGTGATGTGAACACTACCTTAAAACGTCAGTGACGAATCTAACCAAAGAATCTGTAAATCATATATATTTTTAAAATACCATCCCTTTCCTTAAAAACACAATGTTTTAAACGGGTGGAGGGCTAGGAGAAGTTTGGAGGCCAGTGTTTTTGAGTAAGACGTTACAGCGTCTTGTCGCAACATTGGCGACCGGAGGAAAACATCACGAGAAACACAGGGTAAAGATAGCGGCGCGAAGCGGCTCCAGCCGGGCCTCGGGGTGGGGGGCGGCTCCTCCTTAATTTGGACAATTATGTGGCTAAATTTAAGACGACCGTGCGAATTACACAGAGATATACATTATTTTTTCCTGTTCATTTAAATCTAATGTTAGTTAATGCTACTAGGGAAATGGAAAAGTCATTTAAAGTTTTAAGCCGACTCGACCACCCCTGTTTCAGTATCTCTGTCTCTTTTCCTCATATAGATTTAATACTGTACAGTAGGAGTCGCCACATCAAAGTTGGAATACGGCTTAACCGAATTTTCATTCGCCCGAGAACCTTCAAAACATCGTTAAATACTAATTAATGTATCTTACAGCGAAACTTACAAATTCGAGTATTAATCATTTACTTGAATTCAACAATTTATTAACACGCACATTTTAAAGAAATACCTAATTAAATTTTACGCCACGTTTCACACGAATGTGACATTTCCCGTCACTGTAATTAACGGTTTAACTATCTTCAAAGCTAATTTTGAAATTTATCATTTATACCTCGTTAAAGATCCAGAGAGGCAAAAATATTTCTGCCATCTAAGCATCGCGGTTGCAAGGGCTGCGGAACCAAAATCCATTTTTAAACAAAATTAATTTCTATTACAAGCTTTCGGGCACGAAAATCGGGGATTTCCACCGCACCAATGTTGAAATGAAACATCACATTTTCTTCTACAGACGTAAGTTGGAAACTAGAAATTCACGAGTGCAGATAGCATGAGTGAAGTAAAACGTGTTAAATAAAATTGTATATCTAAGGCAATAAACAAAGTGTGAGGGAGAGAGAGAGAGAGAGAGAGAGAGAGGAGTGGGAAGAGAAAGGACAGAGTACTGCGAATCGTGAAAAGAAATAAATTCACTGGACCCAAATATACTGTAGGGAGAATGATTCAGGAAGAATACTTAAATTTCTCTTCAAATTTTTACAATGCACAATGTTCACGTACGCAACAAAAATTACATCCATTTGAAAATGTTTAAAAATTGACGGAAGTTTCATATATGTGACAAGTGGGTTGGAGACAGAAATTCAAATTCTATTTCCCCATATTTAGAATAAACACATTGGTAGAATCGCATTGTCTTAATACATGTCACACCTAATAATGCAGTAAAATCTAGTTATGTCAAACCAAAATGTTTTTCATAATTGGTCATTTTTCCCAACAGTCTATGAATGCAGAAATCAAACTTTCTTTCATAGATGATTCTAGTACCTTAAAATCGGAATGGTCTCATTACTACTGTAAACAGTAGTAACTTAAATGAATTCCTTACACATCAACGTTACTTCAATTATTACTAGTAGATCTGTCTCGATTACGAATATTCAATATTTGTCTAGTCAGTAAAAGATGTAAGCTTTCTTTGATTTATCTCCGAGAATAATTCTTTTGAAATTAATATACGTGTAGAGGAGGTATCCGTGGAAATGAAGACAAGTGGGAGTTCCGGAACGGGTTCAGCACGAAGAGTTTGGAAGCCATGAGAAACATTCGCTGACCGAAAAGCGCCGTGTCCTAGGCAACGTTGCCAGCGTTTCGTCCTGTAGCTGCGGCCTCCTTCAGGGTAATTCAGCATTCGCTCTGAAGAGGGCCGCAGAATGACTGTCGAAATACGAACACGATCAGGATGCGGCGTTTCTCGGACAGCTTGGATGTCTTCGTAAGCGAGGCGTCCGCCGGGTCGGATGAGGGTGCGTGCACCGGGACAGGCAGCCGGAGGATCTCCTGGAATGGGGGACTTGAAAGAGGCAGACGCGGGGTGAGGGCGGGGAAAAGGATGGGACAGAGACGGGGAGGAGGGCAGGGAAAAGGTGGGGAGATTGTGTTCAAGCGATGGGGAAAGGTCGAAATTGGAGACGAGGTTAGGAACAGATACGGAGACGAGGAAGAGAGCGAGATGGAAGAGGAGGGGGAGAGGAGGAGGAGGGGAGGAAAAAGAAGAGGAAGAGGGAGAAGGAAAGAGAAGGAGGGAGAGGAAGAGAAGGACAGGGGGAGAGGAGAGAGAGAGAGAGAGAGGATAAGAGAGAACAAAAGAAGGAAGAGGAGGAGGGAAAGGAAGAAGAGGTGGCAATGGTGGCGAGAGACAAAAAGAAGAGGAGGAGAGAGAGGAGGAGGAGGAGAAAAAAGAAGGGGAAGTGAGAGAGAAGAGGAAAGAGGAGGAGGGAGAGAAAGTGAAGGAGATGGGGAGAGGAGAGAGAGAGAGAGGAGAAGAGAGAAGAAAAGAAGGAAGAGGAGGAGAGAGAGGAACAAGAAGAGGTGACAATGGTGGCGAGAGACGAAAAGAAGAGGAGGAGAGAGAGAGGAGGAGGAGGGGGAGGAAAAGGAGAGGAAGAGAGAGAGGAGGAAAGAGGAAGAGGGAGAGAAAGAAGGAGAGAGGGAGAGGAGAAGAGAGAAGAAAAGAAGGAAGAGGAGGGAGACGAAGAAGAAGAGGTGGCAATGGTGGCGAGAGACGAAAAGAAGAGAAGGAGAGAGAGAGGAGGAGGAAAAAGAAGAGGAAGAAAGAGACGAGGAAAGACGAGGAGGGAGAGAAAGGGGAGGAGAGAAGAAGAGAGAAGAAAAGAAGGAAGAGGAGGAAGGGGAGGAAGGAGAGGAGGTGGGAATGCTGGCGACAGAAGAAAAGAAGTCGGAGGCAGGTACAGGGAGCCACCGTAGGAGCAGGGACGGCTAGGAAGAGGAACTGTCCTCCGCGGTGGAGTGCGGCGGGAGCGGGGGCGGGAAGCACGGATGCGTCCATCACGCGTGTGCCTAGTAAGGCGTGTCTCCGCACGGGCGTCTCGCGTGACCGGCCGGCGACGCCCCCCCACCCCTCCGTCTCAGGTGGCTCCCGCACCACGTCCTGCGCCGCCTCTTCGCGCCGCTAATAGACTTAGGCCAAGCCGCGCGGAACCGCCCGGGATACTTATTAGCATTAACGATCAGGAATGCCAACATTCGAACGCGGCGAGACGCCGTCAAGGGACTGCGACTCTCTTTTTAGTTTCTTCACGTCAAGAATGAGATACGACGTGTCCATCTGTACCCCGAGAATACATACCAAACATATTTTAACTAGTGTATACTAATTCCAGGGTAAAAACATTGTCACCGTTTTCCAAGACAAGGGTTTCAATATTAAAATATTAATAGAAAACAAAAAGAATTCAAATATAGATCTGATTGATTTCGATTTTTTGTGATCATCAGGAACGCTCTGGAATAAACCACGCGATTTCCATTCATATGATTATCTCAAAAACATAATTATTATTCTGATACAGAATGAAACACGTCAACTAATTAGGCCACTAATAAATACAAACATAGGTATAATCTCATTGTTTTTTAGGGTACACCAGAAATGTGAAGTTTCATTTATGAAATATACGATGACATTTTGGGTGAGAATCGAATTTCGCTATTCCATCTTTCGCTCTTTTCCTACTTTAATGAATGTAACTACAGGATTTTTTTAAACCTCAACTACCTCGTTACTTAAGTATTATTTCTCTACTGCATTCAAGAGTAATTAGCTTGAATGTAGAATTCAAATACAGGATTTAGATATTGTTCTTTCTGATATGATGTGAACTTAATTTTGTATGAGAGAAAGCGGGTTATTGACATTTATGAGTCATCTAGGACAGGATGCATGCTCGAAAGGAGAACTAACTTGAGTACCAGAGAATAAGAGACGTAATATATCGTTATCTGTGAATATATCTCGCGGAACTATCTCCGCAAGGAGAAGTAACATGTAGTATTCCATCAATACCGCACATCGTGAGAAACAAAAACTCATTAACCTTGGACACCGCGATAAGCGAGTATCTTTCAAGCAACTCGACAGTTAATCTCATTAAACCCGATTCACCACCAGATATCAGAGCGTTGCAACGCGATCGAGGCCGAGGACCGGGCACGAACCGAGGGCCTCTGGCGGGCAGGTGCGTTGGCGCCGTAATGTTGGCAGTAGCTGGCGATAACAATGCCGTTTCCCGTTCAATGCGTTCCCAAGACGCCACGGTCCGCAGCTGTTACACCGCCCGGCCTCCCCCCACCGCCCGCACCCGTCATAATTAGAAGAATTATTCAAAAATCAGTCGGGCGCAAAGCAACACGCCATACGAATGTCTATAAGCTTCCGGCGAAGGCTCGTCGCTCCCAGGAGGCCAGCCCGGCCGCCTGGCCCGCCGGCCGGCGTTCCCAGAGGGCCCTGCTCGTTTCTCACTTGTTCATGTCGAGAAAGGAGATTCATTTTTTTCTATCGTTGATTCGTTATTTTTTCATTGAAACAGGACTGAGCAGCGTACATGGATGTGGATGATCCAGAAATTTAGGATAAAATTGTCAATATTTTATTTTACAATTTGAAAAACTACAAGACATTTATAATTAATTTAGCGACGATTAGATAAATAAAGTTCAAATCTGAGATGATCTTTCAACAGCTTTCGCGTTTTTTAAGAGCGTGGGTTAAAGAATTCGGAAAATGTACTTCCAGGTGGGTGAAGGATTTGAGAGCAGTTGAACTCCGGATTGTATTGAAACTAACGCTTCACCTGCAGCGTATTGGGTAACAATTGTTATGTATGACAATACTATCGAACGTTTATAGAATCTTTTGGAAAATTGTGACAAATTCTTATCCATAATATTAAAAAAATTTACAATACTGATATCACATTAGGATGTTGAAAAAAATAACAATAACTGTTATTTTCGCAATTGGAGTAGATGTTTTGTCGACAGTTATAATGTAAATATATGTTCTTACACAATTTGTATAATATGTGTACCTTTCAAAAATTAAAATGGCTTATCTGTAGGATAATTATACGTTTCGTATGACTATCATAAATTGTGAAGAGATCCTGGTAACGTTTCATGTTTAGAAATGTTACAAGAAAGTTTAAGACACATACTCATCTTCTAATTGTGTTCTATTTTCTTACATACTCATATTTACGTTAATTAAACAGAAACTTAAATAGATTAGAAACGCCGTGATCTGTATTTTTTATCATGTCTTAATTTATCTGATAAGGTAGAATTACAAAATTAATTGCGTATTTTTTAATACAGTAGAACTATCTAGTTTCATTGCACGCAAATTTGTTGAATATTAAAGAAAGAGTAAAATGTAAAAGGTACAAATCACTATCTATGCT
This sequence comes from Teleogryllus occipitalis, assembly GCA_011170035.1. Taxonomy (NCBI): domain Eukaryota; kingdom Metazoa; phylum Arthropoda; class Insecta; order Orthoptera; family Gryllidae; genus Teleogryllus; species Teleogryllus occipitalis. Next base: position 239,915 of record BLKR01001336.1, read on the forward strand.
CTTGAGATTTCTAACACAAGGGAAGAATAAAAAGAAGTGTAATGAATAAAAGTCGGCTAGTTGCTTTATCCTTTCTACATCTCAAACTAACAACCACAAAACGGTTCTTAAGACAATTCAGTACCCAACGAATGCATTTGGCACATTTCGGTTCGGGTATCATTTTCATTTCCACAGGAAGATCAGTTTTCTTAGGAACGTTAATAATTTACAAGAAACTGGTTCTTGAAAGTCAGAATGTAACGTAATCGATTGTGAGATAAATTATTTTACTTTCTCGTTAAAATTCATGTAATGCTGCATAAAATAAATGCGGAGATATTGATTGGAATTCAAGATTAGGAATCTCTGATACCAAAATAGTTCTTAACGTCATTAGGCTGATAAGCAGAAAACACTAAGTGAGTCTATTTGTGATATCAGTTCTGTGTAGTACATTATAAATTACTTTCATAAAAGTATAAACAAGAAATTCCATTTCTTGGAAAAAGTATATATCTATCTTTAGCCACAACTCAATTGCTTCAATTGTTCTTTGCGGATTACAGACTGTTAAATCTTTAACAGACGCCGGCCCGCAAGAGTGACTCTTTGTTCTTCTGTTTGATTACGGAAAATATATATATAACAGTACAGTACAACGAAAAGCTTTATTTTTTCAAAAACCTGACCATCTCTCTGCCTCCTTTCCCCCGCATTCCGTCCGCAGTTCGTTCTACAGTTCGTCAATCCATCAGTCAGTATGTGACTGGCTATTCTTGACTTCTTGACAAATTCAGCAATTTTTGTCTCCTTATTTTTACCCCGTTGAATAAATTTTAAAATAATTTTCCCAAATTTAGCTTATAATTGTTCTTGTAAATTAATGTTTCTGTATCTCAATGGTTTCGTAGCAAACCACTGGAATACAGAAGCATTAATTTACAAGATATTTGTTGATATTTTCTCAACATACTTATTTTTTCGTGTAAATTTCTTAATTTTATTTATAGAAGATGCATATTTATTTACGAAAACGCCTATATAAAATACAAAATATCAGAAAGTTGCAGAAAAAAATTATATCAATTTTAATTTTGTTTAACTGAACGAATCGTTCAGAACTAAATAAAACAAAGTGTTTTGTTCTGTTTTCATGATGTTGGGCAAAATATTCTAGTTCATGAAGCGAACTATTCCTAATCCATGATATAACAATGATACTGCTTCACATCATCTAACTGTTCGAGCCAGAATACAGAAAACAACACCTGCATGATTGTGATCATCTCCCACGCCCAACATGGCTCACGGAGTCAGAGTAGCTTCATTTAGCATCATAATGGCTTCTTGTTTTCAAGAAGCGCTGTGCTTCCACTTGCTCCTACAAAGCGCGTGTACAAGAGGGAAACAGACAACGTGTGGAATAAAGACGTTCAGCACGTCTTCCCCAGCCCTCTCGCCATATTCGTTATCACGTGTTCATCGGCTCGCAAGAGGTAACGAACCACGGCCACTTTGAAGACAGTCAAGCGGACTGCCCTAATGGGGAAGTCGTCGGTGGTCAACTTTTTCTCACGTTCCACTGAGAAAATGCCAGGAAAATATCACTTGATGTATACGTGAGGTCGAGTCGAGGTAGAGCATGGTAGGAAAATATGGGAATTTTGATAGGAAATGTCTACAGAATTCCTTCGAATCATGGTATTTCGGTTTTTTTCGTCGGCGCAAATATCTTTTAATTGATGAAGAACCTTCAATTTGTGAAAAAGAGATATAAGAATTGTTGTAGTTTCTTGAGGGTTAATTCTATAATTTTACATTTGAGTTACAGGTGACCTAATTAAATATTCCGTCTGTAAGTGTTTAATTAACATGCAATAATTGCGATTACATGTTATTTTGTTACTTTGAAATATTTTGAAAGAAGCATGTATATTTTTCCAATGAATTATATATTATTTCTTTTGAAAATGGATGATGTACTAGGAAACTTTTTTCCTTTAATAAAATATTGTAGACATCATTATGTACAAAATGTGGTAGGTTTTCTTTTGGGGGGGGTGTTCATCAAAACGAATTTAGTACAGAACGTAATGAACTCTTGAAAACAACTATTTAAAAAGAATTCTAAAAGAAAAACATTTGTTTTCATACTAACATTATTTTAAATTCAGTTAGTAATTGAATTAATTAGATATATGAACAATTAAAACATTCGATTCTCTAGTACATTGAAATATTTATGTTAAATAAAAATAACGACAACTTGTTGTTGTAAGACAATCAATAAGGTGAAGGATTCAACGTCTTTTAAACAATATATAACATTGGTTCATGAATTGGATTAATTCAACTAGACTATTTTAAATATTTTAATTACTTTTTCAACGATGATCTTTTTATAGGTGGATTTCACAAGTTTCCAGCTTGTTCGAGCCACGCAACAGCCGACAGTGCACGTTCTATAGCCACCTGCTCACAAACGCGAAAAGACAATTGACAAGATCGCCCAAAGTTAACCGCTCTGACAATGAACCTCCCACAGTGATTTTTCCCTTTATATAATTTGAGTATCGTCTATTCCACATATACTTTTTATTTTTCATTTATCACTAGCATTAGTTGAAAATTAAAATCAAAAACTGCCCACGAATGCTTCACGTTTACGACGTGTCTACTAAGTTCGAGCGGTTTCACCGCCCCGCGGTGAGGAGTTGCAATCGCTTACGCCAAACGTCCCCCATCGGCAGGGGGCGGGGCTGCGAACCCAACAAAAAGCGCTGAAAAGTCCGCGAACAGTGTTTGCGAATCTTGATAAAGAGCGCCGCGAAAACGCCACATCGTCCTCGCACGAACGCATTTATCCACACGTCAACTTTCACTTAATGAGTTTCCTATCCTGTTGCGTCGCGAAGGCAAGGAGGAGCTGCGGTGCTTTTTACGTCTTCCCCGCCGCCTCTCCTCTCCTCTCGGCAGACGCCAAATTGCTGCGCGGTTGCGGCGCAGGCCACAGTGGGAGGCGGGGGCACCGCCGGACACTTTTCGCAACGGCGACACCGCGCTTCTTCACAACGAGCGATAACAAAATTGTTTCGAATAGCAGTTTTTAAGGAAAGAAGAATTATTAAAACTGACTTGAAAGATGAATATTGACATTTTTTAAGAATTATGGCTGGTGTAAGGGAACATTTAGTTAACTTCGAAAAGTAAAAAATAATGGATGTTTGCGGACTTGGCAGTTAGCCTTACAACCGCCGACGTGTCAACAGAGTTAATTTCTCATTCTCATAATTCACGATAAACACATTTCAATTAAAATAATGACATACCGAAAATTAATAAATTATCGTTTTTTTTAAATGACGAATTTATAAAAATAGTAAATATTTTCATTCCCTGAGGAACATTGGTGAGTGATATTGGAAATGTGAATTCTCAAATTCCTATTTACCAGTAATGGATATCTCTAAGAATGAATATTTGTAATACTTCATTTAAGAATTTTAACTTCATTTTCTTCTAAATCAATGAAGATGAATTATTGTTGTAATTCCTTTGTCAACTGTAAGAGTTTTCAAACCATCTTCACAAGTAAGGAGATTTATTTAACATATACCAATATTAAAAGTAATAATTGAAATTCATCATTTAAAATATGTTCCGTACGATTGTCTAAACAACACTTTTCTTGATCACTTTGAGATTCTGAAAATTTGATAAATAAACCCCAAAAATTCAAAGATGATGACTGATTAAAAATTTAATCATGAAAAATAGAAATACATTCGTATTTGCTTATAGAAACATAACAATTACATAAAATATTTCAAAATCTGAATTTGTATGATAGATGGGTCTTTCACTGCTATGTAATTGAAGTCAAGAAGCCCTGTTTGACCGCACTACCGATTCAGACCAGCATGAGTTGCGGCTCCAACCTACACGTCGGCTTGCAGTTCCCCACTTCAGGAATCTCTGCCAACGGGGCACCGCCCTAAGCAAGGCAGCCTCTATGCTCCATACTGATCTCGGGACATGTGTAGTAAAGTTGTACATTTGAGGGTAAGAGTTTGCGTGTAAGGAATGAGGCGGGGGGGGGAAGGACGAGGAAGGAAATATCATGCGCGGTTCTTTGCCAGTTCGTTAATTTCCCGCTCCGACATTCGCCTGGTTTTAAGAGGAGAAATCAAGCTAATCCACCGATCAAAAGAGAACCAGGCCACTATAATTCATCTCCAGACAGAGGCTGAATTGGATCTAGCTATGTAAGGGTCGTATTTATGAAGCTCTGCTAGCAGAGCTCCTAGGTGCCTGCCATATGGGAGCGTGCTAGGAGGGCAAGGGGCGACTGAAATTGGCTGGGGGCCGTTCGTAAATAGCAAAACCGAACACTGGCAGCCTGCTAGGCCTGGCAGGCCCCTGGTAGAGGTTTATAAATACGGCCCTTAGGGCCGTAGTTATAGGGCCGAACAATAGGAAATTTGCTATTGTCGGACTGGAACCCCAGGACCTCCAGATCTAAAACACTTCAGTGGCAATAATTGTTGCTATGATGCGGCATCTCAGACGGTAATTTTCCATTGCATGCGGCGCGGCGCGGGGATTCAAAGAATGTGTCCATGGAAACGTCCAGCCGCGGCCACAGTGCGGCGAGCACTGGCGGAGGGCGAAAGGCCGGACGGCGCTTGCCACCGCCCCCGCGCGCCGCCCTCGAATAAAATAACTGCGCTGGCGACAGATGGGCCTTTTACGGACTGTCTTTGTTTCGTGAGAAGTTTTATTGAAAGTGTTGCGGCCACGTGTGGCAGATGGTTCGGTGGCGGCCGGCCGGCAACTTGTATGAATCCGGGGAGGGAAGGAGACGGGGCGAGACGCGCGAGTGGACGGAGACGAGCCAGCGGACGGGGAACGCGGGCGGAGGACGGCGACCGAAATTAAGTCGCAGGCGCCTCGGCGGCGGAAGCTGCCCTGATGAGAGCTGCGAGACTTGTGGGGAGGGGCTTCAGGCGATATGAAGCACGTGCCACGCGTCTGAGGAGAGCCAATGGAAATGAAGAATGAGAGTATTGACCGCGGCGTTGCAAGGATTTTGCTTTTTTTTCTTTTCTTTTCTTTATTTTTTGTGGGTCGTCAGAGAATTACAGTATAGCGTGACGTAATCATTAAATACATATTAGAATTCGTAAACTTAATCGTTCCTATGACATTCAGATGAAGAAACATTCGTTCTTGCCTTTTGAAATAGTTTCTATTTAGGACGAAATGTTTAGTTTTATATTTAGGTTCCCTCAAATTTTAACGTGATTTTTTCGTTGTATTATTATATGCTTATAATTAAACCGAAGTGTCTTTTTTATTTTTGTAAAAGTAAATTATAGCGTGGTAATTTCATGTTGATTTTTCTTAACTGTCAACCAACTGATAACTGAAAAGGAAAAATCTCAAAACAAACGGTCTTCAAGACATGGTATTGGTTATATTCATTGTCAATTTAAAGGTGTCAAAAGGATGGGAACTAAATTCTAATTTTTCCGAGAAAATAAAACAGTGTATGATTTCTTCCTCTCCTGTTGATTCATAGAGAACAATATTTGTCTCACAAAGTAATCCATTCCTTCATCCCCTAATCCTCCTTATGGTAGGAACGACCATCCGCCTCCTCTGTCGTCATCCAACATGCCCTACGTGATTACACTGCATCGGACACCACCGCAACGCGGCTATTGCGATTACCTCATTCCGCGCACGGGTATCATTCGAAAGCCAGCGCCGCCGAGGTGAGTCATCGCCTCCCCACAGCCCACACTCGTAAGGAGCACTTGAGCGAAAGGACATCGCTCGCGCGCCCCGAAATGAGTTTGTCCCGCACAACGGACATCGCCGCCGCCGCCGCCGGGGACAAACGGCCAAGCAAGCCCCTGCCCGCCCGCGCTGCAGGCGCGCTGGAGGAGACGCGCCGCGTAAATAAAACGGCGGAAATTGTTTTTTGGTGTCGCGGCTACTCCGCGGCGCGATGGCGGTGTGGGGGTGGGGGTCGCAAATGTCGAGACGGAACGGGGGGGGGGGATAAAGGGGTGACCGTCGTGGGAATGTCTGGCGTGACGGTAGGGTTGGTGATGATGTTGAAGGTCAGGGTGGCAGCCACAGGAATGATGGGGGTCGATGATCGTTCCTGTCGAGACAAAGACGAAGATTAGGGCAAAAAAGGTGTGGCAATTTGCGTCGGCAACATGAGCATATACGACGGCAACGTGGTAGTTGTTCTTATGTAATGCCAGCGAAGGACCTATGGTGGTTTCCTGTATTTCCGCTAAAAACATTGCACTGTGATGTCTCGGAGAAGACGAACGGAGAAGATAATCGTGGCCCGATGAGAATTTCGACGACTAGCAGTAAATGACATTATACGAGCTGTGGTAGAAAGTCTATGAAAATAATTTACATGATGCAGACAGCAGTGTTAGTGAGGGTGATAGTGATAAAAAGATCTAAAAAAATAATAATTGTTGTTGTGGTTTTAAAGTGATGAGATGGTCATTTCAGTAACGAGGATATGGTTATTATTGTGGGCATAATATGAGTATAAACATTCAAAATAATGTGGAAAATATAGTTGTCAAAAGCAACGCATGAAGAAGACGGGGAAACCTCTGAGCGGATGCCGACATGCCGCAGTCGGAGTGGACGGTGCGACGCGAGGACGCCGTCGGAGACGGTGGGCACGGCGGTTCGTCGGAGACAACGGGAGAGACGGGGATGACGAAGAAGACGGGAGATAGGGACGAAGGGGATGTCGGGACGAGCGGCAGGGGGATGAGGTGGGGCGGAGGACGGAGGGGCGGTGGGGGCGGTGGGGGGGGGGGGGGGGGGGGGGGGGGGGGGGGGGGGGGGGGGGGGGGGGGGGGGGGGGGGGGGGGGGGGGGGGGGGGGGGGGGGGCGGCCGGTTCGTCGGAGGCGACGGGAGAGACGAGGAAGACGGAGAAGACGGGAGACGGTGGCGACGGGAGTCAGGGACGAAGGTGATGTCGTGGCGTCGGGAGCGGCAGGGGGACGGGGCGGGTGCGGCGTCCGCCGGGGCGCGAGCGTCCAAAGACGAATCGGCGTCGCGGCGACGGCGTCCGTCCGGGTCGCTAATTGGACCTACCGAACCGGCCCGAAGAAGCCGGCGCGGGCGGGCGGGGGCGTGGCCGGGGCGATGTATGGGCTGCGGGTCGCGCGCGGAACGAATTGGGGATGAGTGGCCGGCCGCCGCCGCCGCCGCCGCCGGGTAATTGTATGGGTGCGCACACGCCATTTACCTAAAGCGCGCGGATGGGAGACGCAAGCACCCTCGCGAACGGCTATGGCCATCTCCCGTGGGTCACCCTCCCCCGGATGGCCAGCGGGATATGGAGGCGCTGTCGCAATGAAGAGCCTTTCTTTGACTTCTGCTTGAATCGTGTACCACATGCTATGTGGGACCACCGAATATCCCAATACGAGGCATTAACAGGGCATTTTTAAAGCAAGTATGGAGTTGTAGATATTATGGAACATTATGCTGGATTATGTTTATCTTACTTGTCACTATCTAGTGATGAAAATACCCTTCTCTTTGGTGGTATTTTAAACCGTACCCATTTCTGAAAGTGGTTACCTCTGTCAACGTCTGCAACATTACAATCTTGAAAGTTTCATTTGAAACTTGTTCCACTCACATAGCAAAATCTTGCCAAGGAATCTCAGAGTAGGAATTGGGAATTTTACATCAATAAAAACCTTTCATGAGGCAGAAGACCTCACAACTAACGTATCAAACAGTAATGAATTAAAAAAAAATCATTTATCAGGAAATTTGAAAGAACTGTAAAATTGTATATTCAATCTAGACTAATTCATACAGGAAAACAGAAATACGAATAATCTGTACAGTACTGACTAATACACTAAATGTGTGGTTCCTCAGATTCATCTATTCGTAACTAATTCGTGTACCTGTCGATTAGGTTCTATCAACTCACATAATTATATTACATGTTGAAAGACATGTTGAAAAATTCCAACATTTTCTGTTAAATGAAATAAAAAAAGTAATACGGCATTTCACAATTAAATTTATCTGATAAACACCATACATGATTTGAAGGAATCACTCCATATCTATCATCCAAGAAACAGGAAAATTGCATTACATTATTTCCAACATATCATTGTCACTGAGCCAATGCTACTTGACCACTGAAAATAGAATTAAAGGTAGGAAAAATGTGCAGCGTGTAAGGAAGATTGAATAACTGAATTCAGAAACATTATCTATTTTCATTTCATTTAGTATATCGAGTTCCTGATTAGGTGTTTCTTTTCCTCAGAAATACAAATGCAACAGGCTTCAATCGACAGAGACAGCACAAAGTCCAAAAGGCAGTGAAGTCTATAGTCTTAAATTGTACTCAAATTAGTGACAACAATAAATGAGCCTGTGAAAACAAATTATATAATGTATTACTTTAAACGTTTCGCTAGCATACGAATCACACCTTCCTCTACTTGAGAATTCTTACGCCGCAGCTGCGAACAATTCCCTCCGCTGCCCCGCACTCTGTCGGAAGCGAACCGAAACGCCCCTCTCGGAACGCGGGCTACGCCAAGCGTCCACAACCGCAGCCCAATCTTCCACGCGCCCGGCCGCCCGGCCGCCCGGGCGGGCAAGCGGGCGACCTCGACGGAGCGCGCGGCGGCGACCGCCCGCGGGCGACAGGTGCGGGCGGGCGGGCGGGGGTGGGACGGGGACGGGAGCACGCCGGCGCGCACACGCACAAGCGCATTTGCACGCCGCCCCCACCGCCTCCGCCGCCGCCGCGATTGCCCGCCCCGAACACAATAAACGTGGGTACGCGCGCCATGAGGGCGTGATAGCCGCGCCAGCGACACAAATTATATGATTTCCATTGCGTTAATTGTTGGAATTAAGGGTACTGAAGCGTCAACGCTCGCGGGACCGCGCTGGCTGCGGGAGGGGAGAGGCAGGGAAGGGCGCGAGTGGAGGCGGCGGGAGGGCCGATGCAGGCGCCGCCGAGGCACGCACTGTGGCGGCAGAGGAGTAGATGGACGAAAGGACGGTGAATACGATGTGTGTGGTAGAGATGTGTTAATATGTAAAGGAAAGTAAGAGGTCATGTTAGCAAAATATCGTGCGTGTTGTATTGAAGTGTGACTGATGTTTAAAAAGGAAGAACCTGATAAAGATTAACACCAACAATCATCTTGCTCAAGAAATACAACCGGTATTCTGTCCAGCGAACTATCTTTTCATCTCTTAATCATTCTACAATATATTTTTTCTTGAAAAATCGTGTGATGTGTCTGACTGACATTTAGTTTAAGGAGAGAAACTTCTGCTATTATATCTTCTAAATGTGATGAATTATTTATTTTCATTTCATTATTTATTTACTGTTCATCATGTGGAAACAGACAATAGTTGTTAATAGTCAATAGGTTTGATATTTCTTAGCGGAATAAACGCATGCTTTTACAACATGCTCGTTTTTAACGTTGCATAAATTCAATTCAGTACATCTACCCTAATCGATACATTTACTATTCATAAAACACCACACAAAGATTTTAAAAAAATTACTAGGGATAGTAAAGCAATCAACTACCAGTAAGATTTCGTAATTAACCAAAAAACAACGAACAGGGAAACAAGAAAAACTGACACATTCAAAGTATTTTTAAACTGCGCGTGGAATAAGATTGGTCACCATCACATAACTGATCAACTGTGTTTATAAACCTCCGTACTCACTAATGTTTTTCAAAGCGATTTAAAGGACAAATAATAATAAATTAATAAAAGAAAAATAAATCAATTATTTAAAAAATGAAAAATTTATAACTAAAAATGAACAACTACTTAGGGAAATATTACCAAGGGTGTGAATGCTGATACACAATCAAACGCAAATCCTCGTATCTTCGAGAGCGAATTCGAAGTCCAGTTGTGATGAAAGAGTAGGGACGTTATTAGTGTCGATGGCAACAAGGCCATTATAAATGCTACTTGAGTGCAGTTGTTCTTACTACGGAGGTGGCTATTTCGGAAACAACGGAGGCGACGGCAGCAGCGGCTTAATGGGAAAAGAGAGAGTTCATGGAAACAACCAAACAGCGCAACCCGGTGGCGGTGGCGGCAGGGGCAAGAGCAAAAGGGGAGGTGCGGCAAGGGCAAAAGGGGAGGGGCGGCGGCGACGGAGCTCTCGTCTGCTTCTGCACCGCACCGCAACGCGGCAGATCCCGCTCCGCGGCCGCCGCCGCCGCCGCCGCCGCCATCGCCGCGCCCCAGGCGCCTCCGTGCAAATATATGGGCCGGCGGACAACCAAATTGAATTAATTGTGTTTTATTTAGTGTATTATTGCATTGGTGGTGAATGCCAGCGACGACAATGCACGGCCGCTTCTCCGCGCTCGGCGCTATAACGCTTGGGTCGCCTCCAACTGCACCGCGCCCCGCCCCTTCCCCGTCCCCTCCCCTTCCCCGCTCCCCCCCCGCAAGTGCAGAGGGTGGCAGTCGACGACGGCAGGGAGGGGGCAATGGCATCTCGGCACGTGGAAGCTACGACGGGTGGGAGTTCAAGAGCAATGCTGGAATAGAATGACGGGAGTTGGCGGAAGTGTAACAAAGGCATGTGACGGGTGGCAGGGGGATGTTCACTGGTGTGGGATGGACGACAGGAATGGAGCAGATCGTTCATAAAACGAGTGAAATGGAAAAATGAAGAATCGCAGAAATTGTCGATGTGTTTAACAAGTATTCGGAAAGTCTATGAATGAATGATTCATTGTATGAAAAATAAACAGAGTGACGTGTATAATATAATTATCCACCATAGGTCTCGTAATGCATACGTAGTTGATTTCTTAGTTACCTCTGAATGCCAAGATTTTAATAGGTCTGGTTACTATAGACATTGGGTGTGTTAGATGATTTCTTCTCAGCCTAAATTAACTGTGAATGCCACACATTTAATATACATCAGGTTACTATTGACAGGGATTGTGCGGTATAAATGAAAAAAGATGATACAGAAGAAGATGAAAAACGAGAAAGTCGAGAGAGATTGCAAAATTATTAAATCATCAGGAGCCTATAAATTACATTTAATTGGGAGGAATATAACAGATCAGTATATTTTGCAAATAGTAATTTAATATGCAAATTACGCTATATACTTTCCCAATCACAGCACAGCATATATACATAGGATGTGAAGATAAAAATAAATATTAATTGAAAACATGAAAAGCCTTATTAGCAGTGAGCAAAAATAAATGTTATCTGAAATGAGAGACTACTTCCCTAATTGGCATTTTTCTGTACAAAATTATGTATCAAAAATGTATCAGCACTGATTCAAATGTATAATTGAAATACAATTGTACATTTGAGTTGTGAGGAACGAAAAATTTGGAAACTATCGTGTATTCATATACTGATGTTGGTTATGTGTAAGAGGATCATCATTATTGAGCATAACGAACAACAGAGATTGAACTCATCAGTGCTGAACGCAGAGTTGAAAAGGGAATTCTAGCGAATCAATGGTCGTGGAGCGCGACGCTGACATGTGTTTGAGCAAGGAAGTGAGCGCAATAGGCATTATGCAGAGCAGGGAAATTTCCCTGCTACATGAACTCCCTGTGTCGCCGCACCGCCTGGAATTTCAGATCGGTAACGCAATAGTCGATCTCAGGTAATCGCATTGCGCTCACCTCGAGTACCGTATTGTAGTACATCCATATTGCTCATCAAGTCACGTCAGCGGGTTGAGTGTCATTGTCGACAGTCATGCTCACACACTCGGAAGTTATCATCCCGCGTAGCTGTGCGTTATGGCGCGTCTATCCGGGAGGCCACTAAGCGGCCGGCATTGTTCTCGTACTCTTAAATGGAGTTATCCGATACGCGGCGTCGGGGCGGGGGCGGGGGCGGGGGCGGCGGTTGGCGCCGGTCGTACGCGCGCAAGTGCCGGTGTCACCGACGGGCGTCGCGACGCCCTGGCAGCGCCATATGAGCAGCGGATGCCTGCAGTCAACGCGGCCGTAAAGGCCCCGGGATGCCCCTACTGTCGCCGGTGCTGCCCCACTTAACCGCTCCCCCTACGCCATGTCGCTTACTTCCTCCCGCTCTCCTCTGCCAACCTTTTTACTTTCTGCTATACGCTGCAGAGTGAAAGTATTGTAATTCCGCAGGAACAGGTCGAGTTTTTCACGAGATGGCTGGTGTGTTAATCGGATATTACATTACATAACCATTTACCAATAATACAAGAAAGCATGTACTCTTGTAGCACCACTAGTTAAATAACGTTGAACAGAAAGTGTTAAATCAAACCCCCAGAATTCGTATTAATATTGTTTACCGTTGAGAAAAACTCTGTAACTCTAAAGAAAAATATATTAATTATTGTATAGATGAGCAGAAGATTTTTTTTCTTCTCTACAATTTGAAAGTTTTCGAAGAAAACTTTTGGGACTAAAATATTTAAACTCATATTACAAATATTTCGACGACCTTCGGCAAATGCATCGGAGATGCAGCATGTTCAGGTTGGTTTATGTGATTTTGCCCTGTCAGACCAGAGATCGTATTACATGTCATCAAGATATCTCTAAAACATAGAACCTTTTAGTAAATTTGATAACTTCATAAACGGAATACCTTTTACGTACATGTTTAACGTCAAGATCAGTAACAGAACTGTATGTAATATTTGGGGAGGGACATATTTTTAGCCCAGGAATTCCTACCCCTTCTATTTCCTAAACTCAGTTGAATTATGAATAAGCTAGCAACAAGCTATTCTCAACAACACGCAGAAATTGAAAAATAAAACAATGCAGCCTCTGGCCATGTGAGAAGTGTCTATGATTTCGTTATGTACCAGGAACTGTGGGAAAATTCAAAAACAATTAAACAGTTTCGATTATGACTAAAAGGACAAATATTTGGTTTCTAAATTCCGTCTATTCTCAAAGCATGCGTCCTGAATTAATTCTCAATCTCAGACAGTCACTACTTCGAAGTCAGCTGGCATTCTGCAACAGCAAGGCTCCGAGGAAAAGGCAGCCCGCCATTAAATATTTGTTCTTCTCGTGTTTCGTTTTTAAAAAGCAGCTCTTTTGATCTTTTTATTCTACTGTACATACGTTACTGTACTATGTTGTTTCCGTATTCGTGAAGGCTGATTTAGTTAAAATATTTAATTTATTGCAATGTTATCCGAGAGTATTTTATTTGTCCTAGACCAGAGACCGTGCTACGTTTTGAGAATTTTGGATGATTTTATTCAACAGCATTTTTGTTGCTGTATGCCATTAGTAGTAACTCTCGTCATCGTTAAATTACAACGGGCTGCGACAATTCACTGCTTTTGATTAAAAGGTGACAACGAGTCGGTGTTAAATATTAAATATGCGGATTTGGTTTCTTCACATCACCTAGAATTTCTGCGAAACGTACGATTGATTAAATTTCAAATGAACGTTGGCAATGTATTACTACAATAACTGAATTATTAGCTTAAATGAATTCAAATCACCCATCAAAACCAAAATCGCCAAGACACTTTTTTGCAGTCCTATGTTATCGGCAGAATATTATTTTATATTAATACTGAGGCAGTAAATGGCAGACGGAGCTTAACGTCTAGAATCTGCATTTCATTATATCTTCCAGGTTAACTCGAAAAGTAATTATATCTTAACCATCCGGTTTAAAAGTTAGAATGGCTTTTATTTTGTTTCCTATTCTCGAGGATTTTCTATAAATAATATGTCTGACGTTGTAGGAACAAATTAATTGAATATTTCAAGGAATTACATCGAACATAAAATTTTCTGTTGGATAGAACAAGTATTAATCGATTTAGTAAAAAAATTAAAGTCACAAAAGGCGTAAATGGTAACCCTTAAATATTTATACATATTTTAGTATTACAAATGTTCATTTAGGAATGTCTGACTTTAAAACATAATTTGATAGGATTTGATATAAATAGTCTTCTATAACCTTTTCATCAACTTTTCTAACAAGTTTTGTGATTAACTCGTATAGCATGTCCGCCTTCAGAGAGTTTACTGTAAAATGCAATACAAAAACTGCCCAAATGTTCAATAACATAATTTTCTGGACATACTATCATTGTAACCAATATCTTCTCATACGAAAAATATTTAATTTTAAACCCAAAATAAGAGAGTCTCCTCCGATCCCACCAACCCAAATAAGCAACGCCCCTCTCGTTCCCCATCTCCCTACTCGCACCCTCTATCCCTGCGGCTCGCATTCGATTCGAGCGCCGGTCCGATTCGATTAATCGATTCGGTGGACCGCATACCAGAGCGCCAGTATCTCACTGTCGGTGTTCCACGAAACGACGGCGCGGAATTCGGTAGCGCCCGGCGCGGCGCCGCTCGCAATTACAGCGGGGGGCCGCGCGGTAATCTATGGTTTTCGCCCCGCGAGCGGCGGGGGCGGGGCCGGGGGCGGGGCGGGGGCCGGAAGACCGCCTCCTCCGAGCGGCGAAGCCTCGATCGCGGGAACGCGCGCAGTAATGGACTGCGCAATAAACTGCCACCGCCGCCGCCGCCGCCGCCGCTGCAGACGCGTTTTCCGCTCCGAGAGGTTGTGATAGAGATGCGGGGGCCCCCCGCTTCGAAGCCCGTGCGACGGGCTGAGTTAGCTCAGGGCGATGATTTTGCCAATGCAGTGAGTCTGATCGGGAGGTACTAGACTACCCATGGTGGTGGATTTTGGGTAGTAGCCGTACGGGTAGGTCGAATTCTACCACTGTCCGGAGGAGGATTCTAACGGTAGACTGGTCTGATTTCTGTGGTTTCTCCGGTAAAATACCAAGCGAATGCCGGAGCTATATGAACAGACCGCAGACGATCTTTCCTTTCTCAGCTTTGTCCCCTCATCTCCCCTTAAACACACACACATACACTAAACTTACATGCAATACACTACCACGCGTGTCGGGAGTTCAGTCGAGACCTTATAGCTTGTTCCGGCTAGGACGGTGCTCTTCTAGCGGAGCATCCCGAAGAGGGGAGACCCTGCAAGGCGACACGTAGGTTGCTGGCGGAACTCACGTTCCAGCTGGAGAGGAAGTCCGCCACCTCCCAGGATATAATGTGCACTACACTTATGGGAATGATGGCTGTGGCAGTTGACGCGCCAGGAATAACGAAATAATCACTCATTGTGAATGAAACAGGCGCCTCCCACTTTTAAGTCTGTGAGTAGCAAGAGACAGGTGTTGAAGGAGTCTGAGGATTGCTAAAAATTCGATTCGCGCCGCGGTCTTCGGGCATGAGAGGGATGTAGAGGTCGCAGTCTGAAAGCCCGTGGCCCGGGCAGGGAAAATGCTGAAGAACAAGACTTGGAAATATTGCTATTGCTAAAATTTCGATTGGCGTGTTTGTTTACTTGAAATGGATTGCTTTGCAATTCTTAACGCCACGTGCTTTGTCGAGTTGCTATTGGCTTTCAAATCTGTTCATGGATAGCAAGAGGCGAATAATGGGACCGAGAGATGATTCCAGGATAATGTAAATAGTCATGCTTCAAATGCGATTTCTTTCAACTATTATTCGCACA
Source organism: Teleogryllus occipitalis (assembly GCA_011170035.1). Classification (NCBI taxonomy): domain Eukaryota; kingdom Metazoa; phylum Arthropoda; class Insecta; order Orthoptera; family Gryllidae; genus Teleogryllus; species Teleogryllus occipitalis. Next base: position 255,543 of record BLKR01001336.1, read on the forward strand.
TTATTTTGGCAAATGGAGAACTAGTAGGACGGCTGGGAATGATGTATAAGCCTGAAGTATGTTGAAGGGTTAGTTTATTTTCAATCATGACGATGATGATAAGGATAATGGTGTGAGATGCTTCCGAAGTCCGCTAGAGAATGATGTGTGTTTTTCTGCTGCCAAAAATACTTTCTGTATTGCTTACGGGGTTTGTCTTCAGACTTCTTGCTATGTTCTTTTAGACGAGATGTTTCTTTTTGCATTTCTTTTTCAAAGTATGCCTCTCCAGTCGCCATAAATTATCTTTACGGACGATTACAAATGGGAACTCATTTTAAAAATTATAGTAGTAAACACTTTGAGGAAGTAGTTTTTATTATAATTTTAACAAATGAAATAATTTTCTATTAGAAAGTTTGTTTTCTTGATTTTTAATAAATAAATTTGACGTGATAAGACATACTTTCATTTTATAAACGGAATTTGTTAATTCATATCAGCATGTTTGGTAGCGATTGGTGGAGTTTTTCCTACAAAGACGACTTTTGAACATTGATTTAAACTAGAGTGAATTATGAATAAATAGTAATAAAAGTCTTCGTCATAATAGAATATGCTGGACGGTGATCAAACGATAAAAGAAAGCTAAAATTGTGAAATTCGCAGAACATCTGTTTAAATGTCATACGTGAATTTTGACGTCATGAAGACTAAATTTTGTCTAGCTGAAACAATAATGCCGAAATATTTGAATGATTTTAATTCAAACTTCGAAACATTACAGTAACATTTAATAATTCGATTTAAGAAATTAAGTTAGGCCATTTTAGTAATTTGCAACTTGCCATTTAATGATGTTAAGCAATGTCCTTAAAATGTATCATAATTTGCGAACTTGTGTAGCCAATAACGTGCAGGTTTAGGTCGATGATTTTATTTAGAAAATAAAGATTTACTATTTTTCATGAATATTTTGCCTACTGAACATTTACATAATAAGGAATGTAAAACAAGTTATTTTGAAGCAAAAAAAGAATTGAAAGTGGTCGAATGCAAATGGCCACATGCAAATAAATCAAGAAAAAAATATTCATCAAAACGCAAGACGTTAGACGATACAGAAGGCGGAACAAGTACTTAAATAAGAAAATAAATACACTCTTCATAGAGCATGTCCATTTCCAGAACTCCATCCTTCAGTATTTGATAACCGTTTGTTCGAACTTTCCGAAAACGGACTAACCGCTCTGGCACCGTCGGTAGGCACAGATAAAACAGTTCTTTGCTTCGCAGGTGCGTACGCGCACGCGCCCGGCGCTCCGCCGTTCGAACGGTTTCGCCCGTTCGGCGCGCCCTTTTCCCGGAAGCCAGCTCTCGCTTCGGCGCGTTCGCCGCCTATCGGCCAGCGGGGATCGACGCGGCCGCGGCGAGTATCCGCTGACTAAGAGCTCGCGGGGCCCCACACGGCAACGCGCAATCGACCAACCATGCATAGACAGAACCGTACGCCCCCCATACAGTTTCAAACTAATACGTCGCCTATATCCTCAGCAAATGGACGCCTGGGATTCAGAACACAAGTAACTGGTTAATTTGTACATTAATTTATAATTACGTTGTTGCAAAAGTGGAAGGAATGGATTAGAATCCTTTACAATGCGCTAGAATACGGAAGTGGGATTTAGAATCCTTTACAATTCGAAGTAAATGAAAGATAAATAGCAGAATGATATTTCTCAGATAAGTAGCACTTTTTTTCATATATTTGATAAAATGGAAATGCATATGAGTATTTATGCGAAGTGAAAATTTATAATATCTGCAGCTGAATATCGAAGAAATGAAGAAACACATTTATCGAATAGATGGGCAAAGTTCGCCGAAGAGAATTTTAGAGAAGGCAAAGAGAAAGTTTAGAAGACAGGAAGATGGGAAGAACTTTTCGTGAAGAATGGTAACATCTATTCTACTATCTACACAATCAAGAGACCAAGAAGAAGTAGAAGAAGAACAAGTAAAAGAAGACGCAATAATAGTATTGATAGCAGAAGAAGAAGAAGTAATAATCCGGTAGTAGTAATAGAAGAAGTAGTAATAGTGTGGTAGAAAAATAATAAAAGCAAGAAAAACAAAACAAATTTTTAGTATAGATTAGGGATGTGCTCTTAACATGAATGCTACTATTTTTTAACAGTACGAAACTATTTCGTGCGTAACAGTTATTTCGTATACCTTGTTTCTGACTGTTATATGTTAAATTGCGTTGTAGTGCAACCTAATACATAAAAACTGACCTATACTCAGTCACCGCGTTAAAAGTTTTGAACGTTTCACTGCAGCCAATCACCCTTGACCTGCTGGTATGAAGGGTTTCCGCCAACTCCAGAGTTCTTAGGATTAGTACAATTATAGAGGAATAGAGCGCATTCGACTTCCTGTGAATGTCATTTAACGTTTCCCAGAAAACTAGTTAAACTATGTAATCTGCCTCAACAGCCCAACCAGTCTCTGATTCTCGGATTCATATTAAGATATTTTTCTTTCCGTCTGTTTGAAGAAGTAGGGAAACAAAAGGCCATAAGATGACGGCATCGACATGTGGCGATAACGCCAAACTTCAGGAACTATCAGAGTAATTGAAATGATTGAAGGCGTTGTCATTGTCAACAACGTTGTTGTCAACAATGTTGTTGTTGACAATGACAACGCCTTCAATCATTTCAATTATGTAAATGTCAACTATAACTCACCAATAAACCAATAACTATCAGAGTAGCCATAACTCTCGTTTCTCGCTTTACCTCTTAGATGTACCATTTGAGGTTGCGAAATACTGAGATGTAATTTTTAACCATTAATATGCGTTTACCGTTGTTCCGATAACTTCGCGCATCTTTAAGGTAGATGCAATGGGAGCGTGCGCCAACGTACGTTCCAATACGTGCCTGCCGCGGCCTGGCTGCCGTGCGTGCTCGACGCGATCGGTGGGCGGAGCGCGGGCCGGCAGGTGTGCGGGCGCGACACCTGCCAGGGCGGCGGCGGCGGCGGCGGCGGCGCGAGCCGGAGCACTACCCGCAAGGCCGCTAGCGTAGGTCGCCTCCGATACAGCTACGGGCAACTCAAGATACGGCAAAGCAACAACGCTGCACGATCAACCTAGATGGGGAAGGGCACTGAATTTCGTGGTTTACAAACCGACCTGCAGAATTCTAGCGTCTTTTGCAGCATTTAATATTAGAATTTTGCTATGACTGCTAATGGATATTCATGATAAATGTCGATATTTTTAGGAATGCCAAAAAAGAGAGTATCTAATCATATTTTAGATATCCAATTTTGATATGAATGTATAGTTCAAGCAATGTTAACATTAATTATACCAAGATATCATAATATTGAAATTTTTGGTTAAAGTATTTAAGTCAATCACTTGATACAGTGCTTACAGGCGATCCCCACCTCCAGCTAAGATGTTTCCTCAAAGGGTAGCCAACGTGGTACTTAACAATCACCTCAGCCACCGCAACATGTGCCTCGAGCCAGGGGGGGGGGGGTCTTTAGGCACTTAAAAGTGGGTAAAGAATGGATACATACCCATGATATTGGAAATTATAATTCATGACGCTGGTACTGTATAGTATATTTTCTAACGGAGAGAGCATTATGCGGTTTTCTAAAATGAGAATAAATGGATGTGAAAATGGAATTTGAAGGACAAACGAATTTCTTTTTTGAATTGAGTCCCTTGTATCTCGATGGTGCAGCAAACGCAGACTAAAAGACCTGCTTATATGGGTAAGTTTAAAGATTACCCAAAAATGTCACATTTTCAAAAGAATACAGAAGCACATTACATATTTTTGAGTCGAACGTCAGAAAATCTATATTAAGAAATGAAGAGCGAGTAGATTCAGAACAAAAAGTTTACTTTCAGAAAGTATGTGCACTTTTTTCAATATTATGAACATTGTTAAGGAAGAAAAGGAATAATGAAACCAAGAGAGAACATTCTTTCAAGTTCAAACCGGATTGCGTTACATTTATTTGCACAATAAATTCATTCAAAAAAATATAAATAGAACTTATAATATTAGTGGCGTACTATGTGCAATGCTAGTTAATACTATTTTATCATCACTGGAAATATTAGTATTTCTGTTATTTTTAACTATTAATTTGTGTTTACTATTGTTCCTGTAACTTGGCGCCATTATCTCATCACGTCCCTATTTGCTGAATCACTAACCTTTCAGAACGCACATTTTAAGAAATGTCTATGGAGTACATGTACGCTTCTTTTAGATACGAGATAAAAACTATGAAGTTAGTCAGTAATCAAAGAATTGAAGAAGAAATGCAGAGACTATATAATAGAGTAAGCACTGAGAAAAAAATCCTAAAGCGTGGTAGAAACAGGGAAGACTAGGGAGAAAAAAGAAGCCTCCAGGAAACGTGCGTCCTTTAGACTCAAGACAGGAATGCGTTCATTATCCAGTTAAGGCGCTGAGTGTGAAGTATTTAGTCAGTAAGATTCTGGGCTTAAAGAACGTCACCAACTCGTGTATCATACGAAATGCAAACGAAACCATGTATTATTCAGTTACTAGATTAAGGAATAAAAAAAGAAACTTGAATACTATGTTTTTCAATATTTAATGTCTTTCACTAAGAAACAGTTTTGACTAAGAAAAATAATTAAAGGGCATAAATAATATCAAGAGCATTATTTGAATAACACACACAACTATATATCTAAAAACGCTATTAATTTTACACTTTATTATTATTATTATTATTATTATTATTATTATTATTATTATTATTATTATTATTTGATTGATATTTTGATTATTTTTTATGATTAACTAGTAATTAAACACGAATATATGAGAAGTGATCCACTGTCTATTAAATTTCGAAAGTTTCCTGAATTATTATTTAATTGGCTTTGAGAGATGTCAAAAATGTTCCCATTTTATTATTCTCTGAGTATGCGTGATCTTTAAAGATGTGTCGTAGTTGATGGTGCCTACTCTATTCTTAAGTAGCAACAGCCTTATACTACTCTAGCAATTAAAGTATTATTATTTCACATGAATTTGTAGAATACAAAAATGGCACACAAGTTTTTCCAGGGTACTCCCATTTGTCTCTCCCTTTCTACCCGCCATCTGTTTCAGTTTTGTATGTACTAGAGACGTAAAATAGAGGGACGTGAAGAGCCTGAAATATGTGTTTCTATTGCACGCAACGTCCTAAAGCAAGCTGTCTTCTTTTAGGGATGGCATGAGAATACAACAATTATCTCGATATCTTCACAAGAAGCTTGAGTCAAATTAATGAACGATTGAGTCTAAAATATCATAAATCATTTTTTTTAAATTTAGAGTAGCATTATCGTTCTTACTTCGTGCTAACAATTATTATAAATATTTTCACCGGCGTAAATGATGTATTGTTATTTTATATATACTTCATTCTTGTTATTTTTAATTTACATATTTTATTAGGTAATTCATATTATAACCTAAAAATTATTGTTCTGGTTGTAATACATCACTATTAAATAATGTTTCTAATACGAAAAGCGACATAATCCGACTCTAAAATGCCAAATACATCACACTATATAATGTAAAAATTAACAATAATTAATACAATGTTTGTTACACACTAAATACTGATTTATTAGTGAATTTTACTAGCTAGAAAACTGCCCTACTTGTACTGAATTTCCACCGTTTATGTATACTGTTCATGTCTTCAAACTCCGTTACATTTATCGTTTCTTCCCAAAGCTACTGACGTATGCCTCACCTCTGATATGAGGAGTGTTCTTGGCGTGGACGGGTGGGTCTCGTTTCGGGTCGGGTGAGGCTGGAGGGGTACATTCTGTAGTAGGCATTCAGTTTGACCCGGACCGATACTACCGATCAGCCCGAATCGCACAACCTCATCCCCTGACCCACGCAGGCCCCTAGAGCCTTGGCCGGCGGGCTTGCCCGACCGTCACCTTAATATTTAGTACCCAGAAATCGCAGCGTATTCATCAGTTCAACAGTATTGAATAGGATGTAGCATTTCTAGGGAGAGAATATGGAATCTTATAAAAGCGAAGGTTGTCGGGACATTTTATTTTTCTGAACTCATTCACATCCCTCATTCCACATCCTGCATTCCACATTTTTCATTCTTCATTCACCTCTATTTCCATTCGGTTGTTTGTTGTCTGAAGCTTTGATACGCATGGGATTCGCATATAGAATGTATATTCGCGAATAGGATGTAGCATTTCTAGGGAGAGCATATGGAATCTTATAAAAACGAAGATTGTCGGGACATTTCATTTTTCTGAACTCATTCACATTCCTCATTCTGCATTTCTGAATTCTGCATTTCACATTCCTCATTCCACATCCTGCATTCCACATTTTTCATTCTTCATTCCCCTCTGTTTCCATTCGGTTGTTTGTTGTTTGAAGCTTTGATACACATGGTATTCGCATATCACACGCACATAACACTCTACTGCCACCGCGACGGAGCTGGGAAATCCACGCATCCGTCAGGGCGCAGCGTGGGCAGGCGAAACCGCTTCGCGCTCTATTGCCAAGGAAGGAGGCGATACCCGTAGCCGCTGGGAATTGGATGGGAAACCCCCAGGAAAACTGGTTAGAGTTATTCCCACATTTGCCAAGTAATTTGAAGAGAATGTGTCACTTCCAGATATATCGTCTAGTAAGAGTCGCTAAAAATAAAAATGGTAATGAAGTGGTAAGATGCGTTTTCCATATAATTTAAGCATTCATTCGACTTATTATTTGCCTATAAAGGGATTTAATATATTTTTGACTGTATTTCATTTCGTATATATCAACAAGTCATTTATGGCGTAATTAAATTGTATTTTTCCAGATGCTGAAAAAAAGCTTGAAAGGAGATTGCAAAACTATTAATGTGATAATTACAAGAAATTCCATAATTTATTACAACCAAGCCCATTCCATCTTTCAAGTATCCGCTTTAAACTTTATATACATGCCAAAACCCCAATGTTTCAATCCATCTGAGCAATGTACCCAATCGAAGTCATGCTTTCGTAAAATTAATTCCTCATAACAACGAACTAAAAACAATGTAATTCTGTATGGTATAATACAGAATTCGGTTCATTACAACAATTCACCTACGTAGGAACCAAACTTCTAGAATCAGTTGTCGATTAATTCACACATCACATTAAATAAAGGAAAAATTCTTATGTTGATAAATAATATTTTCCTTAGATATAGAATGGTTATAGTCAGCAAAAACGGATATTTATAAACTTTGCTGTATATAAAAATAACTAATAATTAGCGAAAAAAATATCCAAGTGCTGAGTTGAAATGCAACTAGATTAGTGTTATACGCAACAATCAGTAGTAAAAGTGCAGTGTTGAAAAGTTTGAAACTGTAAATTGTAAATGAATGATGTAAACTGAATCTGTATCTTTGTAATAGTCTGTACTGCCAGTCACTCATGACTATGCTGTCAATGCGACTTAAAATAAAATTAATTTAAAGAAATAATTAAAACAAATAATAGTAATTTCTCCATGAACTACTCGAACGTTTCAAATCACTCTGACAGAACATTAGAAACATTACTTTCTAGAAATAATAATGAAAATGGCTCTATCAGAGTACACAATCCACTAAGAATAGAATTTAATTGAATTACAATTTGATTCAGTGATTCATAAACCACAATCTCGAAAGAACGCAAATAGAATTCCGATCGACAGTTACTGCATTGAACACAGCCCCCAAAATAAGTTAATGAAGTAAAATAAATAGAACTCGCTTTCAGCACACTTCTCTACACGACTATTTCCTGATCGCTGTCGTTCCTGGGCCCTCACAGGGAACCGTTTCATCCTCCCGAATGAAAAAGTGGACGTCTTCGATCCGGCCAATTGGGTTTATCTTGGATCGGCGCGCTATCAGGCGCGCCAACATCAGCAGCGAGCCGCCTGGCTCCCATCGAGACGCGCGCCAACACAAGCGCCAGAATTAAACCGATCGCACACGCCATCGGTTGATCTGTTTCGGGTGCTCCGCAGGGGTTCGATAAACTTCAAAAACTCAAACGAAACCAAAACTCATGATGGCAATGAGGAAGGAAGGAATATGAGAAGCATCTAAATTTAGTCTTCAGTTAATCGCCCTAAAATACTATTGTTAAAATCACTGGTCAGGTGGGGCCTCTGGTTAACTCAATATTCAATATTCAAAATAAAAGATCAAAATAAAATGATTTACGGGATATTACACTAAGTAATGAAATCCGTAATACTAACAGTTCAAAAACTGTCAACGGAACTGTGGTAGTTCTTGGCGACTTTTCTTGTGTGCTTATTTGTAAGAATATTCAACCGTTTTTTTCATTGTAAGAGAATAATAAGCAGGCCTACGTAAAGAGAACTCTTTTACAGCATCGAACAATTTTGAAGTAGGTCAGTCTCTGGCACTATTCACTCGCCATTACAGAACAAGGAACTTACTGAGTACGCAGCATTCTATTGTCTACTGTTAACGATATCGTAAATCTGTTGTTTATGTTATAACAATCCACTTTGCCACATACTCATGATTGCAAAATAAATCTGCGTTGGAATGAGTTGTGTCTTGTCCGCATATGGAGTTCATTGTAGCTGGTCAAACAGCACCAACCGTTGAAGCAGTAAGCTTTCACGCTGTCTTTATGGTTGACACGACAAGAGCATTGTCACTCATGTACACGTCATGTCCGGTTGCGCTGAGAGAGTGAAATGTTTCCACTGCTTTGACCATTTGTCACGCCCAAGTACGTTAATAATTTCTAAAATTAAATGAATTAGTTTCATCATCGGGAAATATGAAAAAATATTTAATTATTTGCATTTCAGTTAATAAAGATGTGTGTTCCTGTGCGTGAGAGGGCGAGAGGAACAGAGCGGGACAGGAGATGGAAAGAGAGGGACAGAGAGGGGAATAATGGGAGAGACAAAAGAAGAGAGGAGGACGAGAGAGAGAGAGAGAGAGAGAGAGAGAGAGAGAGAGAGAGAGAGAGAGAGAGAGAGAGAGAGAGAGAGAGAGAGAGAGAGAAATATATTTCTATTAGCAAACAACCACCGAAATATTCTATCTCATGTACTTTTTTGACAAAACCTAAAAAGTTATTTAGAACTTATAAGAACAGCCAGGGAACTTACACGAAAGTTGAATAATTTACATGTCCAGAATTGTTTCTCTGATTCAAGGAATTCGAAATGTGTATTTTCTTAGTCGTTTAAAAAGTAATATATTAATAATTTTACTGACTTTGAGGTATACATATAGTCATGAAATAAATTTATAATTTCTATTACGCCATTATTACCTGGAACGGAGGCTTAGCGTAATCATTATTATCATTCTGATTTTGCACGAGAATTATGATGGCTCAGAATCCATCATTTCCCACATGCCTCGAAGTCTATCCTAACAATCTCCCCAGATCCCTTTCCGACAATTCCTGACACTCTTCATCCACGATCCACAACGCACCCAGGAGACCTTCTTCTTCCACAGGTATACAATATCTATCTTGTATCTGCGTCAGTAAACCTCACGAGCCACCACATTTTTATTATTAATCTGAAGCATTGATTCATCCATATTCAACAGACGAAGTTACATTTCGTGGGCGTGTTGTCAGACGGACATGCCCGGGAGGGAAGGGAACCTTTCAGCTGCAGACAGCGCGGGCGGGGGCGTTGGTAGAGGAGAGGCGGGGGCGGGGGCGGGCGGGGACTGCTCTAAATCCAATCGCCGTTCCTCGGCGACAGTCGCCTACCCATTTCCGGTGCATGAGCGCACGCGCGCGCCCATTCCATCCTTTTTGCTCTCGTTATGCATACATTATGCACAATTATTTACGTTTATTAACATTTTAATTGCCGAAACCCCTCGCGGGGCACAATGGCTCTTGGGTTACGACGTACTCCTCCCCCCCCCCGCCCCGCCGCCGCCGCCACCGCCGCCGCCGAGGCGGTAAATAAGGCGCGGCGGATGATCGGGCCGTCGGAGGCCGAGCTGCTCAGCCATCAGAACAAGAACATGGACGCCTAATGGCGGATCGTGTGTTGCGAGTGCAGGTGGCGGTCGCCGAAGCCGGAAACAATTGACGCTCGGTAATAGCAACCCGCGCCGGCCGGCCCGCCCGCCGGGCCCGGCGACTGGCGGGTTTACGAGTGCAGTCATCAATTCGGAGCGGCGGACCCCCGCGGGCGAGACGCCGGGGAGGGGAGGGGCAGGGGGAGGGGTACGTAGCAGTTGGGTGGCGACGGTGACGGTGACGGTGGAGATAGTGGTGACTCGCGAGGATGCACTCGTGATCGGTAACAGAAAAACAAATCGTCCTACTAATTAGCATACCTCCAAACTCCATTTTGGTCAGTTTTGCACAGGAAGGAAAACTCATTTCGTTACTTTCCCTTCTCGTTGAATTTTAAAATAATGGTAAAATAAATTATTTTAGGTGCCCGATTATTTGTTTATTTTTATTTTTTACTGTTCTTTTATAATTGTGTACTATCATGAGTTGAAGAGGAAATAGTGGAGGGAAAATAGAATTACAATGTTTCCTCATTTCAATGACAAAGCGACGGGGAGTGATCTAGCCAAATCCGATAAAAGAGGTAGAACGCAGTTCGTAGCAACCTGACTGCTTGAGAGATCGCGAGCGTCAGGAGTGAAGGAAGAAAATTCCAAGATGACTGTCGTCAGAACTCACTTCGCAACTACAATAATAATTGCGGTAGGGCTGACGACAGGTCTGTTAAAATGATTAAAAATGAAACTAACACGTGGCTGACGGTAATGCTGAATTTGGGAGGGTCTTCGATTATGTCGTTCTTGGGGGTAACAATGGCAGCACTTCAAGGGTAACGATAAAATGACAATGAAACTGACATCGATAGATACATTAGATTTGACGAGGATGATAACAACAAACTCATACAGACATACAGACACACAGAAAAGAGCGGTGGAAATTCCAATGCAGCAATGACGTAGTTGGGCAAGGTACTCGATGACTAGAGGAGATAGACTATGTCAAATTGTCACTGGAATCGCTGCCACCGAATGCACGACAAAAATGCTTTAAAAAAACTGTTCTCACGAATACAACACAAGAGAGACTGTCATTACGAGCCATCAGGTGGTCTAAGAAAGCACAGGAAGTCGATCAGAGGGGTCATTGGCCACCGAGGTACATGACACTGCAGAAATAGAAGGTAGGTAGCTCCCATACGTCATAGCGGAGTAGCGGCCTCGTGCGTAAAACGCCAAGTGTGACAGCGGGGAAGCGAGCGGAATGACGCGAACGCGATCTGCTCGCAGCCGAGTGATGAGGGAGAGGGACGCGGAAGGCGCCATCGAGGGCGGAGCCAGCGGAGTTCCGGGGTCCGTTCCACGAGGACAAGGACGGCTCTTGAGAGAGGAAGTAATTGAAGCGTCTTACTGGTAGAAACAAAGAATAAGTGTACACATATGCACCGCAAAAAGAAGGGCGTCTATTTAGTTAAAGCGTAGTTTATTGGCATAACCATCGTGGTCACCTTCGTAAAAATGTGACGAAAAGAAATTAAGATATCTTCAACCAAAATCATTATCATTAAGATGTCAGATGTTTCAAAGAGGTTTCGATCGTTATTCGTAGGCAATATTCCTTAGAACTATTCCTCAGAAGTGCCATTTTCGTTTATTATATTAACCAGAGTATTCAGTCGTGAGGAAGATACCGAATATTAGCAAAAGCTACCCTGCTCGCCATTACGAGCCATCAGCCGTCAGGTCAACTCTCGTACACAAAACAATCGACAAAAGTATTCCGACATTAACATGGAAAACTAAAAGGGAAGAGGAAAGATGGATCTCCGTCATCGCAGTAAAGGCTGATATACAAGGCAGCTCATAACTGAATGTTCACAAGAGAGGTTGAAAAGGCAAAGTAGAGATCGCAAAGAACTGAGAAGGGAAATGAAAGGAGGAGATAACGAGCATTTTGAAATGGAAGAGAAAAAACCGCGAATAACGAGAGAACGGAAAGTAAGGAAAGGTGAAAGTACTGAGTGAAATGGTGATGGCAGAGTGGTAAATGGAACGGAAAGCAATGAAAGGAAGAGGAGAGTGCGGAGGCGGTGGCGGTGGAAAGAGCGAGGAGGGCGGGGTGTGAACACGGCCGAGGAAGGAAGGGAGCAGGGCGGGTGGAGGGGGCTTCTCGGAAAGCGCGAAGGGGGAGGGGGGAGGGGCAGGCGAGCGGGCGCGCGGCGGAGCTCTGTATCGAAGAGGAAGCGGCCATAAAGGGCGCCTCAGACAGGAACAGCCGATCCGCGGTGGGAAAGACAACGTTATAGGGACCATATCCGGCGGGTGCTGCAGCCACTAACGCCGACGCCACTTCTACCTCTGCCGCCGCTTAAGCCACCGTAGCCGCCTCCGCAGCCGACGCCGCCACCACCACCACCTCCGTCGCTGCCACCTTTCAGTATCTGCTACCACAACTATCAATTGTCATCCTTGACCATGTCACCACCTCCATCACCATCATACCAGCTTAGGTGGCTCAGGGCATCAATTGATGTCACTGCAGTGCCTCTGACTGGGAGGTGCGAGGGTTCCCCTTCCGAGACGGTGGCAGGATTTTCGTCACAGGCTAGATAGCAATACAAAGTCCAACCGCTGCTTATAGGAGAATTGTAGCGATGGGCTGCTCTGATCGGTAGTTTTCCGCGGTTTCTCCGGTCAACAGCAGACGAATACCGGAGCTGTACCCAAACAAACGCGCTACAGAGCGCGATCTTTCCCGTGGTGCCCACTAGTAGGAGATACGTGGTTGGGGAAAACCCCACTAGTCGACGGTAAGGTCACTGCCGAATCTCGCCAACCAGTGAGGGAAGATCACTTCCACATCTCGCAATTAAACATGCACTACTCGTACGGGACTATTGACCTTAGCAGGTGATGCGCCCGGAATCATTAATCACTCAATCAATCCATCACCGTCATCAGAATCGTCACCATTCCCACCATCCCCGCCCTTGCTTCTCCCACCGTCCACATCACACCCATCAATATTGGTTGGTTGGTTGGTTGGTTGGTTGGTTTTTCGTGTTTCCGGGCGCGTCAACTGCTTTGGTCATTAGTCTCGTAAGTGTAGTGCATGTTTGTTTTCGGGAGACGGCAGTGACCTTCCCCCGCTGGATGGCGAGATCCGGCGCCGACCTACCGTCGGCTAGTGGGATTTCCCCCTAACCTGGACTCTCCCACCAGCAGGGCACCGCCCCAGCCGGGACAAACTCTAAGCTCCCAACGGGTCTCCCGGAATATGTGATAGTGTAGTGCATGTTAGTGTGTGTGTAAGGGGAGAGAAGAGGACAAGGAAGAGGAAGGAAAGATCGCGCGCGGTCCGTGGCCCGTTTGGTAGGGTACTGCTCCGGCATTCGCCTGGTGTTGATCGGAGAAACCACGGAAAACTACCGATCAGAGCAGCCGGCCGCTAGAATTCTCCTCCAGACAGCGACTGACTCCGACCTAGCTGAATAGCTAGTGTCGAAAATCCTGCCGCCGTGAGGAGTGGGAACCTAGGACCTCCCGGTCAGAGGCGCTGCAGTGACATCAGTTGATGCACTGAGCTACCGCTCCCGGTCCCATCAATATTGTTGCCTCCACCCGGCCTCCTGCAACATAACCATTGCCACCGCTACAGCCACCTCGTCGTCACGGCCGCCGCCGCCGCCGGCGCCACCACCTCCGCCCTACAGGAAGCCGCTTCCGCGCCGCCCTTGGTCCCGCAACGGCTTCCGCGCCCTCGCCTCAACAGAGCGCAAGGCCCCGTAAGTACTTACAAATTTACGAACGCCATTCGTTTATTGTCCAGGGGCGTACTTCGCCTGTTTCAGATGCGGGGGATTATGGAAATTGTTGGCTGGGATTTCTGTTTTTCTCACGGCTCTCGTGTATTTTCTCTTCGCTGACGCAGTGTTGTTAATCGACTGGGAAGAATGTGATACTTTCCTCATTTTATTTTACTACGCTTCTACAACGAATACAGATGCAGTAGAATAATTGCAAGAAATTATAAAAATAATATTGAACGAACTTCTAGTCATTTTCTAGAAGAATGAAACTCTATAATTACTCTTCTTCATCAAATAAATGAATTCGTTTCTTCATCATATGAGATGAAGAATAGAAGTAAATAAATCCAAAAGTTTTAAATATAATTCAGTGTTTCCCATAACTATGAGTTCAAGAGTTGAAAATCACAACCTTCAACTGTGAACCATTAATTCAATCTGTAAATAGTACATTGATACACAATATCGACACAATTGCATTTTAAAATGCTTATAATTGCGTTGGTAAGTAGTATCGTTAGTAAGACTTTCGCAAAGTATCGACTTTCTTTAGTAAGAGAAAACTACATTCAAAGAGATTGCCTCAGTGCCTGCGGTCTCCAATAAAAGTTAATATTTGACTCTTGAATTATCACATGGGTGGTTTGGAATATTTGATACCGAAATTTATGTTTATACTTATTATTTTGCGTAATCGAATCCCATAATACCAAAATTTGAAGGGTCTTATTAAATGTTCTTAACATATTTCAACACTCATTCTGGAATAATGGACCTTTAATAAATGAGACGTTATATTTTTATTAAAAACGCACTCACTACTGGTTCAGTAAATCACATAAATTACTAAGTATTTCTGTTGCATTTCACGATTAAAACATTTTGTTTTTAAAATGAATCTTAATTGGGAGCATGAATTGAAAAAAGTAGAAATTGTGCCATATTACGCAAGGTTTCTCTTCTGAAAAACATATATTTTGGTTGTTTGTTTACAGTACTGAATGTTTCATTTCCGTCAATACTTAATCGTTGTTTTTCCGGGGGTTAACTAGTTCATGGAAAGGGGAAAACATCACTTCAGACCTCCTATCCTTCCAATCAATAAATATTTTTGTGTAGATATTCGTACTATTTTGCAAACAAAATTTCTTAGTTGGCGATTAAAAAATGTATGTGATAAATAGCAATGCTTCTTTGGAATGTGCTATGATAAATCTTTGGTAATTATTTTGAATAAATTGAGAAGAATTACAAAGAAATGTTAGATTTGGGAGTGGAGGGGAATGGCGTTTTGAGCCCTTTCTTTTGATTTGCTTCTTGATGTAGTGTAGCGCAGTGCGGACCAAGAAAAAATTCACATCATTATATGACGCCACTCAATGTAGTTCGATGCTACACGCACGCAATACATTGCAACCTCCGTACCTCGCATTGCGTCCTAATGAAGAGCGAATGGAGCTGAGGACGACAACGATTCGACGTCCCATTCCTTCCGTGGGCTGCCTCTTTGGATATCGTCTCCGTCCTCCCACTGGTAAGGCGCAACCTCTCCTATCGCCTCGTGCTGTGCATTACAGATGCAGCGAATGCAACTTCGCAGTAATGCAACGAGGTCATCGCCGGACACGGCGCTCGCCACCGCCGCCTGCAAGCAGTCACGAGGCGAATCAATCAGCGAGGCCTCCCGCGCTGCACCGACCAGCTGCATCGCAGGCAATAGGCGCTGCCAGCACGGCCTCGGTGCTCGCCTGGAAGGACATTTATCATCTACCAGAGAGGACGCCTCAAAAGTGTTTGAGGCCCTAACGCAAAATACGGGCTCACCTTGTTAACCTGATGAGAAACAGATATCTGGCATGGTAAGGATTTTCTGTTGCTCAAAAGCAAATATTTGAAGTACAAATGGGGTACATAGTTGAATAACAAAAAGCCTAGTAGATCCAGTAATAGACTGATTATACTTGTTTTTTTTAAACACAGATTAATGAAAAATTAGGTTATAGGGGAAATTCAGAATGAGATATGCTCAAATTATTTTTATAAATGGAATTATTATTTGGAAAATTAAAAATATTATTATTCTACGACTCTCAATCAATTCAAAGGAATCATGAATAATTGTTTCAAACAGATGGAATTACTGCAGTTCCAAAGCTCGATACAGGAAGGATCAATTACGGAGGCAGAAATTCTAATAAGTATTTCAATGAATAAATAAATATCATTTGATAAAAGTTCGCAATTATTGTTTTACCCTGTTGAATATTAGAAACACAAAAAAATCAATGTAATGGGATGAAAATATTAGAACGCGGCAGTGAATTCAGAAAAATGTCTTTTCTTTCTTAATTAAATTTATTTTTATTTACTTTGAAAAAGATACCACATTCATATCTCTAGATTTTAATTCGAGGAAGAAATTGTAAAATATGGAGAATGGTTGAATGTTCATTGTTACGAGTTCGCTTAACAGGATCAAAGGCGTAATTCGAATCCGCGCTCTCATTCCAAAGGCATGACTCACAGGTGCGCGGAGATCGCGAGAAACCGCCAAGAGAGTCGCAGCAAGGCGTGTCCGCGGGGCGTCTATTCCGACGGGTTCGTGGAAAAGTGCGCTAATGGACGAGAGACCCTAATCCGGCGCGGACGCGCAACCAGAATAGCGAAGGGGGCGAGGGGGAGGGGGAGCGCGTGCCCCAAAGTCTCCGCGCGAGACGCGGTTAAATCGGCCGTGCCATCAATCGCAGCCACCGGCACGCCCACCCCGCCGCTAACACGCACGTTCACCCGCTCGCTCACGCGCCTGGATACCCACTCCTCTCGCCCGCTCTATCGTCCCACCGCCCGCCAGCTCCCTCACCCTGCAGCTCTTCCGCCCGCTCTCCGTCCTCGCCAAAGAGAAACTCTCTAGTTTCTTGACTAGGGAGTTTCTACTCGCACGCTCACGCGCCTGGATACCCGCTCTATCGTCCCACTGCCCGTCAGCTCCCTCACCCTGCAGCTCTTCCGCCCGCTCTCCGTCCTCCTCGCCAAAGAGAAACTCCCTAGTTTCTTGACTAGGGATTTTCTACTCGCACGCTCACGCGCCTGGATACCCACTCCTCTCGCCCGCCGCACGTCCCACTGCCCGCCAGCTCCCTCACCCTGCAGCTCTTCCGCCCGCTCTCCGTCCTCCTCGCCAAAGAGAAACTCCCTAGTTTCTTGACTAGGGAGTTTCTACTCGCACGCTCACGCGCCTGGATACCCACTCCTCTTGCCCGCTCTATCGTCCCACCGCCCGCCAGCTCCCTCACCCTGCAGCTCTTCCGCCCGCTCTCCGTCCTTCTCGCCAAACAGAAACTCCCTAGTTTCTTGACTATAGAGTTTCTACTCGCACGCTCACGCGCCTGGATACCCGCTCCTCTCGCCCGCTCTACCGTCCCACTGCCCGTCAGCCCCCTCACCCTACAGCTCTTGCGCCCGCTCTCCGTTCTCGCCAAAGAGAACCTCCCTAGTTTCCTGACTAGGGAGTTTCTACTCGCACGCTCACGCGCCTGGATACCCACTCCTCTCGCCCGCTCCATCGTCCCACCGCCCTCCACCTCCCTCACCCTGCAGCACTTCTGCCCGCTCTCCGTCCTCCTCGCCTAAGAGAAACCAATGATCTACTCGCACCTAACTCGCCGGCTCACTCGACTATTGGCTAATCTGTTTGCTTGTTTACCTGCATCCACTCGCTCGCATCTCTCCCGCGCACCAACTTTTGTCTACTAGTCCATTCCGTTTACTTTTCGCTCGTTCGCTAACTTGCTGTGCAATCTGGCCTGACACATATCCACTCGCAATAATCATCTTATTCACCTATCCGCATGTCCGGACCTTCCTCTCACCTACGTGCCTCGCGGTCTCATCCTCGTCCCGCTTGTTAGAGTCTTCACCTCCACCCACAGTATCTATCGAAGCATCCTGGCTCCCGCAACGAGCGCTTTTCGTTGTATCTTGACTCTTACAGCTCACCCTAAGTTCACTTGGGCTTCTATATCCCCTCTCCTTGATTGGAAGTACTCCTCCGGCAATTCTCTAAAATATTAGAATATCTCGATTTTTGCTAAGTCACTGGTACTTTCTTTTGATGTAACTCTCATTTTGCATTATTTGCAACCGACCCTTTAATAATTCCTCACTTAATTTTCAAATTAGAAAGCAGGTTTTCCTTTTTTGCTGCTTCATTGAAGCCCTTGGGATGACTTTTTATGGGAACGATATTTTTACATTCACACGAAATGTGTTATCCTAACCAAATAATCTTCGGGACATCTTACTTAATAATGCGACTTATGAAATGAAATCTCCTTAGAAAATAAAATTAAGAATTGAAAATAAGTATATTTTTTATTGACTTAAATACACACTACCTTTCTTTCTATGGCTCATGAAAGGGTGATGTTATTTACTGTATTAGTGTTCAAGTTTAGTAAAAAGAATGTGCGAGCAACGAAAAACGAATACATTTTAAATTCTAATTACAAGAACAATATTTCATCAAGAGGAAATAATTAATAAGAATATTAGTAAATGATATACTGATAACGGTAGACAAGTAGAAGTCTGCAATCTCAATATTTTCCTTTAATTCCGTGTCCATACTTTCCTGTTCTCGCATTAGAGAAACGTTATCCCACCAACAAAATCATAAGCCGAATCATGAAATTTGACTCTCTGCACTTTCTATTGTCCACGATCAATCAAATGGAGCGTAAAGTTACTTCAACAATGCCCAGCCCGTCGCGACAGGGCGTGCTCTGCTCGGGAGCACGCGTCCATAAAATCAGTGCCAGCCGATCCAGCCCGCCGCGACCCGCCCACGCCCCCGCCCCCCGTCGGGCCACGACCTCACCGCCAGGGCGAGCACACGCACGCATAGCTGGAGTAAGCGATACTCACACCACTGGAGCCGAACGGCACAGATAAACAACCCACTGCTCCTGCGCTGAAGTTTTGATTGACAGCTGTTTTCATTCCCCCTCAATAACAATCGGTTGCAACTTCCCCTCCGTTGTTGAACGTGATGGCGTCACGCTTTGGGTATATGTGACAGTTGATGCTCTTTGAGTGCAATTGCGACGCAAGCATAGGCCGCGTTACATCATTTGACCTTTGCTTACCCTAGGAATCCCCGTTTGGAGATGAGAGAGAAAAAGAGGGAGAAAGAAATACACGCACACAGGGAGAGAGAGAGAGAGATAGAAAGAGAGAGAGAGAGAGAGAGAGGGAGGGAGGGAGAGAGAGAGAGAGGAAGCGGGGGAGAGAGGTGCTTTCAATACGAATTCTACCTTCAACGCTCTTTCCTACGCAATACATCTATTTTAATGAGAAGTGTGAAGTAGAGGGATATCACACAGTGCACATTTTTAATGTTTTTCGGCATATTAACGATTTTAAAATTTGGTCCACTGGCAAACTTTTGAAAGAAGCAATATAATTAGGTCTCATTAGATTTTGTTTCTCGAATGTCAAACCTTCACTTCATAATCAACCATTGGCGTACGCGGCCTAACACGAGAGGGGGGCCAACTACTTCAAATGTTTTCTGAGCTCCCCTTTTCACTGAAAGTTTTTACCTTCACATGAAATGTTTTCATAAATAAAATATACTACAATGAGAATTAAATTTTAACTTAAACAATACCCTTAATAAAAACAATTAGTACATCAAAACATTTACACGATTGCTAGATGCCTTGAAAAGATTTTTCTTCTCTAAATGCCATAACAATTTTCTAAATTGTGAGGTTAAGAAAGGAAAAATCAGGAATCGAACATAGAAACGAAAATAAACATTTATTTCGCGAGGCTGCAGTGCCCCTTTCAAAATTTTCAGGGGATGGATACGACTTCCCTGCGAGCAAGCGGAGGACTATTGCATCATTTCATTCTTCCTCGGTTTTCAATTATTTTGGAAATCGAAAGACACGATCATGTTGAAGACACGTATGTAGAGTATTACGTTTGCATGGTAAACTAAGCAATGTACAGAACTCGAAGTCAAATACTACATTTCCATTCACGTTTAACCACAGACTTCTGATGTTTATAACAGGCCGGCTCAGTGTTGCTGGCAAGCGGTATGTAGACCATAAGATTTCAATCTACTCTTCGTTTCCTATGCCACTGCTGTTGAAGCGCTTCTTTCTCATTGGTCGATTAGTGATATTAACGGAAGGGGGGGGGGGTCTTCGCTATCGCATCGAACACACTCACTTTTTCATAATTGAAGGAGGTAGGAAAATATACTTAAGACTTCCAAAAGACATCCGGTATTTACTAACGTACAAGAATGAAAGCATAAGGATATTTAGTTATTAATTGTCACAAGTTTTCAGCCGAATATTTGTTCGCTTCAATTTAGTTCTTTTTAAATATAAATTTTATTGAAGAATCTGTCCCTGATGCAATTATTTTGTAACTGAACGTACGCATTGGGATATGATCTCACTAGCCATGACACGAAGCATATTTCGAAAGATGAGTAAGCACTATGTACCCTACACCTAATTGACAGAGAGAACTCGAACCTTGAGTAATATGTCACATAATACTTTCTCTTCAGTTTTTTTCTACGTGTTTTGACGTTTAACAGAATTCTTAACCAGTCTTGGGATCACGATCCTCTAGCTCGTTCCAGAAACGAGAGACAAATAATAATAGTGGTCACTGGGTAGCCATAAACCATTTGGTAATTGTGGTCATCAACGATATCATTACTAGGTCGAATACACTAACAGTGTGTTTGCAGTATTGGAGGGATAGGTTAAGTGTAACATAACTACTATCAAACAATGCGGAGATGTAAAATGTCATTTAGTACATATTTGTAAAGTTTTCTCACAAACACTTTTAAAAATGAACATCCTAAAAAATAACTGATGTCAATATGGTTAAGTATGGTGAAGTTTCGACCTTTCAAAATCTAAACATTGTATTAGAACCTAGTATTATTTCGTAATTATACGCATCCACTAATATCAAGCTATCGGGAGCGGGAGCTCTGACCGGGAGGTCCTAGGTTCGAGTCCTGACGGCGGCAGGATTTTCGACTCTAGCTTTCCAGCTAGGTCGAATTCAGTCGCTGCCTGGAGGAGAATTCTAGCGGCCGGCTGCTCTGATCGGTAGCTTTCCGTAGTTTCCCCGATCAACACCAGGCGAATGCCGGAGCAGGCCACGCACCGCGCGCGATCTGTCCTTCCTCTTCCTTGTCCTATCCTCTCCCCTTACACGCACACACATACACACACACACACACTTACACTAACATGCACCACACTACCACATATTCCGGGAGACCGGTCGAGAGCTTAGAGCTTGTCCCGGCTGGGGCGGTGCCCCGCTGGTGGGAGAGTCCTGGTTAGGGGGAAAGCCCACTAGCCGACAGTAGGTCGGCGCCGGATCTCGCCATCCAGCAGGGCAAAATCACCACCATCTCCCGAGAAAAAGCATGCACTACACTAACGGAACTAATGACTAAAACATTTGACGCGCCCGGAATCACGAAAAAATCAATCAATCAATCTCAAGCTGTTGTTGGAGCTGCACTGTCTCTTGAGTGGAAGAACAATTGGTGATTTTCTTGTAGTTATAAGCATGACTAATCGAAGTGTCGATTACAGTAGCAGAAACGTGAAAGGAAGCTGACAACATTTGGAATTAATATTAAAATGGGCGGTAAAATTTTCAAAGTTTCATCAGTATAATTTTCATGTAAGAAATACTGATACAGCATTCATGTGAATGAAAAAGAAATCAAGTTTTATCTTCTTTAAATGTTTTCCAAACCAACTACAGAAGCGATGATATCGTACTCAGTTCAGGAAGAGCTTCAATGACTTCAGGTAGGCCGAGTCAAAGACACCTAACAGTGCTGTCACGTAATAAATAAAAGTTAAAAGGGAATACGACTAACTCCTAATTTATTTTTCAGTGAGTCCAAATAATATTGAAGATGGCCAAAATACAACTTTGCAAAATTCGGTCAAATTTTCATAATCTTCAATGACGAAAAAAGTAAGAACATTGCGTACTTACCACAGACTTTGTACACATATCCTCTTTTCAAATACAAAACTGCAGATCTCGAGTCCTGAAACAAAGAATGCGCGCATGACAAAAAGTTTCACCTTGCCAAGTGAAATGAAATTCACTACTAATATCCACACAATTTCTGAAAATGATTTCTAAGACGTGTGTCTTCTCTGACTGATGTTATAATTATAATTGAGTGAAATGCATATTTTTTTCTGACATGTATTGTAATTGTTATAAATTACATTAAATTTTACATTAGTAATTCACAAACGTTTCGTCTCAGAACATTTTCTGCATATTGAGGTTCGGACGGAACGAGACGGGCTCGATGGACGGATAGGCTTGTCTTGGCTTGTCTTGAGAAGTGTTTTGGTCGTACTGGGACGGAAGGGACGAAATGAAACTGGACGGTGGGGCTGATGCGGCGGGAACGCGTGGCATGGCGTTGTATTGAATGGAGCGGGATTGGATTGAACGAAAAGTGTGGAGGCATGGAGTGGAGGATCAAGTGGCTTCAAAACTAATCGTCAAGACTAACCACGACAGCCGCCATGAATGAACGTGTCGCGAGAACAGAGCTACAAGAAACGAACGGGGGGAGCGGGGGAAGCTCGCAGGGCATGGAGCGGGGTGAGGCGAGTGGTAAGAGCGTGGAGAGCGGTGAAAGGGAGAAGGACAGTGGAGCGGGGAGTGCGGAAGGAACGGGGAAAGACAGGTCAGCAGCGAGAGTGGAGATGGTGGGGAGAGCAGAGAGAGCCAGAAGAACAAGGACAGTGGAGAGATCGTCGAGAGAATGGGGAGTGTGTGGAGAGCGGAGTGAGTGGGCAAGTGGTAAGAGCGGAGAGAGCGGTGAAAGGAGGGAGAACAGAGGAGCGGGGAGAGCGGTGGGATGGGGAGAGCGGAGGGAGTGGAGATAGCGAGTAGAGTAGGGAGAGGTGAGGAAAGCAGAGAGAGAGTGGCGAGAGGAGGGTGAGCAAAGAGAGCGGGGAGAAATAGAAAGGGGAAGGCAGGGGAACTGTGAGAGCCGGAGTGAGCGGGAAGAGCGGGGAGCGGGAAGAGCGGGGAGCGGGAAGAGCGAGGAGCGGAAAAAGCGGGGAGCAGAAAGAGCGGGGAGCGGTAAGGGCGGGGAGCGGTAAGAACAGGGAGCGGTAAGAACGGGGAGCGGGAAGAGCGGGGAGCGGGAAGAGCGGGGAGCGGAGAGGGCGGGGAGCGGTAAGAGTGAGGGCGGTAAGAGCGGGGAGCGGGGAGCGGTAACAGCGTGGAGCGGGAAGGGCGGGGAGCGGGAAGAGCGGGGGCGGGAAGAGTGGGGAGCGGGAAGAGCGGGGAGCGGGTAGTGCGGGCAGAACGTAGCCCGCTCGGTCCGCGCGGACGCGAGCGAGCGATCTGACAAATGGGCGATGGCGTGGCTCCCGCGCGCGCACAGTGGAGCGCGTTGTTCCGCAGAGGTCGCACCTGGCCGAGGCGGCGGAGGCGGCCGATTCCCAGAACCAGCGGCCGAATTCACCTCCGGCCACCGATATCAATGAGGCACGGCTCTCGCACGAGCCGCCTTTGTTCGTCTCAAAAGACGCCGCCGCCGCCCCGCCGCTGTCCCTTCGGGAAAACAACGGCGGCGGTCGCCTTCAGCTGTTTGCCGCCTATATTTACCCGCTCGCCGGAACGATTGCGACGCGGCGGGCGAGAGGGTGCGGCCGGGCGGGGACGGGTCCCGCATGCGCAAGTGGGCCGGGGGTTATTCCCGATGAGCCCCTCGGGCGGCGCCCGACATGCACGCGCTTCGATTGCTGGCTGCGCGGTGCAATTGGGCGGTCGGGGCGACGAATGCGCGGTGATAATCCTAGGTTGAGATTGAAGGTGTTAGCTTAATATCCCAGTGATTCTGGACACTTGAAGGAAATCGTCCTGCATTCTAAGAGGTGCACTGTCACTCACTCTGTATACTGATAACTTTTGATGATATGTAGTCTATGGATTACATTCAATTTCTTACGTGTTGCTTTTCGAATTCCGTTGACAACTGTAATTTCAAATTAATGTCTGTTACATATCATTACAAATATAAGAGAATTCATTAAAAAATAATATTTGACGTACAAAAATGAAATATCTTAAAAAATTTTATTTAGCACGACACCGATATTTCATCTGACCATTTAAACGTTTATATCATTGCCAAAGACACAGGTTCTTTGTCAAATTTCATTGCCAAAGACACACATTCTCTTTAGCGGCTGTCTTTAATTTTTTTACTAATATAAATATATTTTTTCTAAACACGTTATTTGCACTTAACGTGAAACAGTTTTATACGTATGATCAATGAAAGATGGTGTTTTCCAAAATTAATTTTATTATGAAAGCACGGAGTTGTCGACACCGCGTACTGGAATGCTCCTCCAAGACTTTGCGACACCGAGGTCGCCAGGTGTCTTGGGAGTGTATATTTTTCGCTCTTGGATGACATTCGGCCGAAAGGCATCTCGTTCAAGCGAGCGCATTGGCCTGTGCGCACGAGAGCGCGGACGTATAATCATATGCATATTGCGCACGCGCATGAAGGCACGAGCAACAAGAAGAGCACGCCGCGCTGTGCGGGGGGGGGGCGGGGCGGGGAGGAGCTGTGCGGAGCGGGAAGGTGCGCTCTGCGCCCAAGTGAATGGACAGGCAGGCAGGTGCGGGTGCGCCAACAGGCGACTGACCACACGAAGCTGACCTGGCAGGGGTGAGCGCTCCTACTCGTAAATCCACGCGAAGTACTGAGCAACTGCATCACAACGATGGAATGCGGTCATCCTGCATAGCTGCAATATACGGCGGTAAAAGTACATTTGCCTAATGTGCCTGATGAATTTTTTACATGGTTACAGTGCATGCTAATAATATCTCATGATATATCGTACGATACTAAATAAGGAACACTGCGAAATAAGTATAACATTACGGACATTTACAATATAAACATACATTTCTTCTAAACTAATTTCAAAACCTGAAATATAAGAATTTTTGAGAAATAATTAAAATATCAAAACAGATAAAGCGAATGTTCAGTAAGAGCAGGGTAATGTCTTCAAGTAAATATCTTATAGACTTAATAATTTTCTTTGAAATCATTTGAAAAGTTTTACACACATTGTCGGATTTTTGGCACATTATAACAAACTTGTTTGCGACCTTGAGTTTGTTGTGGTAATGCAGGCGGCAGTGACGGCGAGGTCTGACGCGGTGCAATCGTGGTGGCGACCGGGGCGAGGACAGTGGAAGCAACAGCCCTGGCGGAGGATGTGGCAGGGGAGATGGATTGCGATAGCGGTGGTGGGTGAGGTGGCAGTGGTGACGTTCTCGATTATGAGAGCTGTGACGGCGGGGAAGGCGGCCATGGTAGAGCGGAGACAGGGGGCTGCGGCAGCGATGACACGGTGACGGTGGATGTGATGATGGAGACGATGAGGAAGGCGGTGGCCATGGCGGGAGAGGGGGAGGAGGAGAGGAGGGAGCGGTGAAAGGGGCGGAGCGGGGCGGGGCGTGGGGTGGCGTGGCGTGGCGTGGCGTGGCGGGGCGGGGCGTGGCAGGGCGTGGCGGGGCGTGGCGGGGCGTGGCGGGGGCGTGGCGGGGCGTGGCGGGGGCGTGGCGGGGCGTGGCGGGGCGTGGCGGGAGCGTGGCGGGGCGTGGCAGGGCGTGGCGGGGCGTGGCGTGCGGCGTGGCGGGGCGGCGGGCGTGTGGCGGGGCGTGGCGGGCGTGGCGGCGTGGCGGGGCGTGGCGGGGCGTGGCGGGCGTGGCGGGGCGGCGGGGCGTGGCGGGGCGTGGCGGGGCGTGGCGGGGCGTGGCGGGCGTGGCGGGGCGTGGCGGGCGTGGCGGGCGTGGCGGGCGTGGCGGGGCGCAGGGGCGTGGCGGGGCGCGGCGGGGCGTGGCGGGCGTGGCGGGGCGGCGGGGCGTGGCGGGGCGTGGCGGGGCGTGGCGGGCGGCGGGGCGTGGCGGGCGTGGCGGGGCGTGGCGGGGCGTGGCGGGGCGTGGCGGGGGTGGCGGGGCGTGGCGGGGCGTGGCGGGGCAGGGCGAGGCGGAGCGAGGCGAGGCGGGGCGGACGGACGGGACGAGGCGGGCGCAGGGCGGGGCGGACGGACGGACGGACGGACGGGGCGGGGCGGGACGGACGGGGCGGGACGGGGCGGGGCAGGGGCGTGTCGGGGCGGGTCGTGGCGGGTCGTGGCGGGTCGGGCGTGGCGTGGCGTGGCGTGGCGTGGCGTGGCGGGCGGGGGCGGGGAGTGGGCGGAGGCGGGGCGGGGCGGGCGGTGGCAACGGCGGCCGTGGTCGCGACCCGCGAGCCGCTGATTCAGCTGCTATATCGAGCCCTCGCCGCGGCCAAACGGCAATGCTTCGCGACCTATGCTCATGGACGGCACCCACTTTGTTCTACTCTCTTTGAAGTGCTTGCCTTAGGAATGCGCGGTAGATTAGGAATCTGCTCGAACAGCACGGGGAGATGGCGGTTACGAATGGTGGTGGATGAGAAATGTAGAGTTTGATTAGAAGAGATGTTGCATTTCAAGAAAATAATTGTGTCAGGGTTATTTAAAATCATGAAAATAAAAGAAAATTGTAAAGATAAGTAATCTACTTTGAAAATTGTTTCATACAAATCCACAATATATAAATAAAATACGTTGGGATATTTTTGGTTCAAATTTATTCACTTCGCCAGTTTCAACGAGAAAAACAATTTAACTCAATTTCATAGGTTTCCCATTTGTTGCCTTCGGCAAATGACATTTCGGTAAGAAAAACACAACACGAATATGAACAATACAAAAAGACTGCTGGGTTCCAAATATTATGTAATATATAAAAGGCAATGGTTTTAGTATGTATCCAATAGATAAGCAATTGTTTCAGTTATTAACTTTTTTACATTGACTGCTCACATTTCGAGAAAATTCTGCAGAAGACTATCCGTCCCCCTTCCCCTTCTTTCTGTCTTTTCACTCTGCTGTAGTTCTCTACAGAGTGGTATTCATCAGTATTCCAGTTCATTTCACTACAAAAACTATATCTTCGCAATGCCTCCCTAAAGGCATTTACACTATAATTGCCATTAGCACGAATGCCATCGCCGACATCGACCCCACGCTCACTGAATCTGCCCAATCACTATATTCAATATCCACGCACTGAAGGAACAATCGCCTTCTCCGACGGCACCCTTGCAACCTACACATACTCCAACACTATCGCCTTCCGTTACAGATCCCGCTCCCGCCGTCACCGGGACGGCATGGCACGGGCATCACCATTGCCATCACCGCCTCTGCACCGCCACTTCCATGCCTTCCTCCAGCCTCAACCGCCGTCATCCCCGCAGGCCGCCGCTGCCAGCCGCCTGCCGCCCCTCCCCCTCCGGATGTGCTGCGTTCGGTCGGCGCAGGCCTGTACTTGTATTGCACCTGAATGGCTCCGTAAAAGTGTAGACGAAATGTATTTACACACAATGGGGGCTGGTGGGAAAGCATTCCGCCGTTCCGAACTAATGGGAACGACAAATTATACGACTTCCTCCCGCCGCGCCGCCCCCGCCGCTCACAATGGCCGCCGGGCAGACCGCAGGCGCTGATAGTCGCGCTCAGGGCGACGGGCAGGCGCTGCGGCGCGGCGCGGCGCGGCGGGGACTTTCCGGAGGAAATCGCCCCACGCTCCATCGAACCCGCGACCAACTTTTGGATCGCCTAGTCCAGGGCTGCTAAGTGGTCGACCCACTTGGCGTGCCCTGCCCCAATGCTTATCTGCGGTCAACCGACGTGCCCCGCTGCTCTTTGAGTCATTCCGCAGGAAGGGGGGAAGCGCTCGGGCGCGACGGCTCTAGTCTAGTGAAACGCGAGTGGCACTCGGGCAAATGCAGCGGGACATTGTGGGCAGTCCGGCTCAATTCTTGCATTTGCGCATCCCTGTACTAGTACACTCACAACTACTTTGATGACGTTGTGTGTTGCGGTGAGGGCCACGCTCGTTTCTGAACACACCTTCCCATTATTCAGCAGGTGATCACAATGGTCGCTTCCTTTCTCAACGAGTGAAGAATGGAATGATGATCGTAAAGAACGTGATGATAGATAAATGATAATGAATGGGGTAATGATCGTATGGGATAATTGGTGGAAATGCTAACCATCTCACAAGCAGATGGTGAAAACATTCGCCTTATATCTGCTTCCCTTTTGAAACTAAGGGAGAATACTAACAACACAACTTATTAAATATAGATGTTTAGCAGACGATGCGTGGATAACGTTTGATCTCTTGTACCCGACCCCCTCTATATTGGTCCTGGGGCTCAAAAACTCAGATACAGTTGTTTGAAAAATAATTCAGAAACTGAAAAATAATATGGGTTATCATAAGAATATAAAACAAATAAAACTGTTACCAATAACAGAAAAATATTTATTACTTAATTTTAGAAACCTACGTTAAAAGGCAAAATTAGGAACAATATATAAATCAAAGCACATAACCTAACTTAATGTTTTATATTTATATTTAGTAATTTGCTTTGAAATTAATATAGTTTCTGGTTTTATTGTTTTTCTTCGACATCGATTTATAAAAACGAAATAAAAAATATTTGTCTCTTTTGTCAGTCTAAAATCAAATTTAACTCATATCTGCCTTTAAACCAGAGGTAATTCAATAATATTAACAAGATATAATTATTTGATCACTAATCACTTCGTTATGCTAGTGCGACAAAAATATACTGTGGTTGAATTGATAACTTGTAAGTTTCTATAGAAATTGTCATTGAATTTAAATAAAGTTGTCACTAAATTTATATTTTAATGGAAGCATGCGCTGTATCTACTATCTATATAAAAACCTATCTTTAGATTTAATCTACCCCTTTACATACTACTGTCGATATCTTCAGAAATCAAACTTTAAATAGAAAATATTACTAATTCCCGCACGTATGTTCATTCATCCAAGTGGTTGAAGTATTATTACTCATATACTCAAACTTTAGTACCTCATGTACTTTCATGTTAATTTTGAAGGTTATTTCGTATTCTCATCCAACGCTTAAAATTATGATTGAATTAAATGAGGCCCTGCACTTCCGGAAGTGTGTGTTTCTCGCAATTACTACTCGTCACGCCACCCGCAACAGTACGTTCCCCGGACACATCTGCGGAGCAATGAGAGGTCATAAAGTATGATGAGCACTTTACTTTCAATACCTGCATTTTGCAACGAGATGTGCGCCAAACACATCAGAGAACTTTTGGTTGTAAACATTGAAAATATTGAAACGCGAAAAGATAAAAATTGACCGTTTGGAAGTGGGAACTCATTTTCATTCATGACAAAAAATACATCTTTGCTCAATTTAACAATGAAACGCGCTCAATTTAAAGAGACGCAACTAAATATCTACTTGTTGCGAATAGGACAATTGATGATCACAATTTTCATCTTGTTTTGGTGGTAAGGCTTTTTGATTGTGCAGTAAACGTGCTCTCTTGTGACATACTACCTCTTGAAAATGTGAGGTTAGGTTAGTGGGGAATATCACTTCTGCAACCAAAAATTCCTCCATTCGTAGGTTTTTTTGTTTTTGTTTTTGTTTTTGTTTTTTTGCACCGGGCGAAGCCTTCTTAGCTACAACCATGCTTGTAGCGACAACGATGCATTTCTGTTTCTTTCTCTCTATGTTTCATTAATGTTAAAAAAATATTTGTAAAATAGCTCAAAACGCTCGTACACTAATGTCGGGAATGAATAGACTCGGACGGCGCAATTGATTATTCTATCATTCATTCAGTAGACGCAACGGTGAATCACCATTGCGATCATCCACTAATAATGAGAGAATAAAGGAGTAAGCCTCCACCCTTACGTAGGCTCAGGGACGAAGAATGTCACTTATCATCACCATCATAGATTTTTTTCTCAACAAGATTTTTGGAAGTCATGACACCCGTAACCCTCCAGAGCCGCCAACGGAGCGGCGACGAAAAGCTGCTCCCAGCCCCGCCCACACTTCGACAGCTTCGGGCGCGTGTCGTCGTCTTCGAGGCACAGAGCACGCGGCGCGGCGGTGAGACGCCGAACCAATCCACCTCCTCCCCCGCCTCCCCCCGTTCGCAGCACAACTACTCATTGTTTCCTTTGCCGGATCCGCGCCCGCCCGCCCTCTCACCCGTCCTCGCCCTCGCGAACGCCCTCCTTCCGAATATTGAATTAGGTAATCAGTTACGGAATTGGCGGAGGTGGGGCCCCGCCCCCTCCTCCACTCCACACCCTTCCTTCCTCCCTTCCTTCCATCCTTCCTTCCGCTATTCCCTATAGTCTTGTTAGAGCTGTCTATAAGGTCTTTATCAGCGCAGAAGTACTGTGCGTTTGCCTGGCGCCACGCAGTCGGCGCGCCCGCATGAATCTGGCCCGCTATTGTTCCTCTGTAACCAATTAGCTAATGTTAGGTTATCATTATCTGGAGAGAGCGCCCGCGAGACGGGGCGGGGAAGACGTGGGGTTGTATTCGAGGGAGGAGGAGGGGGGGAGGATGTTTTGTGGGTTGGAACGCGCGCGTTCGCCAGGCGGCGTACGGGAGGTTGTTGGGGCGTATACACATAGTTATTGAATAAGTTGTCGAATATTCTGCTCAATTTCCTTACTCTATTAGCGATAGTAATGAACCGTGCGGGGGAGGCAGCGGTGTTTTGTTCCGCGGATTCAATAGAAGACGCGCAGCTAGCGTATTAGAAGGCGCGGGTGCGTCGCCCTTTGTCCCGCGCAGAGCGCGCTGCTGCTGCTGCAGGGGTGTGGTGGGGTGGGGGAGGTGCGCGTGTGAGTGACAAGTCGACGGCTCGTCTCCTGAAGTGAAGACGCGCCATGCGAAAGCGAGCGACGGTCGCGGATTGTTGTATGGGCGACGTGTCTAAACCAGCGGGTTTGATAGCGTGACAGACGTACTCTGGAGTGTCTCTTCGAATAAAGAGATTTAGACGGCGAGTGAGAGTACAAGGGCAGGATTGGTGTTCTGGCAATACTTAGAATGCGAGGTTCTATGATCTCTCTTAAGGGAAATAGAAGCATCACTTTCCAAGGATTTAGAGGTTTCGGGTGGATTTCTGAACCCTCAACGTATATTAGTAATTGTCGTGTTAAGGTTTCAAATCATCGAATCATTTAGTAGACAAGACTTCCTTATGTCTTTGTTCTCCACTACCAGACATTGTTATGTCACAGTTCAATAAAAGAGTTGGTTAATGCATTATCGTGATTGATTTGATGTTTCAATTACTTTCAGATAAGTAATTATTATTAGATATAATTAAAATTTATTTACAAAAGATCATTTCTCATTCCGTGAAGACTTCCAAACTTGTAATAGGATTGAACTATATGATAAATAAAATACAGTGTAGGTAAATCATAATTAAAATTTAGTAATTAATTCGTCATTAGCTTTGAGATAGATGCCAAGTTTCCTAAGCCCATTTACCGTGGTCTCTAAATCTATTTCTAATGCTTCGGTGGAAAGGACTCATCTCCTCCGGCAAGAGGAGATGTAATCAAGTGTGCCCAAGATCGCAAATCAAGGAGCCTCACGGCTCCTTAGGATACATTGGGGAACATTTTCCTCGCCAACTTTTATTAAGGAAAATGTGATTGAGAAAGAATCTTAGTGCTTCCGGACGCGTCGACTACTGTGACCATTAATCCAGAAGATGACGGTGTATATCCGCCGATGAAACGTAAGACTCGGTGCCGACCTACACGACAGCTTGCGGGAGTGTGTCTTACACAGAGCGGAACCTCCCTAGTCAGGACAAGCGCTCAGCTACCGCTAGTCCTCCCGACATGTGAGCTAGTGTAGTGCATGCAAGTGTGTGTGTGTGTGTGTTTGTGTGTGTGTGTGTGTATGTGTAAGGGAAGAAGACAAGTACGGGGAAGGAAAGATCGCGCGCGGTCCATGTTTGTTAACGGATGTTGTCACTCAGCCATCGCTGCCAGGCTACGAAAAGCAGACATTTGATCTGTATACTTCTTTTCAGCAACGTTCACCAACATTTAGTTTTCATCAAGGAGATTATCCGTACCACTGCTTCTTATTTCAAACGGCCCTGGATTAAACATCGAGCAAAATATAGCGTTCGATTCACAGAAAGCGTGTTCTAACGAATAAACTGAACAGTACCTACTAAGACATTTTTACTTGCACAGACATAATATCAATGCAGCGTTCTACTCGTACAGCATTTCCTTAATTACTCGGAAAATTGTTAAAATGCATGTTAGATTTATTTTGAGACAAGAAATTTACCCAGCAATATAATGGACGTAAAAATGTAAATAAAAATAATGTGGTTCTAAGCTGTCTATATTTGTACACTTCACAATGTTCACATATATGTGGCATTAGATATCTTCATGTGTTTGTGTGAAAATAAGCAACTTGTATGCAATTTGGTTTGCACGTTATTATAAGGATGCTTTGAAATCTATCATTCAAAAGTTGCATTAACGCTATTTTTACTAGAAAAGCATAAAAGAAATGCAATGAAAAGGATAACTAGTGGTGTTACAACAGCACATACGTTCTTGAATTATTTGTAACTTTTGCAATTTTCGAAAAAACAGCAACAACAAAATTTAAACAAAAATGATCCTGTCATTTTTTTGAATTTTGAAAATGTCCCAGAGGCTTAATGTAAAGTATCCCTCCAAATTAAAATATCGATTTCAAATTCCAGGAGCCGCGACATCAGCCAGATCAATTGGGAATATTAATTCAGGAGAAAATCGGTTGAACGATTTAGCCGATAGTGTTGTTCACAGACGCACGGACTAAAGGGGCCGATACACGCTCAATATTATTTCACAATGTGAGTTGCACAATATTTTGACGGAGGCCCATACACGCTCAATATTATTGAGCAATATTTTGATTTGTGCAATAAATTGTATCGTATGTAGGCAATATTGATGGTTGTGCAATATATTGCGCAATCGCGAGCACAGACGTACAACCTTCAAGGCAATATATTGTGCAAGCAGTTCCACCCAGAAACCTCATTTCTTCAAAATACCATAGCAAAGGCTCCACATCCTCCGCTCCTGCACCACTTTTCTCTGCCTCACGAATCCGTTTTAGTTCTTTTCGGAAGTTTGTTCTCAAAGGATTAATTTTTTTCACTACTTCTGATTTATCAGCCTCCGGATATTTTTCGCGGTATTTTTCTAACAGAAGTTCATACTGCTCCCCCTTTTTCGCACGATTAGTATAATCTTTACACATTACTTCCCACAGAGCCGGAAGGCCACGATAAACTTCAATAAATTCGAGAATGAATTGTCTATCTGTTTCCTTGGCAGCCATGACGACGCGTACTCTACCACGTGTTGATACTGATTGATGGGATATTGCACAATATTGCCTACACACGGCACAACCTTTTCCCGTTTGCACAATATATTTTCAAGGATTTGAATTTAGCACAATATATTGCACAACCTTTCAATTCCGACTACACACGATCAACTATATTGCACAAACCTAAATATTGCGCAATAATATTGAGCGTGTATGGGGCGCATAACAGACAGACGTACAGACGTTTTGCCCTCACTCGATTCTTCGGTATCAAGGACCCACAAAAAATCGTAATTCTGGCCTTACCACGAGATACAGAATTTTTTTTTGAATATTGCAACTGGATTTACCCACTTTTCGTTATCAGGACCCTCTAATAAAGAGCTTTCTGTCGAAAATTCTCCGTTTTTGTCGCGCAGCATTACATAACTTTCTCTCTACTCCGTAGCGAGAAAGCAGATACGGAAGCAACCGCTGGATTTTGCAAAAGGAAAAACAGAAATCGTTGAGTTTAACTGAAAACCATAACCACGAAAATTAAAAGAAAGGAAAAAAAGAAACTTGAACTATAGTTCACGTGCAAGTGTTGAAGTAATTTTGATAATTTGTATCAAATAATAATTTCGCGCTGTGAGTGAAGTGAGTACTGAGAAGAGAATGCGGAGAGAAATAATATAGGCAGAACAGTAAAGCAGAAATCAGAGTCAGAGTATTACGAGCAGGCAAGAAAACCATATCCTCACGCATGCAGGACTTGTCACGAGGAGCTCTAGTCCTGGCGTCGAGCGCAAGAAGCGAGGCTGGCACTCAAGTCGGGCTCCCCGCCTCGAATCGTTCCCTTCCATCGGAAGTGAGATACAGCAGGAAGCGGGGACTTGCAGTGTGAAACCGGTTCTCAGAAGTCGTCAAAGAGGGAGGAAATTATGCGAAATGGAATACAGCACGAGCCATGTCTTCCTCCGGAAACCGGGGTGAAAAGTAAGGTCCGCTCATACCGTTATTGGCAGATATTATGGCTTTCCGCGAAAAAAAGTTTTCTCGTCTCAGAAAGAGGTTGTAGAGTTTCGAGACAAGCTAAATAACAGTGGGTCCGAAATGTTGTGCTTAGAATAAATTGCGGCTGATTCGATTTTTTTGATGTTACAACTAATGAATGTGAGAATTTATTAAATTGTTAATTAAACTGATCTGCTTTATATTATTTTTCTCTACTGATTTATTAAAAGATAATAATACTATTGATCATTTTGGAAATGAACAAAATTTTGTCCGCGTTTTGCGTCTTCCAAACCATTGTGCACAGCCGACAAGGCTCTACATTTCGAATGCATGCTCACAGCCGGATTGTCCGTGTGAACGACTTCAAGCTAATCCCGAAAAACCAGGTCTTCTTGGAAGCAGCAGAGGGCGCCAGTGATGCTACTCCGATTCCACGCAAAATGCGCGGTGACTTCAGGGCCGAGAAGCCGACTTCAAAAGGGGCTGTGACTACAAATTCCACGTGATTTAGTGGCGCCTTTATTCTCATTGTCACATGAGGCGTCTCACAGACATTGTTTGTTATTATCCATGTTTGTTACAAAGAGAAGCTTCGAGAAAATTCGTTTTGTCTTGCCGACGTTCCTTCTTAGAGAGCTTCTGGACAAAGAAGAATGTAAAGAATTTTAAGTATTTTTGAGAAGTCGTTAATTCACTTTTTAGTGCGGACTATAATGAGTTGACTTTCCGTCTATAGTCTCAGCTTCACGTAAGGCAAAAAAACCTAAGAAGCAAAGATTGTTGTTGGAAGGATTGTCAAGTAGACAAATACACAACTTTGTTTTGGGATGGACATCAAAGAAAGCAAAGGACGATACACTTTTAAACAATATGCAGCACATAAAATGCATCTCATACTTTGAATAATCATTCTAGACGATTGTTTAACGCAAATATTTGGTTTCATGTTACCACATTACTCTTAAAATTTTGATTTTCTGTCGTTATCGCTCACCACGCCCACAGGCAGGTGCCCGGAAAACATTAAATTGTGAGAATCGAGAAATTCTGAACAACACCATAGTATCTCTAACGTGAGATATATCTGTACACGAGGGTGCCCAAGTTTTATGGTGAACAGAAAAATAGACACTTGTACATTTTAGTGTTAACACACAAGAATGCAGCTTTGCCTAAAATACTCATAAGCAACATACTCGAAAAATATTTGTTACAACTTTTGTTAGAATATTTGTTACTTCCTCAACATTACAAAATACTGGAACGAACCATTAGCCACTGATACGGAAGGTTCAGTAATTTTGTGTTTTTCACACATGAAATTATAAACGAGCTTGTTAATGTGAACATTTTTATTACCACAACCCCAAGATGTAAAGAAAGGAGCTGTTGCACTAGAAAGAAAATATGGCGTGGGGCAATTTGTGTGTTAAACGCTCACTGAAGGCAATGATATTAGAACACGTCATTTTTGTGACATCGTTGTTCGCAGATTTTACATTTTTTACGTGTTTTTTGTAAAAGTCGCGATAGTGTAAAATGTCTATGTTTCAAGTTTTACCGAATCAAATTATATCAATGTCATACTTCAAAAACTAGTCGGTTCTGGCATTATGTATTCCTCTTACATTTAAAAGAAATATTGTTTTAACACGCCGTGCAAGAGACGTGGCTTCTCGTGCTTATTTTCTGTGTGCAAAACTGCTACTTTTTTCACAGTGTGCGGAACATCGCGAAGCGTGTGCGAATCATATGTAACGATTCGATATTGTCTTTCGCCTTGACGACGTCTTTGTTTATTATTTGCAAATAATAGTGTTAAGACACTGACTGGAATCCATTTACTTTTGTACAGAGAAGGTAAAATAAAATTTATATTCCTTTACTAGACGCATTGCATTTCGTTCACGGCGCGGTATGATAAAAAATAGTATACGTAACACGGGTGTGAGGTGATTCCCGGTCTCAGACGACAAACTCAACTCACGCTCTTGTTACGTAAACTACTATCAGAAAACAAGCATTTCTGCATTATGACGGTAGCGCTCTTAACGAGCGATTTAAATTCACGTCTACTGAGCTGCAATACTTCTCGTTTCGTCCACACTTAGCACCCAAAGCAATGAACCGGAGCCCAAAGCATCGCCCTGACCCTCACGCCCGCCGCCCACTCCAGCACGGAGCGCGCCCCCGCCCCACCGCCCCCGCCCCCGTCCGGCAGTGCACGTGTGGGCCCTGCCTGCTCCCTCTCGAAGCGCCAGCCGTTTGTTTGGAATGGGCGATACGTCATTGGGAAAAAGCACGTCTCCATTCATTTATTTCTTCCTGGATTCCTTCCTCTCCCCTCGCCAGACACTTCGCCTTGTCGCCCATCCGCCCCCGCCCACTTCCACCCTCGCCCCGCGGCGGGCAGTGGGCCGAAATGACACGGGCCTCATTTTTTTCAATTCCACACTACAATTGAGGCTCACAACAAATAGTTAAAGAAACAAAATGAATACGTTATATACATGTTGGAGCATGTTTCAAGGTTTCGTTTATTTTAAATAGTATGTATATTCATTCTGACTGTTATCAAAACGTCATATAAAACACTATTTCTAATTTACATACAGAATATAGAAGGATTCACCCAGATTTAAAAGGATGTTTCGTTTGATATCATCTAATTAACAAATTCACTTTTACCATTTTATTTTTTTTTTCATCTGAAATGTTCATTTTTCGAACTGCAAAGGATTAAATTTGAAAACTGCTACATTGTCTCGCAAGTAATTAAGAAATCTACTAGAAAAATATTCCTTAGCTCATGTTTACTTCCTAAAGCAGCACATTTTAAGGTGACAATTTGTACTAATTTCGAAATTCGTAGTGCAGAAAAAAATATTAAATTGTCTATCTGTAACGAATTTGATCTAGATATTTTGTTGTAGATATGGGTTTGGGGTATCTAAGACACAGGCAAAGGGGCCAATGGTCCATTTCGGGCCAGTGTGCGTGCGCGGCCGGCCGAGTGCCCGGGCGAGCGGGAGGGGCGAGGGCGTGCGCCGCGCCGCGCCGCCAGGAAACAATAGAGCGGCGCGACGCGTCCAGGGCGCCCTGGAGGGCCCCCGGGAGGGCGTGCCCTCGACGCCGCCGCGCCTCGAGAGGCGACGGACGACAATCCTCTTCTCCAGGGCCTTGTTTTCGTGCGAGGCGCCCTTATTAGCTGTAGCGTCGCGCGCGCCCTCGCGTGCTTGATCCCGCGCTGGAGGAACGACGATGATCTGGGTGATGACGTTGTTAATGAGAAAAAACGCGAAGGGCCGCATGGCCGTCGGCGCCTCCGTCTCCGCCCACGCCGCCTCCGGCGCAGAGCGTGATGGTGCTGGCGAGTGGAGACAAGAATGGTGGCGAGAGAAGGTGCTGTTGGGCCAGCGACGTTGACGGAAAGGTGATGGTGACAGTCAAGGAGTGGGCGGTGTAATGGAGGTGGAGATGCGGATGGCTGTGGGGTATGGGGGGGGAGGTGAAGAGGAAAGAGAGTTATTTCAGGAGAATGGTAACTACCAATATAAAATTGTATTATAATTCAGCGAACTATCGGTAGCTTTGCCATCACCATTAATCTAAATACTGGAAGGTGAATAAGGTAGAAATAGAGGCATTCAATGACACCGGAAACTATTTCGACGAAACTTGTGACACGTTGTCATTTACCATATAATAAAAAACTAGTCCAAGAGGTTCAGAGTACTTTGGTACACAGGCGCGTACATCCCGTATTGCATTTTCTACTAAAAAGAAAAAAAAAATATGCGCAATACGTCAGTAGAGGGGAGTTCAATTATAAGCGGCTATAAAATTAGAAATGCTAGATAAATAAATGAAATAAAATGGTAAAATGAATACATCGCGGAATAATACGACAGATATCTGAAACCAAAAGTATTGAAAATCTTTTTTTATAAACAACATTAGTCCAGTTAAGGTGAACTAAACACATTAAAAATTAGTTGAAATAAAACATACCAACGCCAAGAAACACCGAAAAACTGAAAAAAAGATCATGAAACATCAAACAATATTACTTAAATAAAACACTTGAAGAAACAAAAATAAATAAATAAGCTCGATTCAAAACTGAAGGGATAGAAAAACGATATACAACACGAAGAGGATATTTTTGCCTATAAGTTCAATTAAAGAAGTTGAATACTGTATAAAAAAGGGAAATTTCCCCAGACCCAGACTAGTTGGTTGTGTGTGCACGGCGCGGCGGCGGCGACGGTGGAGGCAAGAAATAATGACGGCGGCGACGGCAGGGGTGGGGGAGGGAGGTAGCGCGGACGCAGCGTCGTCGTCGGCGGGACACCGAGAGCCTCGCCGAGTGCGGCGACAAGTAGACCATTCGCAGCGTAGCTAATTACCGGGTTCCGCGTATTCCGCTATGAATTTTAACTAGCATCATTATTCTCCGGCGCTGCCGCCGCCGCCGCCGCTGCTAAGATGTCGCTGCCCGCCGGAGTCACTTGGCCGGGGGTGGGGGTGGGGGTGGGCGCCGACGGCGACCTCTCGACGCGCGAAGGGCCGCGCTCAAGAGCCGAGGGCGGGGGCGGGGGCGGGGGCGGCGCTCGAAAAACGCCGCGCCCCCAGCGCCCTGCGAGCACGCGCGCGCTCTGTGCGGACGCGCTGCCTTCGGAGTGATTGGCCTCGTTTGCGCGCAAACAGCTGCTCGCAATGCACACGCCCGGCCCAGCGCAAGTTCAATAAGAGTGTACGATGGGGACTACACTAATAAGAAGCTTATGGAATCAATTTGAGAATCACGCCCAACATGTACTTGGATACCATTGTCATTGTCATCCGTATGAACCAAAAAGTATAATTCTATAGTTTTGTAATCGAAGTGTATGTGCTAAAATTGTAATCGTTTACCTAAATTTGTGGTCGCTAATGACCTGAGGGTTAATGTTACCATCATAAATAGATAAATTTTTTAAAAAATCAATCGAATTTGATGAAATTCGAGAGGTAGTGATCGAATTTTTGTTTAGTTCCTTGAAGTCTATTTTGGCGAGAATCATCTAACGAATGATACCTCATCATTCTGAATCAAAAGCTGCGGGAGTAATAGTTAGTAACATTAGTAGTTAATAGGTTGACACCGATGTATATTATAGCATTTGAGGATTTTTTTGGAAACATGTGATTACTTTCTAAACGACAATGTAACTTTATTGATGCTGAGTGTTACTATCACCCTTTTTTGAAATTTTTAAATAAAGAATCATAAAAATAAATTGAATATTCCGAATGATTCTATTCCAATCACGTTTCAGAAACGACATCCCAAATATTTTAATAGGTAAAACATTTCAATAAAAATACGCGAGTGCTGAAGTAAAAGACGAAGCAGATGAACAGAATCAATTCAACACAATAAATGAACAGGAGAAGAAACTCGCTCACGCCAATTGCAACGTCATTTGTCCGTCACCTACGCCAATCATGCGAGTTTGTCGCAGTGTGTCGCTTGCCAGCGAACGCTGTGCAG
Organism: Teleogryllus occipitalis; assembly: GCA_011170035.1. Taxonomy (NCBI): domain Eukaryota; kingdom Metazoa; phylum Arthropoda; class Insecta; order Orthoptera; family Gryllidae; genus Teleogryllus; species Teleogryllus occipitalis. The sequence goes on from BLKR01001336.1 coordinate 295,414, forward strand.
TGCCAACTCCTGGCACCGGGTGGCGCGCGACCGGAAGCACTCGGGGGGCGGGGCGGGAAGGGAAGGGAAGGGGCGGGGCGGGGCGGGGCGGGGTGGGGCGCGGGGCGGGGCGGGGCGGGGCGGGGCGGGCGGGGCGGGCGGTCGCACGACGGCTTTATGCATCACACGTGCGCGACGACCGGTTCGGCAACGCCCTGGCGCGGCGGCCAAGGGGACAGCGACAGGAAAGCGTTTCGTCCTGACCGACACCCGCCGGTCGGAGCAAGATTATTTATTGGGAGCGCTCACAACACGGCTGCGGAACGCCATGGCGGTAATGCGTCTCAGTGACATTAGTTTTGTAAGATTAATTACTAAACCACTACAATGATCGGCATGTTACGGAGGGCATTACTTAAATGTTCTTCTTTTTCGCAATTAAAAGGTATTTTAGAAACCATTGAAGCACATGTGCTATAATGATTCTTTTTAAACACTTGCGGATGATTTAACCCACATCCGACTTAAATAAACGTATTTTAGCCCTCATATGTGGAAACTACTACTTACATTTGGCTTAAGGCTTGATTGGAAAATGTTATTTTTAGCGTTACACGCACTTTCAAAATAGACGTACGAATTTCATCGCCTCTTCAGGGCTGCGGTCAGAATTCGTCTTGCCGCTTGACGGAAGGGTCTCAGCAGTGCAGCCATGCCCTACTTTACTGCCCTTGCAACGTGCGCGCTTACTTGGATCTTCGTGGAAATCGAAAGCAAATTTCGGATTTCACGCTGTATTGTGCTAGTTCTCCGTCCCATATCTGTAGTGTACTGTGGTCTGTATACTTTTGACAAAGTGACTTTCGTGATGTGCAACATAAACACGCGTCGCAAAGCCTAGCTATAATGAATCTCGATCTCCTCTTATTTATTCATTCCTCCAGCGTTGGGGCCTCAAGAGAAGATTACGTTGCTCGAAAAGTTACTGCTACTGCGTGTCTCTAGAAAACCACTGTCATCGTCATCAATAAACGTCAAACAAAGAATTTGATGCAACATATAAATTCTGGTACTTTCGCAGTGTACCAATATCACAATAATTTGCGCACAAAAATATTTGTAACACTAAATGTCACACTGATTGATTGATTTTTTCGTGTTTCTGGGCGTCAACTGGTCTGGTCAGTCCTGGTTAGTGAAGTGCATGTGTTTTTTCTCGGGAGATGGCGGCATTTTCCCTGCTGATGGCGAGATCCGGGCGCCGACATACCGTCGGCTAGTGGGCTTTCCACCACAGGACCTCCCACCAGCGGGCACCGCCCCAGCCGGGACAAGCTCTAAACTCCCGACCGGTCTCCCAGAATATGAGGTAGTGTAGAACATGTTAGTGTAAGTGAGTGTGTAAGGGGAGAGGATAGGACAAGGAAGAGGAAGGACAGATCGCGCGCGGTCCGTGGCCCGTTTGGTAGGGTAATTGCCCGGCATTCGCCTGGTGTTGATCGGGAGAAACCACGGAAAACTACCGATCAGGAAAAGCAGCCGGCCGCCAGAATTCTCCTTCAGACAGCGACTGAATTCGGCCTAGCGAAAGCTAGTGTCGAAAATCCTGCCGCCGTCAGGACTAGAACCTAGACCTCCCCAGACAGAGGCGCTGCAGTGGGCATCAGTTGATGCACTAAGCTGTCGTTCCCGGTGCGTCTCTAGGAAACCACTGTCGTCATCACAAACGTCAAACACAAAGAATTTTCATCCAACATATAAATTTGGTACTTTCACAGTGTACCAATATCACAATAATTTGCACACAAAAATATTTGTAACACTAAATGTAACAGAAATGTATGTTCCTACCTACAACCACATATCAAACATTCACGAAGCGACTCAGCGCACAGCGTGTTTATTGCCGTGCAAAGCCCCACCAGCCCGAAGAAAAAAAAGAAGGATTCGCTGCGACTGGGCGCGAGGAGACGCACTCGGCGGCCCGCGCGAGAGTCGAGTCGTGCTCCTCAGCAAAGGTGTCGCTGCAGCCCGCGGCCACGGGACTAATGAGCGCGCTCAGGGCGTCCTCGCTCCCATCCTCATCCTCACCTCGCGCCGGCCCTTCCCGTCCGCGGCCCACGGTCTCTCAACGCCTCAACAACGCCGCAGCTGAGTTGGCCCCGTTTTCTCAACCCCCTAGGACTTACTGCTGATCGGAAAACCGCTTGTCCGCCGGTTTAAATAATTCGGGATGAGGACTCACAGGTGAGATTTTATTAATTAGAGTACTAAGACTGTAGTTATGAAATGCTATTTTTTTCAATAAAGTTATTACTAAACAAAGCTAATCAACAGCAATGTTACACGCAATACAACAAACTCATGCAAACTTGAGGACCATTATTACAATAAAAACAACAACAACAAACGAATAGCAGGAAGGGTCCAAGGAAAGTGACTGCTGCTAGATATATGTACTATGAATAGGAATGTCAGTGATTAAACTACGTCATATAAGTGAAAGAATACACATATAGTATATACATTATGTACTGTATTCATCATTGTATAAATTTTCGGGCTTAACTCCCGACGAATAATTTAAAAACTGAAATCATGAAGAACAGTTGAACCAAATAATTGTGAAGTGTATAATAACAGACAAAAAAACTAGATAAATACCCACTGAATTGTCCCACGTCAGCCAGCATAAAATTTTCTCTTGATTAGACTTTATTTTGTAATCCTTAAAATTCCAGTAATTAACGTATTCAATTAACATACATTCAATAAACTACGTATTCAATTAACAACAATCAATTCGTATTCAATTAACAACATTCATTCAACATATAATTGTTTTTTGTCCTTATAGTCCTAAAATATACGATACAACCCTTGTTTCTGGTTAATTTTCTTTTCATCTTGGTCGTCACATCGTCATACAACCGCACCACGAATATCTCACATTTCTACTAATGCTCGCCTAACTCACCTTATCTTAATGTAGGTGAATTTATCTTAATTTTGGTGAATCTATCATAAGACACATTTGGTTTGTCCGCTGCATCCCAGGTCTTGTAGCAACCTTTCTAGAACTTGAGAGGTGGGATTTCTTAAATAGGGATAAGCCCATCTCTCGCCTCTAAGGGTAGGAGTAGGAACACGATGTAGAACAAAGTATGGCGCGCGCCTCTTGACTCCTTGTTTAAGGTAGTTTCGTCATTCGCCTGGAATTGATTGGAAATGACCGATCCAAACAGCCAACTTTTACAATTCTCATTCAGTCAGTGGTCGGTCCTAAGTAATTCTTTTGCAGTACGTTTATATAATATTTGATAATTTAGAATAGTATTGTTAGTTCCTGTTCTACGGCTCGACAGTCTGCTACGGGTCTTTGCCGACCAGCGGAGACCCAGCCTCTCAGCCATAGGATAAGAGGTTCGTGTGGTTAGCACGAAGACATCCCTTCACCGTATATACTGGTCTTCACAACCTAACCTTAGGGTAGGCTTTCTGGTCAACACATACAAATAGATACTCGGAAATTTGTAAGTAAAGCTCCCATGTTTGTCTCGGCCAGGAATCGAACCCGTGGTGGCGCCGTGAAAAGCGAGGATGTTAACCAACGAGCCATCGAGGGAGGCTGGTATTGTTAGTAGAAAAACATTTATTTCGACCTGTTTCTTAGTTTAGATGTGTTTTGAATTGCAGATGCTAATTGTCATGGCTGAAAGAGATGAGGAGGACAGCTGAATGTTGGTGATGAGCTGAACGTTGAATTCTCTGAGTCACCCATCGTTACGGAAAGATACCGTACATTTTCAGAATAATTTGAAAAAACTTATTAGATTGCGCCTTGTGTACTATTTTTTTTATAAGAGCGTGAATCAGTAACTAGAGTCCAAAATATGTGAGCAATATTGATAAATTAAGTTGGATAAGGAACTCCATTAGCTAAGTTGGAAACTGGCCTCCGGAAGAAATGTTACCAAAAAACGCTCTTGATGATTCATAGAAGAAATTACAGAAGAAAAACCGTCACTCTACCCATTTGGCTGAGGCTCGCCAGACGAATATTTATTTGCCTGTTGGTGAAAGTCCTTTCCATTCCCCTGAAACACGTCGGAAAGTGCCGATTTGATGTAAAGTTCTAAGAGACGCAACACACTTCATCGATTCAACTACAGTAGAACCTCGATTATCCGGGAACTGGTCGCTCGGATAAACGAAAACTTCGGTTAATAAAGTCACTTTTGTATAAAGAATTACACAGTATATGTAAAATGTCACGTCATAAAGCTATCAGGACTTGAAATAAAAAGTAAACAGTCTACTTTTCTCTTTTCACATGATTTTCCTTGAGTTCTATTTGTTCTCATATTCATGACGTCATGGAAGTTAAATTTGTCCTGTGCGTGGAAGTTTAGGAGGAATTCAATTGCTGATATCCAATACTTGACATACGTTAATTGTTTTTTTTTATTTTCTAGGGCAAAAGCTATCATTATTGTTACTTTCGTCGTCCTGTTAATCATCCTGCTGTGAGGTGGATGGTGAAGCACTTATGCAGGCATTATGAGCTCCCAATTACACGTTGTCTGACACTCGGACGTTCGAATCCCTCTTCATTAACAATTTTCGACGACAACGATCAACGATATCAAACGTAGTGAAGTCAGAAATTGATGTGGATTGCCGAAGATAAGCTTCTACATCTCCTTCTTTCACATTTTCTTCCTAATCACAGTCTTGATCTAATATTTTCGTCCAGGGAAGTCTCAACGTAACGATAAAAAGATATTTGTACCTTCAAACAGGATTTCACGCCTTGATCCAACCCCTCTATTAAGGACTTCACATTATTTGGTAAATAGAGAAAAAAATTGGTCCACAATTGGTTTTCAGACTGGATCCTGGGAGGTGCTACGGGCACTGATAAGCAAAAGAACGGCTATTTTAGATATACCTTCTTTATCTTGAAATTTCTTTACAGAAGATACAAAATGCTGATAAATCATTCACAAAACAATATCGTTCATGCAAACTTTTGGAGGTTGTAATAATCAAATAAAAAACATGTTATTTATATTCATTCAAAAATATTTTAAATTTAAAGGAATTAAGACGCCCGTTGAAGATTTTTTTCGGAATAGCGAGCACGGTTAATCACGAACACGGATAATCGAGATACGATTAATCAAAGTTCTACTGTATATGGTTAAAGTAGCAAATTTAGAAATTGTCGCTACTGGATTCTAGGACTTTTCTACTTCTGGGACCTTCCTGATGGAGTCGCAATTACATACGCCATGCCAATAACAGCATCACACCTCATTGGACCCATTGTCAACGACAACCTCATTACATTACCACTGTGTCGAAATCATCTTTAAAATTCTGTCGTAACCCATAGTTTGATTCTATCTTTTTCTGTTACCCTCCGCGGGTGGCTGTTCCTCGCAGTTTGTCTACCATTCGTAACCGCGCTGCATTTCCAGAAAGTAGTCGCGAGCCGTGACGACGGGGTGGCCTGGAGAGTGCCTCAGTACGCCACCGGCCCTCCACAGAAGGAGAGGAGAGGCGAGAGGCGGGCAGTGCAGGGTTGACCCGAGCAAGGCCGTGGAGAGCGGCGTGAGCGCACTTGACTCGCACCATCTTAAGCACTCCGCCGAACACCTTTTGCGGAGGCAGACACAGTTCTTGCTTAAGAGATTTCGTACCTCTGACACTTTAGTTAAAAAAATATCATTTTATCAAAGAATTGTTATGATGCATATTGGTCCAATTTGTTTGCTATTTTCTTTTCAAAACACTGGTTAGTGAAGAAAATTATTGATTGAGAAACATTAGTATTCAATAATTTTTTGACGCGACAATTTATGTCCATAACGGCCGTCCACAATGTGTCCCATAAAATGTCGCACCATCTCAAAGTTGTAATAAAATACTGGGCCATTGTTACGTGTGATGTGTCAATCACTATTAATTAATGTGAATCAACATGGATTGTCTCTTGAGAGGAGCTCCTTCTGATTGGCTACTGAAATAAGAATATCACGTATATAAAATTATTTCCCAGTAAAAGGAATAAATGAAAGGAAAAATATTGTATTCGCAGCGAGTCAGAGGAAGCGTAGGACAGAGTAAGGGAAGGCGGGAGGAACAGAGGCGACAGAGGTAACGGTGGAATGGCAATGAGACAAGTGATGTGACGTTCGTAGGGGACAGTGATGTGGCAGCGAAATCAGACAGTGAAGGAAGTGATGTGACGCTGTAGTGTAGTTCGGCGCTGGGTTTAGAAGATGGGGTGGGACAGTCGCATGAAATTGTCAGGTGGGATGGTAAGGTGATGTAGGGAGGTGAGGTGTTGAGGTGGGGTGATAAGCTGGTGTAGTGAAGTGTTGTAGTGAGATGAAGGGGTGTGGTGAGATTGTGAGGTGTAATGAGATGGTCTGAGGCTGACTGAGAAGGATGGTGAGTGGTGCGAGTGATGCGATGTAGTGAAGTGGTATGGTGTGGTTAAATGGGGTGATGAGGTGGGTGGTGAGATGGGGTGGAGAGGTGGGGTGGTGAGACGGGTGGTGGAGGGGGTGGTGAGGTGGGGTGATGAGGTGGGGTGGTGAGGTGGGGTGATGAGGTGGGGTGGTGAGGTGGAGGGGGGAGGTGGGGTGGTGAGGTGGGGTGAGGTGGAGTGGTGAGGTGGGGTGGTGAGGTGGGGGTGGTGAGGTGGAGTGGTGAGGTGGGGTGGTGAGGTGGGGTGGTGAGGCGGAGTGGTGAGGTGGGAGGTGAGGTGGGGTGGTGAGGTGGGGTGGTGAGGTGGGTGGTGAGGGTGGTGAGGCGGAGTGGTGAGGGTGGGAGGTGAGGTGGAGGTGGGGTGAGGTGGGTGGTGAGATGGGGTGGTGAGGTAGGTGGTGAGGTGGGGTGGTGAGGCGGAGTGGTGAGGTGGGGAAGTGAGGTGGGCGGTGATGTGGGTTGGTGAGGTGAGGTGGGGTGGTGAGGTGAGTGGTGATCTGGGGTGGTGAGGTGGGTGGTGAGATGGGTGTGGTGAAGTGGGGCGGTGAGGTGGGGTGGTGAGGTGGGGTGGCGAGGTCGGGTGGTGAGGAGGGTGGTGAGGTGGGTGGTGAGGTGGGTGGTGAGGTGGGTGGTGAGGTAGGTGGTGAGGTGAGTGGTGATCTGGGGTAGTGAGGTGGGTGGTGAGATGGGGTGGTGAGGTACGTGGTGAGGTGGGTGGTGAGGCGGAGTGGTGAGGTGGGGTGGTGAGGTGGAGTGGCGAGGTGGGGTGGTGAGGCGGAGTAGTGAGGTGAGGTGGTGAGGTGAGAAGTGGTGATAGACGGTGTGGAGAGGTGAGGAGCAGTGACGGCATCCGTGGGTGGTGGGAGCGTCGGCGCCCGGGGGCGCGGCGGAGGCGAGGCGTCGTGGAGTCGGTCCGCTGGGCACCGCGGGGCAGGCCTATGGCGGCAGGGCCGGAGGCGCCAGCAGCGCGGCCCTTTCCGCCCGGCCGCCCGGCCGCCCGACGCGACGTCGCTCTCTGCCCGCCGCCCTTCGCCCTTCGCCCGGGGGAGTGCGTGTGCGGCGGCGCGTAGGGCGAGGGCGCACGCCGGGTGGCCCAGGGCCAACGGCGGGGACGCTTCGCGGCCTCTCAGGCCGTGTATGGATGCAGCAGCGCTGCAGGAGGACCAGGACAGTGTGAGAAGCTGTGTGTCACTTGACAATCGCAATTATTCGTCTTCGTATTTGTTATTCTTCTGATTTTATAACTTTGTTGCTGAAAATAATTTGAATGTCATGTTTTCATTTTAAGAAAGATATAAAAGGTTATAGCCAATAACAAGGTTTCATTTTTATTGAGTGAATGTAGCAGGATATTTTGGGAGTTAAAAGAGCTGGGCAAAGTTTGGGGTGTAGCTGAATGTTAAGTAGCGGACACAATTATTGTGAATTTTGCAGCAATAGATCACAGATAGTTTCATTGTTTTAAATAAACAAATGCACGCACATTCGTTTGTTAAGGAAGAGTGACTTATTTAATAGGCAAACTATAAATGTTGGAATCCCATGGGCAGGCGGATGGCGGCGGGCAGGCCGAGGGCGCTGTGGGGCGGAGGGGATGAGGGGCGGGGCACCGGCCGTGGCGAAGGGAAGGAACCGGACCGCGGCGCCGACATTTGCCGTCCGATCCGCGTCGCTTGGCTTAACAGCGGCGGTGGCGGCGCGGCGCGGCGCCGCCTCCAAATGTCGTGGCATTTTGACCGCTGGTCAATAGCTCGCATCGTCCGCTCAGAGGCTCGCGACCGCCCGACCAGGCCCTTCGGCCCTCTTCGTCCTCCTCCGAGAGCCTGCCAACGCCCCCCCCGGCCACCCCCGGCTCCTCCTTCTGCTCTGCATATGACCACTTGGGTCACTCCCTCACATCGCACGGGACGGGCGTGCAAGGAGCGCTGAGCATCTGCGCGTTGTCAGTGTTCACTTCAACTAAGGAAAGTCCATAAATTTTGATGTATCGTTCTAGGTAGAGGTTTTATGAAGTCCTTGTCTCATGGTCTAATGGACATTATCGGATTTTTCAAGATGGGGACGGACACAAGCCGACCTTTGAATGGGAGAATCTCTGACATTATGAAATTCCATCGAGTTCTTTCAAGACCAACTTTTATTAAAGAAGTCCGTGTCGCTCTTTCAACCTGTTTCTCCTTGAGAGATGTATTAATAGGTGTTGAATGTAATTGGTCAATCAACAAAACAGTAATTCGCGAAAGTAGGTTGCATTTCCTTACGACTTACAATTCTTACAAGTAAACCTTCTAAAGACAGGGAATTTATAGGTTCGAGACCAAACATCGGCAATGTTTTGCGATAGTAAAATAACCGCGTCATATGCGATCACAGCCTGAATAAGAATTCTAGAGACCAGCTACTCTGTCCGGTCAATGCCGAATTCTCCTTTTATCAATTCCAGGTGCCGGAGTAATTCCCAAACAACTTGCCACTTTCCATCCCCATTCAGTTTTCTTCTCCATGCTTGAAGCAAAAGATACGCTAATTTTTTTAAAGGACCTACGTCTCTTTGATTGAGAAAATCTTCCTCTAGATTGGGACATTTAGGATGCAGCGACCACATGCGAGTCTCCCAAGACACTGCATGTACCTCGGGATAGG